>JANAVB010025598.1:31236585-31817051 GCA_029216955.1 Iris pallida
TTTTGTACGGATGTACACCTATGCTTGTTACTTGTACGTATATACATTTCAGATTTATGGCTTGTACACCGGTACATTATATACCTATTGACCGATCACGTACCTGCTCCAGTTTTAAAGTATATATTTGCATGTATCGACATGACAAATGTATCTTTGCCATGATAGTTGTGATTTTACATGATAGATTGTGCCATGTCAGGATTACAGTCATTTCATCTCTTACCATATCATGATCAGTATTATATGTTTATAGTACAAGTATTTTCTCCCGTCCTGACAGGATAACGTTATAGGTGTACTTTCCGAGGAGGAAATGCTATGTGATACATATTATGGCACTGCATTTGAGGACCTGGCCTATGCTCCAGAAGAGGCCCTAGCGGAAAACCTTGCTTAGATATCTTTTATGTATTTTGAGACTTAGACCTTGGTTTGAACTTATATTTGGATACTGGACTTTGTCTCCAGTCTCATACATTTGAAGTGTAATAACTTTTAACACTTTTTTACTTTCGTTAATAGAAGTTGTGTTGTGATAAAATCTTATTTGGCTTAAATGTTAGCACACTTAGCATCATTCATATATATAAACTCTTAGAACATCTTACTATGCTTTTACCAAGCGTAGACTGGACATAGCTCGGTCCGGCCCAACAATTTAGGTAACGGGTCGTGATAGTGTCAGACAAAGGAGAATTCCTTTTCATATCAAGAATATAGTTAGAGAGTCTTTCTATTTCTTGTTTGTGAGCTTCAATCTCTTGAGAGATTTCTTATACTTGCCTTTTATGACCTTGTGTTCATCGTATAATTCAAGAATAGCATTTTCTAAGTCATTGTAAGAAAGAGCATTCATAGGGAGGTCATCTGTTACCTCATTTGCCATGAGGAAAATATTTGCATTATGCTTGTACTCTTTGTCGTTGTCGAAGTCGCTAGTATCACTTTCACACCATATGTTAGTGTTGGCATATTTTCTGGAAGATGAGCTTCCTTTGTGGGACTTCTCGTATCTGCTTAATTCTTTTCTTGCTATGGGACAGTCTCTCTTGATGTGTCCGATTCTTTTACAGTTTTAACAAGCGAGTTCTTCATCGTTGTCCCGTCTTGCATGATTTGCTTTGTTGAACTTGAAAATCTTTCGAAAATGCTTGGCGGTGAGGGCAATTTCTTCATCATCGGATTCATCATCATCGGAACTGTCTTTTGAGATGATCTTTGTAGCCTTGAGAGCAAGGGATTTCTCCTTCTCCTTTGCCTTTTCCTTCTCTTTCTCTTGAATAGAGGACTCCTCTTGATCCTTCATGTCAAGTTCGTGCGTCATGAGCTTTTCCATGAGTGTTTCTAGGGACATAGTTGTTAGATCTGTAATACCTGTGGTTCGTATTACGTATCTCGGTATACGTGTACGTATTTAGACTCGTATTTGTATATTTTTCTGCTTGATTTATTGGGCATTTCTTTGCTTGGTTCATCTCGGTTCGGTTTGGCTTGTTGGCTTGGTTCGATTTTGTTGGAGAACCAACCCACCTACCTACCACCACCATCACCATTTATTAACCCCCACTCTTTTCTCTCTCCTCATTTATTTTTTTTCTTCTCCACCATTACATCTCCACCAACCTGAGAGAGAGGAAGGTGTAGGCAAGTGCATCTTGCTTTATGGAGGAACCCCATTTTTATTGTTTCACTGTCTTCCTCATGTGTTTCTAACCTACTTTAGTACTTAGCACTTTTCATTTCTGTGGTTAATTTCTTGTAGATCTAGTTTTGTGATATTTTTGGTTTTCATAAATTTTGATCTATCAAACTTACATATTTCTGCTAGTTGATGGTTCCATGTTGTAGAGAATTTCATTCTGTCCCATTTTGACCTATGGAAGTTCGGATTTGGACTCTGGATGATGGAATTATGGAGCTTGGAAGCATGGCTTCATGGTGTTCTTCTCGAAAATTGGAGAAGAGGAACAGTACTTGACCGCATGACTATTTCATGCGACAAATATTTTCCCCAGCCGCATGGCCATTTAATTGAAATTTAATTTATTGGCCGCATGAGCATTTCCTAGCTCTGGCCGCATGACCTTTCTTGCTTATGTGGCCAGGGCCATTTAAGTCTGTATGGCCTTTTGAATTGTGGCCGCATAGGCCATTAATTATTGCCTGAGCCGTATGCCCCATTAATTTAGTTGCTTGCATTAATTAAATTACTTGCATTGCTTAGCTGGCCGCATGGAATAGCCTTGCATGCATTTAGCATAAGCTTGCATGCTCCTTGTTAGCCGCATATGGCCATCAATTAGTTGCTGGCCGCATAGGCCATTGGCCATATTGTTGGCCGCATGAGCCAGTTGATTATAGTTTGCCGCATAGGCCACTAAATGTTACCTTGGCCGCATGCAATATTTGCTTTGGCCCATGGCCGCATGCAATTATTTGCATGCACTTGCATGCGTAGACAATATCATTTGCATATATATATATATATATATATATATATATTTTTTGCATATATATATATATATATATATATATATATATATATATATATATATATATATATATATATATATATAAGCATTTGCATGCTTATATATTAATGGCCTTAGCTAATATTATATTTTTATTGCCTTAGCTTGCCTACTTTTGCATGCTTTGCATGCATGCAAAGAGCATGCTGTTACTTAGTTATAATAATTAGCCGCATGAACAATGCATTGGCCGCATGCATTTAAGCATGGCCGCATGGCCAAGTATACTTGGCCGAATGGCCTTATTTAATATATTTAATAGCCAAGCTTGCATGCTTGGCTGCATGCTTTTGCATGCTGTTACATGCATGCTGTCACTTGCTAAATATGCAATAGTTGCTTGCTAATAGTTGCTTGTGCTTGCATGGCCTTTTATTTAACGCATGGTTGCTTGCTAACAAATCATAGCCGCATAAGGCCATTGGCCATTGTTGGCCGCATAAGGAAAACCAACTTGGCCGCATATGGGAACCTCACTTGGCATTTAATGCTCTTAGCATTTTTCTTGCATTGGCAAGCTAACCAGCCACATAAGGAAACACTGTAGCCGCATATGCACATTTTATATATTCTTGGCCGCAAGGTAAATGCTTGGCCACATGTAATTATCTTGGAATGCTAATTACATTAGCATGCAACTTTACTTTGAATACTTACCTGGCCGCATGGTGGCTTGCTAATATTTATGAGCCGTATAGGCCATGCCATATTATATTTAATGCATGCATGCAAGCATCAGCTTGCATGCTTTTATATATTTGCTTGGCCACGTAACTATTTGCCTTGACCATTTAACAGTACTTAGCCGCATATGGCCAAGTGAGTCGCATGGCTTATATATTGAATATTTGCCTTATGGCCCCCACCTCATCCACTCTTGGCCACATGTCCTATTTATTATTCTTGGCCGCATGCAGCAAAAGTGTGCTAGCCGCATATTGTATGTGATAACATTTATTGGCTGGCCGCATGACATACTTGCATTAATTGCGGGTCCCACTATCTTTTGTCTTATTTTTCTTTATAATTATATTATTATGATTAAATAATGTGTGATTCTAAATTGCTTCCCTAAGCACGATTTGTTAGTGTAATGATTGATAGTGACTTGCTGGCCGCATGAAAATTTTTCTGAGCCACATGAGTTCCCCACGGCCCTTGTTCCTGCTAATATTTAATTACCACATGTATGCTTGTGCCATTTTAAGTGTGTTCTCTGACGCGATGATGACCCGTTGTGGTTCACTTTTGACAAATGACATGACATGAAAGTGGTCCGACGTGGCGCACTCCTGACAGATAACTTGACATGATAACTTGACATGATAATTCTTGATAGTGGCCCGCCGTGGCACACTCTTGACAAGTAAACCTGACATGATATTTCTCGAAATGCTGTTGCGACGGCTAACCTGACATGACAAGTATGAATGACCTGGACACCGTGGACGATTGTGCTTGTATAAATGGAACTCGTCTTGTCTTGCATCATGTCTAGGATGGGGACCCCTGAGTACCACGGTCGGGGGTACATACTAAAAAGGACTAAGGCTAATAACTAGAATAACACAGTATTCATGAAGAGATTTCCCAGCTACAGGCAATCCCGTTATCTGGGGGCCCCACTTGGGATCTGTAGCCTGCCATCGAGTAGGGCACATTTCCAGCACACTGTCATGTGTTGCACCCTCTAAGTCACCTAAGGGTACATGCGTCTCCTGAACGATGTACCTACTTGAATTCAACCCCTAATTGTGTCCGGATAGCCTGGATGGTCTGCAGGGCTTGTGGCTGAGGAACATCTCACTGCATCTTGCTAATAACTAGGCATGTGATAACCCTAATTAGTTAAAGTATCAAGCCGTACTTATTGCTTGGCCGTGATTGTTGAATGGGGAACTATCAATCTAGTCTTGTCTTGATCCTGTACAAGATTGTTACATGACCTGATTTCTTATATTATCTTGCCGATAAATGGTGGAAGAAACTAAGTTCTGTTCAGACGAAGGGTTACAACCCCGGTCCTTGTTTGGTTTACGGGTTGTAACCTGGTTATCTGAATAGTCCCATGGCTATCTCATCGTATATCACCTGTCATGCTTTTCCTTAATTATTGTCTTTTATTATGTAATTATACTCTTGTGCTAATTGCTGGTTTTAGTTCCTAAGTGAAGCCTCCTTTGTGGCACTTACTCTTTCTGGGGTCTGATCCAGCTGGTTTTGTATGGCCAAATTTCGGAGCAGCTCCAGATGATCTACCAGTCTTCCAGCCAGATGTTGACCACTAGACGGAACCCTGGCAACGAGTGGGTTTATTTTGGCCTCCCACTCTATTGTAAAAATATTCTTTTGAGGCGTTTAGCCGACGAGCACGCGTTTAGCTCGATTGTACCTTTATTTATTGTTTGCCTACGGGCTGTAACATGATTGGCAAATCCTAGGGTTGATCATGTATTGACTAAAACTCCTGCTAGTCCTCACATTTTGTAACGACTAGCTTCATGATCAGCTAAATATATAATGTTTGGGACGCCTTACTATTGTATATTTGGTGATCTTACATCTTGTAACATTTAATTGCTTGCTTGTGATTGAGACACTAGGCTTGTTCTTGACCATAAGAGACTGATGGCTTGTAGTTAAACCCTCATATATCTAGACAGCCGTGACCGTATAGTGAGGTGGATTCCATTTCATTATACGTAGCTAGCTATGTATGCCCTCGCTCTCCAGTGTTCTGGTTCTGGGGCGTGACAAGATTATTCCCTTCAATGATGGCGGTGGCTTTGGGATTCCATCCTTTTGTTAAACCTCTGAGAATTTTTCTAATCTTTTCATGAGTGAGATATTGTTGTAAATCCTAAAGAGGGTGAATAGGGTCAAGCCAACTAATCAAGCACTTAGCACAAGCTAATGGGCAATTTAAAAATATAAGTATAAGAGAAGAAGCAACAATAATACCGACACATGATATATCCTGGTATCCTCCCAAGGGGCACTCCAGTCCCGGAACTCTCTCCGACTTTAATCCACTATTTGAGTAAATAGTTACACACGAGTTTGGATCCGAAGAACTCGTCAACTTCAACACGAGTTTGGATCCGAAGAACTCGCCAACTTCTTACACGAGAGCTTTAGTTCGAAGGCCTCTCCGACTTCAACCGAGAGTTTGGATACGAAGACTCTCCGACTTCAACCGAGAGTTTGGATACGAAGACTCTCCAACTTCAACCGAGAGTTTGGATCCTAAGACTCTCCAACTTCAACCTTTCACAATAGGTTTTGATCTCCTTATACAATAAGATGAAGATCTCACTTTTCAACTCAATAAATCTAACACAATTTGTGGATAGAAAATGAAAGCTTTGTAGAGTTGTTTGTGGATAGGCTTTGGTGGTTTAAAAATTTTTATGCTCAAAGTATCAACCTTGAATGAAGGGGTTCAAGGCTATTTATAACAAAAGCATTGAAAAGAGCTCAAAGGCAACTTTTCAGTCAATAATCGGTATACCGTAGGTATACTGTCGGTATACCATCGGTATACTGTCGGTATGCCGATCTGGAATGTAACGGCTAGAAATATAGCCGGTGGGATCATTAAATGCTCGAAATCCGATCGTTGGAATTTCAACGTTACTGAATCGGTATACCGTCGGTATAGATCGATATTCCGTCGGTATGCCGATTTTGTAGACAGAAACTTTCTGTGAACAAAAATTGGTATACCTTCGGTATAGACCGGAATACCGTCGGTATGCCGATTTTCATCTGAAAATGATCCTGGGCTAATTTCAGTCCTAGCTTTCGATTTTGCCATCCATTTCTTGTGTTTATAATTATTTCTAAGACTCATTACAGACTCCAGATATACTTAGGCAGGTGTAGGATTCTTCAGAGTCTTGAAATGATAATGGCATGGCTTGGCTTCTTCCTTTGATAGGTGCTGACTTTTTTCCTTGGCGGTAATTGTCCAAAGATACTCAGTTTGTGAAAACTGAATACCTTTCGGGGGCTTCACCCCCGAACTCCCGATGAGTGGCGCTGCCCCCCTCGACTCCCGTCCGCTGACCGGGCAGCGGAACCCCCGAGTGCGTGGCTCCGGAGATGTCGTCGGGTGGTACAGAGAAATCTTGTGGGATCCGTCGTCTTTGTCCTACCATAATTTCTTCATTGCATATGTCCACATTGATCTTGCTTATTACTTTTCTGTATGTACACGTTAGACGAACAAAGCAATATATATGTAGCAAATATGATAAGATAAAGCACAGTAGGACAATGCTGAGTTTAAGTATAAGAACTATAGTGATAACATAAATATTAGTGATATCATAATAATAAACTTAATTGAATAACCATAATCAAAACATAGTTTTGATTTTGGTAACTCAATTAAATTTAAGATATATATAATAAAAACTCATATCACTAATAAGTAAGATAATAAGCACATATCACCAAAGGTATAAGTATAAGTAGAAATGCTATAGTGATAGTATGAAGAATAGTGATAATGAAATGCTAAACTTAACACATTAACCATATTCAAAAACATGATACAGTCATTAGGCCAACAATCTCCCCCTTTTTGATTATGGCAAATCGGTTAAGTTTAGTATGGATACAATAGATGCATGTATCACTAACATACAAAAGACATAAGCAATATCACTAAAAGTGTACTACTTCGATTACTTATAAATACATACTTAAACTTTCTTCTTCCCCTTTGACATGATCAAAAATAGGCTCTCCCGTACTAAGAGATAAAATAAAATCAATCTCAAGCATAGAAATCAGAGCATGGAAAAGTCATAGACAATCATGATTAAGATATACTAATGAAAAACAATGGAAGAAGGGTGTAATGACAAGTTTATAAAGCTACATTGCCAATATAGAACATCAAATTTTTAAAAGAAGCATGTCAAAAAACAATATAGTTGGTAAAATAAATAAAATTGATAAACAGTCAAAAAAATAGTTTTACCAACTTGAAATCCAAGAAAGAAACTCCAAAACATAATATTATATGAATTAAAACTCTAGTTTTGGAAGGAAGCGATATACCAATTGAAATAAAAGATTTCAATTAAAGATTTCAGTTAAAAGTCCATGAGGATTAGATAATTGCAAAGTAACTGATATTAAAAAAAAACCAATTGAGATAGTTGGAAGATATAAACTTAATACCAATTGAAATATAAACTTGAAACATTGATCAAAAAGCCATTTGAAAGTCATAATTGTCCACAAATGAATAGTAGAACAAATAATGAATGATCAATGAAATAGAACAATTGATATAAAATAATCTCTTTATTTGCAAAATCTATTTGCTTACCCGAGTTAATGCATTTGAACTCAATTACCTTATCATGCTATGTGAATATCATTTAGATAAACATGAAGGTAAAGGAGAAAACTACTTGAGAAAGAGACATTCAGTCGACTTGAATGCTCCCCCTCAAAGTATTACCAATATAGATAAACATAAATTTTGGGTAAGTCATCAATAAGAAAAGCTAAATTAATTAAGCATACAAGGAAAGCCAAAACAATGAAAGCACAATAGTCATCAAGATAAGATATGAAAGTTAATATTAACAAGATGACTTATTTAACCCATATAAAAGAGAGAGATAAATAATAAAGACACTTGCATACACTCTCATAAATCCTTCATAAATAAAAATATCATGACCTCAATCAATAGGATATGAAATTGAAGAAAAATATGGGTCCATGATGAACTAGGTATACGACATATTATAGGGTATAAATGAATTGAATCAATTAATTTGCTCCCCCTAAAAATATGCGTCTAGTTCCAAAGCACTTATAGCATAAAATATATAACTAAAGGATTTGGGGGTAAATCAACTATGGATTTCTTCCCTTAGCTCAATGCATATAAGGCTATAATATCGTCAAAAGACGAATAAAGTCAAGAAGAGATATCCAATTAATAGTCGCTAAAGATGAAAAATCAGAAGAATATTCCAATTAAGCACGTATTCTCAAAAGATGGCATACATTAATCTATATAAAAGGATCTCATATTTAAATATAATAGATCAATGTATGTTATCTTTTGAGAAAATGTCCTCATAAAAAAGAATAAAGTCAATTAAGATCACAATCATGATGATAGAGAAATATAGCACAAAAATAATAAAAACACAAATATTATGTCCATGATTATCTAATTAAGAAAGAATTAATCAATTTAATGCTTTGCATGGACTAGGCATGTTTTATCACATATGTACCCATCAACCGGATAATATCCAAACTTTGCTACATCTAAATGAAAGACAAATAAAGTTCAAATAGCAAAGACACTATGTGATAATCCATGAGTAGTCGAAGTAGAGTAGTAAATTCACTTGACATTTACAAAATTAGATAGTTTAGGACTACTCCATAAAGAAAGCAAATGAATAAATATGATCCAATGAATCTCATCAAAAGAAAATCCGAAATCCATATTTATAATAAAATCTCACAAATTAATGAAAATATGGGAAAGAGTCAATCTCATTTAAATGATTGCAAATATAATAAGAAAGAGATATAAATGATAATATGATGAAATCATAACTCAAAATGAGAGAAATTTAAGAGATACTTACTAATAACTAGCATGAAAGCAAGTTAAAGCAAGAAATCACAAACCTCTTTTGAAAGACAATATCAAATCAAATGTTTGTCAAACCAGTTTTAGAGAACAAGACATGTATCTAAAATAGGATACAAATTATATTTAGGAGAATCACAAATCTTATTTATGTAAACTAGCATATCATATATAGATTGAAAAAAAAAAAAAGCTAGATGAGTGAAAGTGAACAAAGTTTATGTAGCTTAACAATATATCATAAGTAAGCAAGCTACATAACTAATTAAGATTAATGAGATAAGCCATTAACAAGATAAATGTGCTCATTTAATCTTAAGTCATTAACACTAAAGATACTTGCTTAAGCATAGAGTTCACAAAGAGGGCAATACATTTTGAATGAACAAAATAATTTATAGACTCTTTACTAAGCAAGGCTAAGAGCATAAGATGAAAAATAAATGAATTAGACTCTTATCAAGTATAGGCCAAAAGAGATATTCATGAAAATATAATAAAATAAATCTCTTTGCCAAGTATTGATATTAATCCAAGATAATAAAATGATAGATCGATCTAAAGAATGCAAAATATTATAGCCATTATGAAATAAGTGTATTCTCTCGAAATAGAAAATCTCAACATAAAAGCTCAAATCATAGTAGCTAAAGTCATGAGAAATATGATGTAACAATACATGTATTCTCGTGTGCTACAAAAATATCATTGGACAACAATAATTTTAAGAAAGCATTGTATCCAAGGAATGAGCAATGAAAGATTATTAAGATCAAGAAAGCTAAATGTGCAAAAGATATCAAGAAGTACATTTTTCAAAAAGCTTTTTTAGTGCATCATAGTAAATTTAAAGATACAAACTAGAAAATGTGCACTAATTAAGGAGTAAATTTAACATGCAAGGTAAAGCACAAAACTATGTGATCCTTAATAGAACATCCATAATTAGTCATGAGCAAGACATTAATAAATATTTTCTCTCAACATCCTAACTTAAAGGTATAAAACAAAAAAAAATATCAAAAGTTAGAAATCATTTATATATATGAAACTATATATATCACGAATAGGCATACATAAAAAGATCAAAAATCAATTAAGAACATGTATCCATAATGCCAACCAAAAAGTCAAGAAGATATCATCAAAAGAAGACTTTAAGGAAGAAGCC
The DNA here is from genome assembly GCA_029216955.1 of Iris pallida. Taxonomy (NCBI): domain Eukaryota; kingdom Viridiplantae; phylum Streptophyta; class Magnoliopsida; order Asparagales; family Iridaceae; genus Iris; species Iris pallida. The sequence goes on from JANAVB010025598.1 coordinate 31,246,931, forward strand.
AATTGATTCAAGAAGCACAAATTTGGTCAAAGAAATTAATAGCTAAAGTATGATATAAGCACAAGTTTGAAGGTAACAAGTATAATTAAATATTCTTCAAGTCAATATAAAATTTTAGCTTAACTCATATGCCCATATAAAGATATTTATACAAAAATATATATCAACATAAGAAATACATGATCTACATGTAAATAAAAATTTAATAAATATAGTCATGTATCCTTACTGAATGTTTGAAAAACTATCACAAATTCAAAACACGTATAAATAAACTTTATTAGGCAAAGACATAATTGATTTATAAGAGGTTTAATCAAAATAAAATATGAGAATCAATAATGAATATATTATGTGAGCACAAGGTTAAAATGGAAGTATAAGAGTATACTTATCAAGTGATAAGAAGCTTGTGCTAAACACATATATTCACAAATACCGATTAAGATAAATATGATATATTGAATACAAACCGGCAAGAAGTAACTATCTCAAAAACTTTAAAGACGGAGAGTTAAAATCATATTAACTCAAATCAAAACTAAGATCCTATGGACTAGAGTGACATGCATGTTTTATAAATAAAGATTAAGAATAACGACCATGCATATATAAATGTGTCATACTAATAGAAAATGAGTGATAAACTACATAGTGTGAACTAATCATTTAAGCCGAGTAACTAGTCATGCTAGATAAAAGAATTAATAAGAAAATTAACTAAGCATACTAATATTATATCTCATATTGATTTATATAAAAGGCAACTAAAGGATGTCAATGTGAGCTAGTAGCAAGACATCAAGAGAAACATGCTAGATTTTATAAATATAAATAATTTAAAGAGAATCGTTTAGCATGTTACCAAAGTGGCTCTATTGGCCGCGCTTGTATTGATACAATTGCTTGGAAGATGACCTTTGAGCTTTGCAACCACCAACACGCTCCTCGGTGCTATGTTCCGATATAAGAAGCTCCACCTACAACATTAGGCGAAGACTTTGGTATCCAAATAAACTTCGATCCACATTTGTTAGCTTTAGGGACCCATATACTATTTACTCCAGCATTGGTAGAAAAACTCTTACGAATAGGACAAGTTAAGCTCATGTGTCCAATGCGAGAGCAATAGAAGCACCTAATACTAGTGTGTGCACATGTATCAGAATGAGTATGATTATGAACATGTGACATACTAGAATGATGAATATCTCTAGAGTGAGCATGCATGAATTTGATCTTAAGAATATCATGTTCTAATAGCAAATCATCATGCAAACAAGTAAGAAATCAAATTTAGCATTTAAAGCATAATTTTCTTTTTCAAATAAGGCAATTCTAGAAATAAAATCATCATTTTATTTCTTTAAAGAATCAACAGAAGAATCGTGCAAAGAAGTTAACACATGCGTTTGACTTTAAAAAACTTCAATAGATGAGGAAAGAGATTTGATTTTCAATATTAAAGCCTCATTCAAACTCTTTAAAGAAACACATAATGAGTTTTGAGAATCAAGTCTAGATAATAAATCATTGTTTTCATTTCTCAATAACTCATTAGCTTCTTCTAAATGAACAACCTTTTCAAAAAAAAATTCATTTGTAAAATGAAGGTTATCAAGAATCTCTAAGGATTGTTTAGCCATGGCTTTCCACTTAGATCATTTCTTGCATTTAGAAGAACCATGATTGTCTGTGCTACTAGAAATAAAATCGTCTTTATCGGAGGATGAGGAATAGGTTGCCATAGAAAAATAAACAATGATCTACTCTAAGAATGTTAAGCCTAACAATATAGTCCTTGCTCTGATACCAATTGTTGTAAATCCTAAAAGGGGGTGAATAGGGTCAAGCTAACTAATCAAGCACTTAGCACAAGCTAATGGACAATTTAAAAATATAAGTGCAAGAAAAGAAGCAACAACAATACCAACACACGATATATCCTGGTATCCTCCCAATGGGCACTCCAGTCCCGGAACTCTCTCCGACTTTAATCCACTATTTGAGTAAATAATTACACACAAGTTTGGATCCGAAGAACTCGTCAACTTCAACACGAGTTTGGATCCGAAGAACTCGCCAACTTCCAACATGAGAGCTTTAGTCCAAAGGCCTCTCCGACTTCAACCGAGAGTTTGGATACGAAGACTCTCCAACTTCAACCGAGAGTTTGGATCCGAAGACTCTCCAACTTCAACCTTTCACAATAGGTTTTGATCTCCTTATACAATAAGATAAAGATCTCACTTTTCAACTCAATAACTCTAACACAATTTGTGGATAGCAAATGAAAGTTTTGTAGAGTTGTTTGTGGATAGGCTTTGGTGGTTTAGAAATTTTTAGGCTCAAAATATCAACCTTGAATGAAGGGGTTCAAGGCTATTTATAACAAAAGCATTGAAAAGAGCTCAAATGCAACTTTTCAGTCAATAATCGGTATACTGTCGGTATGCCGATCTGGAATGCAACGGCTAAAAATATAGCCGTTGGGATCATTAAATGCTCGAAATTCGACCGTTGGAATTTCAACGTTACTGAATCGGTATACCGTCGGTATAGATCGGTATTCCGTCGGTATGCCGATTTTGTAGACAGTAAACTTTCTATGAACAAAAATCGGTATATCGTCGGTATGTTGATTTTCATCTGAAAATGATCCTGGACTAATTTCTATCCTAGCTTTCAATTTTGCCATCCATTTCTTGTGTTTACAATTATTCCTAAGACTCATTACAGAATCCAGATATACTTAGGCAGGTGTAGGCTTCTTCAGAGTCTTGAAATGATGATAGCATGGCTTGGCTTCTTCCTTTGATAGGTCCTGGCTTTTTTTCTTGGTGGCAATTGTCCAAAGATACTCAGTTTGTGAAAACTGAATACCTTTCGGGGGGTGGTTCAGAGAAATCTTGTGGGATCCATCGTCTTTGGCCCACTATGAGTTTTTTATTGCATATGTCCATATTGATCTTATTTATTGCTTTTCTGTATGTACATGTTAGACGAACAAAGCAATATACATGTAGCAAATATGATAAGATAAAGCACAGTAGGACAATATTGAGTTTAAGTATAAGAGCTATAGTGATAGCATAAATATTAGTGATATCATAATGTTAAACTTAATTGAATAACCATAATCAAAACATAGTTTTGATTTTGGTAACCTAATTAAATTTAAGATATATATATATATAATAAAAATTCATATCACTAATAAGTAAGATAATAAGCACATATCACCAAAGGTATAAGTATAAGTAGAAATGCTATAGTGATAGTATGAAGATTAATGATAATGAAATGCTAAACTTAACAGATTAACCATATTCAAAAACATGATACAGTCATTGGGCCAACAGATATTCCTTGCCAAGAGAAGAGAGAGGGTTAATCATATCACAAAATCGAGTAAACATAATAGTAATAGACTCATCTTGTTTCATTTTAAAGGATTCATATTCCTGGGTGAGTCTACTAATCTTGGATTTCTTCACTTGAGAAGTTCCCTCATGAGTAACTTCCAAGAGTCTCTAGATTTCACTGGAGGTATTGCAGGTAGAAATCATATTAAACTCATTGCTATCAAGGGCACAGTAGACAGCGTTCATAGCTTTAGCATTCCGACTAGCAATCTTTTTATCATTCTCGGTAAGTCTATATTTAAGGGCTTCTGAGACTACTTCCTTAATAACCATGGTAGATACAGGAATGCCATTGACGACACAATCCCATAGATTATAGTCTAGGGATTTCAGATAAATATCTCTCCTAATCTTCCAATAGTTATAGTTAGTTCCATCAAATAAAGGATGTCTATTTGTGGATTGTCCCTCATTGTGGAATGAGTTGGTACTCGGGTTAGTGGCCATGGATCTCTCTAAGGATGTAAGTCCAAATTAAAAGACAAAGCTCTGATACCAATTGTGGAACCCTAGAGGGGGTGAATAGGGTAATAAAATGATTACCAAGACAAAAAATCAATTTATATGATAATAAAAGAGAGAGAGAGAGAGAATCAAGCACTCGATGTATCCTGGTATCCTCCCAAGGGGCACTCCAGTCCCGAAACTCTCTCCAGCTTTAATCCACTATTTGAGTAAATAGTTACACACGAGTTTGGATCCGAAGAACTCGTCAACTTCAACACGAGTTTGGATTCGAAGAGCTCGTCAACTTCTTACACACGAGTTTTCCTCCGAAGGCTCATCAATTTTAACACACAAGTTTTCCTCCGAAGGCTCGTCAACTTTAATAGAAAAGAAAGAAGGCTTTTGATCTTCTCCAACACTTTGAAGATCGAAGAATACAACTCTTGAATACTCTAGCACTTTTGGTAGGATGACAAATTAAATCTTTTGGATAGAGTAGTAATGGTGAGGCTCTTGGTTGTTGAAAAAATTTAAGGCTCAAGTGGATGTCTTTAAAGAGAGGACACAATCACCTTAAATAGAGCAAGTCATTTAATGCTCCAAACTCTCGGCTGACGGAATACCGTCGGTTTGCGACGGCATTCCATCGATATACCATTCTGAATAGTAACAGTAATAAATATAGCCGTTGGAGCATTTAATGCTAAGATCTGTTCATTCAAAAATCAAATATAAAGCATACGGAATACAGGCGGTACAGACCGGTATACCGTCGATATGCCGGTTTTCTTCACAGAACTAATTCTGAGTAAGAAAATGGTATACCGTCGGAACGAGCCGCTATACCGTCGGAATGAGCCAATTTTTGTCACATAACTATTTCTGAGTAGAGAAATGGTATACCGTCGGTACCAGTCGGTATACCATCGGTATGCCGCTTTTCGTCACACAGAGATTTCTGCGTAAGAAATCTATATACCGTCGGTACGAATCGGTATACCGTCGGTATGTCAATTTTTATCACAGAACAAATTCTGAACAAGAGAATCGGTATACCTTCGGTATGCAGTGGTAAACCGTCGGTATGTCAATTATCTTTACAAAAGTTTTTTTGTGTAGAGAACGGTATACCGTCGGTGCCAGTTGGTATACCGTCAGTGTTCCGTTCTCTAAGAGAGTGATTTATGAATGAACTTTTAGGAAGGTCTTTTGGTTTGTCATCCACCTTAAGTGTTTACATGAAATCTCCTAGACCTTGTACAGACTCTAGGAACGTAAAATCTTTTGAGAGAAGATTTTGAGTATGCAGTGGCTTCTCTTCAGTCTCGCTTTAAGTAATTCATACGTTCTCCCATTAGGCTTAACGAGTGGCTTTGATAAGTAGATCTTTTTATAGCAGCCTTTGGGAAGCTTGATGTTATATTTGTTTGCTGAGAAGATAAAGAAAACTAAAACACGAAGTGCAGTTATTTATCAAAATCAATGTGCCAACACTTCCCGCCATGGTCTGCAACCTTCAGCGGGGTTTGTATGAATTTGCAGAAAGGATTCTTCATCTGGAGAGAAGGAGTGGGAACTTTTCCCGGGTAGAGCTGCTTTACGATTTTGATAGGTTGGTTGATATTACACCATCTCAATGTAATGAGCCCTGGTCTGGAAGAGGGGCATGATGAAGGGCATGCCTTCATCCACCACTACCGTCGAAGGAAGTGGCTCCATGTCGACGTCCCAGTATGCCGAAAGGTATATGGATGGGACTTTTCAAGATTACCCCTTTTTACCTGGGGTTTGAAGAAGACGAGGAGCTGGAGGACACGGGTGTTGACGCCTCTAATATACCATCGTAGGGATTTTGCTGGCTATAAATCTTTCGACCTTTCCACTTGGTCTATCGGAACAGGAATCATGTATTCCTCGAAGCGTATTTGCTAAGATGCTTTGTCCGCCAATTCGACTCTAGCCAGTTGATGCTGAACAAACCCAATACCAGCCTGGGGTACGCGGGGAGCCTGCTGGTGGAGCCTGAGCCTAGCAATATTACAATATTGGGTGTACAGGAGTGCGCTTCACGGCGTTGTTGTGGAATCCCAAGCCCCATATTCTATACTCCGACGTGAAGTTCTATTGCTTGGCAAATATTCTGTCTCCTGGTTACCATCGGGAGAAGAGCTTCATCTCCGTGACCAAGCTTGAGGCATCGGCAGCCACAATCAGGGAGGCTTAGACGTACATGCCACCAGATGCTCAGGTAGCTGTAGTGGCATCAGCTCCACTGGAGGAAGAGGTAGAGGACCCGTTAGAGGAGCCTGTGGACACTCATTTAAAGAGGCATACTTCAACGAGAGTAAACTCTCCTGCGTCAAAGACGAGAAAACTCGTAGTGTCTAAACCCACAGGAGATGTGAAACTTCCTTTCCTGCCTGTAGAGGGGAAGAAAGGCCGGTCCCCTTTAAAGGTAATGGGTGTGATTTTAAAACGTCTGCTGAGGAGTTTTTTTTCCTTTTTTTCTCATTTCGTCTTTGTATTCTTTGCCATGTTGTGGTAAAGAAATTAAATCTTCAAAGCATGATTTGGGTGAACTTCCTGAAAAGAAAGTCGTTTCCTCCTCTGAAGAGCCTATCCCTCCTCCCGTCCTGGATCCGCAATAAGGGGAGACCCAATCAACCGTAATTCGAGTTGAGACTCCTACCTCTTTCGACATCATGGAGGATGACTTTGGGGATCTATTGGCATCCTATAGTGTTGACCATGCTTTGATGGTCCCTTCAGGCATCTCCTCCCCTTTTATTCATGAATGTATATAATCCAGTGCTGACAGTGACCAGGTTTTTCTTACTGATACGCAGCAGGGAGGGCCTTCATCGATATCAAAGCAGCCTGCTACAGACGCTGAAATGGCTCCTGGTTCAGGTTCCATGCCTGATCATGATGAGGCGAGACCGCGCCCATGTGTCCCTTGCCCCAAGATAGCTACAAGTGCGATCTCCCAGGGGCACAGGTCACCATTCGTATCGGTGGTGCTGCAGCAAGCAACTGTCGGTGTTCCTGCATTGGGGGAGTCCAGCTCATCGTCTGCTTTGGAAGGTTCTGAGGCGCCATCAGCCCTGGTACCTCAAAAGGCAGCCGTTGTGCAGCCATTTGGGATCGTTACATCACTCGGAGCAGCTATTTCGCTCCCTCGTCGAGCCTGGCTATCTTAGAGGCTGTTGCAGTTCAACCTTTCATGAGGCCCTCCTTAATAGCGCCTCCAATGACGCCGATGTCTTCCGTTGAGGTGGATGACTACATGAACCTCAGTATCGAGATGTTTTACACCATCTTAAAGCGAGGTGCGTCGAATGTGCTTGAGTGTGGTCGAACTTTTGCGGTGGCCAAGACTTCGACATTATTACAAGTGGCGGTTATAAGATCCCACCCAGGCTATGAGGCTATGGCCGATGCCTTGGAGGCGTTGGTTGATGAATTGGAGAACCGCTTAACTTTTGGGTGCGGGCCAGTCTGGGTCGGCCCGGTTCTCTGAACACCGAACCCAGCTCGGACCCACGGCCTGGTTTCAACGGGCCGAGCTGAACCGGGCTGGTTGTTTTTAAAAAAACTTAAAAAGGAAAAAAAGGAAAAAAAAAATGAATAAAGTGAATAAATAAAGGAAAAAATAAAGAACGTAAAAAACTGAAAGGAAATGAATAAAGTTTATAAAACGAAAATTAAAACTTAAAAAACTTAAAGGAAAAGAAAAGAAAAGTTAAAAATTTGAAGGGGAAAAAAAACTTAAAGAACTTAAAAAACTAATAAAAATGAAAAAAAAATTAAAATTTAAAAAACTGCAAAAACTCAAAAAACTTACAATAATGTTATAACCATACATGAAATAAAAACAAGTATTTTCTTCCATAAAATTTGTAATAAAATGTATAAGTATTTTCTTCCATAAAATTTGTAATAAAATGTACATGTATTTTCTTCCATAAAATTTGTACTACAAAGTACAAGTTGTAAATTGATATTGCATTTGTAAATGAACTGTAAAAAATCTACAAGTATTTTTTGTCGTCCGTCGTCCGTTGTCCTTCGTTCGTCTCTATTGCTCAGCTCCTCCAAGGTAAGAGACTAAAAGTCCAACTAACTGATGTCGACACTTTCATCTCTTGAGTTTTGTTGCATTATTAACAAATCTCCTAAAAGTTATACCATATTGTGTACATAGAGTTTTAAAAGCTTGTTGTCTACTTGCAAAAGTGTTCAAACTTTGTAGACATAATCTAAGAGTTTCTAAATTTACATGAAAAAATTGAAGACATTCTTATAAACCTAAATTAATGATATGGCAAGCACATCTAACATGAAAAAGTCATCCTTCTACTATAGGCAAAAATTGTGAACTTAAAAAACTAATACCAGAAGTGTTATTACTAGGATTAACTAAATAAGAAAAGAATTTATTGTTAATATCATATTTATGTAAAAATTGTATAATAGCGCCACCGATTACAGGACTGGTATGTGAAAATTCCAAAGGAGTAGACAAGTAATACATTTTTGCAACATCCACTTCGAATATATATAATGTATCGTGATACAAATAAAAGCACAATTTTGTTTTGTAGTCCATATATCAGAAGTTACAGCCAACTTACTAACATTTACGAAGCTTTTGCTTCAAAGCTGTCATTTCCTTTTGAAAGATTTTGATAGCCTCCGATCTAGTAATTGATCTAGAAACTTTAGTAAAACATGGGTTAAGAATTGTACTTGCATACTTATAATACCGATCGCTCTCACCGAATGTGAAAGGTTGTTCATCACAAATAAGAAATTTGGTTAACTCATTTTGTTACGAGCATGCATTAGAATAAGTGAAATTACCTACGGAAGGTCCTTGAGACCGATACTTATCTGTGACTGTCTAGCTTGCATTGTGTCCTTACCATAACAAGTATTATAGTATCTTTTTAATGTGCCCATGCTATCATTTTTTTTCCATTTAAATATTTTCTTACATTTCTTACATTGTGCAACTTTATCAATTAATTTTTTATTTTGGGATATAAAACCAGTGCGTCCTCACTATCAGTACCATATATTTTTTCAAGATATTGCCATACCACTAATTTCTCCATATTTACAACATTTGTAGTCATACTCCTAACTTCAGGAGGTGACATTTGTGTCGGTGACACAGAATCATGAATAGAATTATTTCAAATAAATCAGCGTAGTCAGCAAAATTTTGTTCTGAATCACCTTTGTAAGGTTGGTTAGAACCACTAGCATCCATATCTTGAAAATTATTTTTTAGTAAAAGAAGAAAGAAGAGAAAATAATATCATCTACAAAAAAAAGGGAGAGAAAGAAAGAAAAATCAAAAATCCAAGAAAAAAAATATTCTCTAAATACTTGGAAAGTCAACTTGAGGAAAGAGATATTGAACTCCAAGAAATTTTGCAGAAGTTGAAGCCTCAAGAACACTGTACTTTGGCCACCAAAAATTTGTACTTCAAAACCCAGTAACTTGTTGTTCAATCATCAGAGAATTGCTTAGTTTGTATATTTTGTAAGAGAGGAAAGAAATTATTGTATAATTTTCATAAATTTTAGTCTATTTATAGATTTTTTTTTTGATACAAAATGACCTATTTTACCCTCGAAATATAGTTGTTATAAGGATATTTTGGTCATTTTCAGCAAAATGACCAAAATATCCTTAAAACGGTAAAAAATAATAGCCATGAAAATGAGGGTAATGGGTCTTTTGCCCTCCCAACGATTTAAAAAAATGGCTGGACCAGGCCTGAACCGGGCCAGTCCGGGCCGGGCCGGTCGGGTTCTACGGGTTTGACCGGCCCGGACTTGCAGTCAAACCGGGCCAAGTCAGGCTTGTGGGTCTAGAGCCACAACCCAGCTCGGACCCACTGGGTTAGTGGGCTGGGCTGGTCTGGGTTGTTGACCGGGCTCGGATCGGCCCAGACCGATTTTGACTGGACCGAGCTCGAGCCGAGGACCGAGCCCAAGTCACACCTTAATGTGTGAGTTATACCAGGGCCACCTTTTCATCGTAATTTATCACCAGCAGAAACATCTTCTCTGCTGAAGTTAGCAGCTAAATTATATGTATCATAAAAAAACATTTAAGCAAGCAGCAAGGGATTGACTGAATAGAACAAATGCGACAGAAATGGGATATTGAATGGAAAGAACGAAAGCGGACCAAGGTTTTTATTCGTTAGCCAAGCGCGCCCATTACAACGCCTCTATTATAGAAGCGAAAGCGATGCGCCTTAAGCCAAAGAGCATCCTTATAAAAGAATGAATGGGAAGCAGGCCCGGTCTATATTGCCTCAGTTACGTCCTTAGGGGACAAGGTTTGTATTCCTACAAATTCACTTTCAATTCTTTTACATGGAAAAGAAATTCAACATTTCCCATGTTCGGTTAGTTAGGTTAAAGATATGGAAATATATATATATATATATATATATATATATATATATATATATATATATATATATATATATATATAAATTTTTCATATATACTCTTTCATTAATTTTATAAGACTTCTATTACCTAAATTCACATGTTTGAAATAAAACTTCGAATTTTGAAACTAAAAGAAGGATATTATTATCCAAACAACATACTAGCAAAATTATTTCCAACCAGGGGCATTGGATTTTACTTTCCAACAACAAGAAAATATGAAGCCCCTCAAAAACTTGAAACAAACACCCCCTTAGTTTTCTGAGAACTCTATTTCTAGTAATACATTAATTATGCAAACTCAAAATTAGAAGGAAAAAGAATCTAAAATTTCCCCCAAAATTCTCTTTGCCCGAGAGGACATACAGGGAAGGCGGAGACATATTTACGATCGAGAGCTGGCGCACGATAATGGATTTCCATGAGGGAGTCAAGAAGGAGGGGCAACAGAGGAGGGGTAGCGGGTTGAGGTGGAGAGGTATCGGAGGAGTAGGATGCCGAGAGGAGGGGGGCAACAAATCGGTCGGAGAGAGAGAGAGAGAGAGAGAGAGAGAGAGAGAGAGAGAGAGAGAATATGATCGAATTTGGAGGGATACATGAATTTGAACAAATTTAGCACCGTCTAACGAAGCATCTCTAAACTTCGCAAATTTAGCGAATTCATAAGATGCATGGCTAGAAAATGTCGTTTAGCGACTTATACTGACGCCAATCTTAAATGGAATCTTAAGCCAAAGAGCATCCTTATAAAAGATGAATGGGAAGCAGGCCCGGTCTATATTGCCTCAGTTACGTCCTTAGGGGACAAGATTTGTATTCCTACAAATTCACTTTCAATTCTTTTACATGGAAAAGAAATTCAACATTCCCCATGTTCGGTTAGGTTAGATTAAAGATATGGGAAAAAAAAATTTATTTATTTATTTATTTTTTCATATATACTCTTTCATTAATTTTATAAGACTTTTATTACCTAAATTCACATGTTTGAAATAAAACTTCGAATTTTGAAACTAAAAGAAGGATATTATTATCCAAACAACATATTAGAAAAACTATTTCCAACTAGGGGCATTGGATTTTTCTTTCCAACAACAAGAAAATATGAAGCCCCTCAAAAACTTGAAACAAACACCCCCTTAGTTTTCTGAGAACTCTCTTTCTAGTAATACATTAATTATTGTGGTTTATATGTCCCAGCTTATTTACGAGTTATATTATTTTATAAATAAGAACCGAGGTTGGATTTTTGCACCTAGTTAACCCAAGGGGCAAAAAAAACAAATAATTCATTCTAGGGGTGAATTATTTAGTTTTGGATTGAAAATCGAACCGAACCGAATAAGAGATTCGGTTCGGTTAAAAAAAATCTGTTCGATTTTTAAAATACTAAAATTCATTATTCGGTTTCGATATCGGTTTTGGGTTTCAGTTTCGGTCCAACCAAATAAGAACTATATAATTATGTAAATATCGTCAATCATTTTTTTGCATATTTTGTGATTAAAAATATGTATATTTTAAAAACAATAATTCTATGTATGTGTTTTGAATTCAAACATTAATAATTTAACAACTAGTGTACACAAACTTGAAATGCAACAAATGTGTGTATAAAAATTATAATTTAACCACGATTCCAACTTTGAGACTGACCCATTAAACAATATAAATAGTCAAGCCGAATAAACTGTTATTATTCGGTTCGAATCGGTTTTGGCTAATTCAGTTCGGTTTCGATTTTGAATTTGTAGAATTTCGATTTATTCGATTTTGGCTAATTCGGTTTGGTTGAAACTAAATAAACCGACCGCTCACCCCTAGTGACAACAACGTTAGAGAGTATAAGGATAGAGCAATGCTACAGTTACAACCAAATATTTACAATATTTTTACAACCACTCACCCATTTTCTGACATGTAGGCCAGGTGGTGGTCTGGCCCACATGTCAGCAAATGAATGTAAGTTGTAAGAAAGTTGTAAAAGTTTGGTTGTAAACCAAACATTTTCCATAAGGATATTAATCCCACCTCATATCGATGTAGAAAAATGCATTTCTTAACGGTAATTTGTCTCTAGATGTCTACATGACATCTACTCTTGGTTGCCTCGTTCTGGTGGCACGTCTGTCATCTTCACAAGTCCTTATACAACATTACATACACTAAAAAAATAAGCTAAAACAACGACAATTTTAGCGACTTTAAAAAATAACGTACTAGCTACGAGGTCGTTTCTTGCACGAATAACCTCGAAATTGCTACTCTAGCAACGATATGTTAGCAATGTATTTAGCGTCGTTATGAGTCACAAATTTCGTTGCTAATATGTCACATGATTCCATTTAAGATTGGCGTCGTTATGCGTCACTAATTGGCGATATTTAGCAACGCTTAGATAGATGTTGCTAAATTTGCTAAATTTTGTATTTATTCCTCCAGAATTGATTCCATTTAAGATTGGCGTCAGTATAAGTCGCTAAACGACATTTTCTAGCCATGCATCTTATGAATTCGCTAAATTTGCGAAGTTTAGAGACGCTTCGTTAGACGGTGCTAAATTTGTTGAAATTCATATATCCCTCCAAATTCGATCATATTCTCTCTCTCTCTCTCTCTCTCTCTCTCCGACCGATTCGTTGCCCCCCTCCTCTCGGCGTCCTACTCCTCCGATACCTCTCCACCTCAACCTGCTGCCCCTCCTCTGTTGCCCCTCCTTCTTGACTCCCTCATGGAAATCCATTATCGTGCGCCAGCTCTCGATTGTAAATATGTCTCCGCCTTTCCCGTATGTCCTCTCGGACAAAGAGAATTTTGGGGGAAATTTTAGATTCTTTTTCCTTCTAATTTTGAGTTTGCAATGTAAAACAACTAGTGTAGGCTAGGTTTGGGGATTCGAATTGCCTTCAATATTTTGAGAAAAATTATTCGTTCCCTTAACCTGACCCTAACCCTAACCCTAACCAATATTCATTCATCAAAATCTCACTATTTTACATGTTTACCCACTTTGCACATTTTCTTTGTGAGGTTGTAGAATCAAGACAAGTTAATTCCGTTTATTAGCAAGCTATTCCATTTGATTTTAAACCTCCTAAACTGTTCCACAACTTTATCTCTAACTTTTGTGTGACTTCTTCTATGATTTTTTGTGTGAGTTCATCGACATTCAAAGATTGAGCCGATCCACGTGTGCTATTTCAGTTTGATGGAAGACACGTAATCACGAAAAATACGTAAAATAACTTCTTGCAATTGAACACAAAAATCGTCGTAAGAAATGTAATGCAAAATTTTTATTTTGGTATAGATTCAAAATTGTGTCACAAAGAGCATCACAGACAACTCACTTGCGATATTAAAATAATGTCACAAAAAGTCGTGACACAAAAACAGTTGTAAGGAGGATGATAAAAAAAATATCGCATTCAAGTGATATAAAAGAAGTTTTTGTTACTTCGACAAAACCCGTTGCAATAAAGCAACGCAAAAAAAAACTTGTTACCAAAATAACAACTATCACAATAAAGAACAAGCAAAAGTATTTATTGCGAGGACAAATGTAGTCGTCGTCAGAAAGCGACACAATAAGTCATTTTGCTATAAAAAAAAGGTAATTGTCGTCAAAACTTAAACGCAAAAGTACTTTTTGCAACACAAATATGATGTTGTCGCAAAAAAGCGACAAAGAAAGACATTTTGCATCAACATATAAAAGTTATCGTACAAAATATATTTTTGTCACACTTTAAGAAGCCGTTGCAAAATTGTGTCACAAAGATTTTTTTTTTAACTACAACTGGTATAAGCCGTCGCTACAAGGTGGCACAAAAGGCCCTGCTCTGGTAGTGTAATAGGCAATATAGCATGATACAAGTTTCACAAGTTGAGCTTGTTGGCGGGCTTCGAATAGGAGCATCCTATGTTCAAGCTTCACTCGCTAAGAAAATCTAGATCAACTTTCTGGTTGGCTCGTTAGTAAAGAAGAGCCCGGTGAAACCAACTTGGGCTTTTATCAAGTCAGCTTGAAAAAAAAAAAAAAAAGCGTTCGTGGCTTGTTCATTTTCAATCCTACCTAAATAATAATACAAAATGTTGAGGAAGGTAAAAGTTGGTGTTTGCGTGTGTGGTTTCAACCAAGAACTAAGGGATGTTTGGTATAATTTTTTTTTTTATTTCTGAGTATTAAGAATGTCAAATTTATTCTTATATTTGATTTATATTATAAAATATATTTTCAAAAACTATGAATAGTCAAATAAATATTTTACCCACAAAATATGAGAATTCTATTTTTTAAGAATTAGTTTTTTTTTGTCCAAATAATTCCATTTTTTTCCTTGCTTTTATTTTTTCCATTTTTTTTATGAATGTTTTATGGTATTTTTTCTTTTCTTTTTTCATTTTTTTTTGTTTTTCATTTTTAAGGGTTTTTTTGTTTATTTTCATTTTTTGAGATTGTTTTATTATTTTTTTCATCTTTTTTTATCATTTTTTTTCTTTTTTTAAGAATAGTTTTTGCTGTTTGGTATTTTTTTTTTATCTTTTTCAAAAAAAAATTTGTCCTATTTTAATTTTCTTGCGATTTTTTTATCTTTTTTTAAAAAAAATTTCAAATTTTTTTATATATGTACCAGGATAGAAATATAATTTTATAGTAATTGTAAAAAATTATTTTTTAAAAATATAGAATATTCTTTTATATAGTATAGTATTCTGTGTAACAAACGCCTTTTAGGCGTAGTTTAATTTTTTTTTTCTACTATATATGGGACTTGAAAACAACTCAAAAGTGAACAATCCAAGTCATATGTATATCAATATCCATTTAAATAAGTTTAAAAATTAATAAAAAGAAAACTAAACAATTACCTAGATATTCTATTAATTATTAAAAAAATAATTAAGTGTTTAACTATCTAACATGATTTATTTATAACTAAATAGTTCTAACTCAAGTGGTAAAGATGGAAGATTTTTTTTTATGGTTCCTTGAGTTCAATTTAGAAGAATGATATTTTTTATAATAAATTTATATTAAATTTTTTAAACTTTTTTCATGCACGTAGAATGTACATGTACATCGCTAGTTTTAAATAATAAATTCAAATGTCAAATGGTTCCTTGCGAGTTTTGCTGTCTTTGTCCTTTTTTTTTTGGAAAATTCTATAGGCATTTCAAAAATTGCTTAGGACAGTCTAAATTTTTTTTTTTTTAATTTACAATTTTGTCACTCAATTTATTTTGTTTGTGAGCAACCCAAAATTTTGTTTTAGGACCGTCAACAAAGTTGATAGTCCTACCATAATTATGGTAGGACTGTTAACAAAGTTGATAGTCCTACGTTTGCTTTAGGACTGTCAACAAAGTTGATAGTTCTACCATGATGTAGGACTGTCAACAAATTGACAGTCCTATAAGAGATTATAACTATCAATAAAGTTGACAGCCCTAACTGAAACTCAATGTCAGTCTATTAAAGTCCCAATCATTTAGAACTGTCAACAAACTTGACAGTCCTAAATTATGATATGACTGTCAGCTAGTTGACAATCCTAATTGGAACTTACTACAAATATGTATATTTTGGCTCCTAATCATTTAGGACTGCAAAGAAATTCTAAAGTCCTGCTTATATACATGACTGTAGAAAATTCTACAGTCCATATATAATCAATTACTATAGGATTTCCTACAGTCCTATAGATACTATAGGACTGTAGAAGAATTTGCCTACAGTCCTGTTGGTTTGAAGTCTGACTTTCGGTTCTGTTTAATTTTTTGAAACCCTAAATTCAATTTTTAGGGTTAGAAAGTTCGTATATCAAACTATAAATTAGTTCTAAAACTATTTTATCAAACTATGTTAGGCATTGCTTAACATTGGAGGATTTGAAGAGAAAAGGGTTTGAGAATTTGAATAGAGAGAATAAAAATTTAGAATGAAGGGTTTTGGAAAGGGTTGGAGGGCTGGGCTGGCCATAATAATTTTGGGACTGTCCTAAGTAAAAAAATGCAAAATCTAGTTGTTTTGAAGTAATGGACTGTCATCCTAAGCAAAATATGAAGTGTTTTTTAGAAACTTTCTTTTTTTTAGGACAAATTATAAGGACACATCATTTCTTACTCAGGGCTAGCCAAAATTTTATTTACTTTATTTATAAGTTTGCCACTTGAAAAATTACTAAGGGCTAACTCAAATGTTGGTATATAAGTCAATTTTTTTTGTCTTCTTCCTTACTTTACTTTTCCCAAAATCCTAAAAAGTTCCTAACTTTTTATCTTCCAAATATCTTTCAATCAATGTTCATGCCTAAATTTCGTCTTCTAGTAACTAAAATAGCATTCATTCTAGACGGGTTTTCAAAGTTTTGAACCCATTTTAGTGATACGAACTTCAAAATATCGTCCAAGGTTGCGACGGGGACAGTAATGGACTGTCAAAAAAATGTTGACAACTCTACAAATTGGAAGGACTGTCAAAAAATTTGACAGTCCTACATTAAACATCATATATTTTTTAGGACTATCGAAAATTTTGACAGTCCTTCCAATTGGTAGGACTGTCAAAAATTTTGACAGTCCTAAAAGAAAGTTTTTAATAACCGTGGAAGCAGATAATTAGAAAATTATATATTTTTTTTTACATAATCATTAAGTTACATTTATAAGTATTTTTAAATCTACTTTAGAGATAAATAAATTATCTACTCGGTTTAGAAATAAATAAATTATCTACTTAAAGTTTGAAAAAAACTCAAATTTTTAAATCTATCTTAGAGATAAGTCTCTCAGTTTTATTCATTTCAAAATAAACCATGATATACTGTAAGACTGCATACAGTGAAAATTTTCTACAGTTCTGAGTCTTTCCAGATATGACTCTGTCGGAACTCCTTACTTAGAAATTAATGGGTTCGAAATTTCAAATTTGGTTCAAAATTTTCAAATATCTTCCAACCAATTTCTCAAAACCTCATTCCAATCATGTCCATGGCATCAAAATTTTGGCACGATCATTTTTTTTTGTTTTTGTTTTTGTTAGTGCTACGAAATGATATATGAAAATTTCAGCAGCATATCGAATTCGTCGATAGGAGGAGGAGGAGGAGGAGGAGGAGGATGATGAGGAAACAAAGAAGTTTAGATCTTGAAAAGAAGAATTTTGGTGAAGAAAAATGAGTTTAGATTTGAAAGGGTTTGAGAAGAGAGAGAGAGTGAAAATTAGAAATGAATAGGTTTAACATGGTTAGAAAATGAATTGTCTTGAATAAAAGTTCATTTAAACTATACTAGCTCCAATAGTGAATTAGTCATGAGTAAAAAATAATGTGTCCTTATAATTTACTCTTTTTTTTTTTTTTTTTTTTTTTTTTATAGTGTGGGCACGAAATATATCTATTTTATTTTCCGCTTTGGCTAAAGGCGGCAGCGGCGGAACCGCCTAACTATGAACGAAACTAAAAATGGCCCCAAGCTTTAAAGCCACCAACAGCTGCTGGTTCATTGCACTTGGACTACATTCGACCCTACCAAAGGCCAAACGGAACTCAAAAATAAAACAATAAAGGATGGCCTTCCTTTCCCCGTCCTTTCGTCCTCGTCAAAAAGCAGTTATCCTCACAATCATCCAATTCTTTTCTTTTATATATTCGTCTCGTCAAAGTCAGTCGCAAGCTCTCCTCATTCTTGTGCGACAATTCATCAAACAGCAGAAATGCACACCTCCACCTCCTCTTCCTCCTCCTCCTACTACTACTACCACCACCACACCATCACAAGTAGCATCAGCAGCAGAAGAAACCTCCATTTCCCTTCTTCTTCTTCTTCTTCTCCATCATTATTTCGACGCACCATCACATTATCTTCTTCTTCTTCTCCCTTCACTGAATTCAACTCAAAGGAAAGACGCGAGAGGGACAGCTGGCTCTACGACGACGCCAACAACGACATCTCCCTCCGCCTCCCCGACCTCAAGAACCTCCTCCGCCTCCTCCAGCTGAAGAAGAGTGGCGGGTCCCACTCCCGCCCGGGGAGAGTCTCCCTGGTGGGGACGGGGCCCGGGGACCCGGACCTGCTGACGGTGAAGGCCGCGAAGGCCGTCGCCGGCGCGGACCTCGTGCTCTACGACCGCCTCGTCTCCCACGAGGTGCTCTCCCTCGCGCGGGACGACGCGAGGCTGCTCTACGTGGGGAAGACCGCCGGCTACCACAGCAGGACCCAGGACGAGATCCACCGCCTCCTCCTCGCCTTCGCCGAGGCCGGGGCCAACGTCGTCCGACTCAAAGGAGGGGACCCTCTCGTAATTATCTCCCCCTCTCTCTATATATCATAAGAAATGAATATGTGCAACAAAGATCAATAGATGCACGAACCTGTTACGAAAAGCGATTAGATGGTAGCCAGGAAGCATGGACAACCCAAAATTGTGGGCGGTGTACACGTGTTGGACACAACCCGGACATTCCAGAAATACACTAGGAAACACCAAAAATAGGTGTCTTTGTCGTTGTGTCCGTGTCGCTGTGTCCTTACCATGTTGTGTTGTATCCGTGTCACGTGCACCATAGGGTAGTAGTAAGAAGCATCTGTTAGGACTAGAGATATGGTTTTTGTTAACGGCACAAAGGACGCAACCCTTAGCTGAATGGAAGAAAAAGTTTCAAATAGCCAACCCCAAAAATTTGGGACGAAGGCTTTGTTGTTGTTGTTGCTGTGTGGTGTCTAAAATGTAAATCTTACTTAAACATGAATGGGGAATTTGGAAGCTTTTAAACACTCGTCGCTGGTTCGAAACTTATAGTCCACGCGATAATGGCAAAAGAAGATCATATAACTCTCTATCGAGAATAGACTTTAATGCTAATTCTTGCTTCGTAATAAGATGGTTGCTGCCTGTTCCTGAGTGATATTCTGTGGATTTGTAGGTGTTTGGAAGGGGTGGAGAGGAGATGGATTTCCTGCAACAACAAGGAATTGAAATTAAAGTTATCCCAGGTTACACAGCTTCTCTCCACTACTTGTTCACTAATATCTACTCCTCAAGTTGTCTAACTTTGCTTGTTTTATGCAGGGATAACATCTGCGTCTGGAATAGCTGCAGAGCTTGGAATACCGCTGACACATCGGGGTGTTGCAAATAGGTACTCGGTTATACCCGACCCTTGTTTTGGTTTGGATTGGGGATGGTAAACACTGTGCTTGTTGCTTTAAAAAGTAATGTCATCTAATCATAGTATACATGGATTTCATCTCCGTCATAAAGCATCAATATCCAATGATTATCTATAATCAAACTATTATATACTATACCATGCTACAACAACAAAAGCCTTCTATCCCCAAATTCTTACACTTTTGCCTATCTTTATTTAGGAGATTCTTTTTTGCATTAATTATCTTTTGGACTTTCTCTTTCAACTGCAAATTTCTTTCAAGATATATCTAATTTGTTTAGAGACTTCTGGAATCTTTTTTTTCCTTGCTACATAAAACTATTCAAGGATATTATTACTAAATACTGAGAGCAGGGTTGTTACTTGAAGTTAAGTGCTCGTTGGTAAATGCTTCTGCACCAGTGCCATGCACCTATGTTACTACGAGAACATTTCCTGAGTATTTTATGTATATATGCAAAATATGGTCGCTATATGGGAACTTGAGGAAGTCATTCTACTTTAATATAATTGTTTGCTATCTAAGTGCTATAGATGTGGGAACAGTAAGATTTGGCTGTTGAAGGAGTGGAGTGATTCTTTTATTTGTTTTTAGGATTACCGGGAAAACTATTGGAAATATCAGGAAAAATATTGGGAGAGAAAATAAATGAAGGCCTGTGATAGATATCGTAGCGAGAAAAGAAACATTCATTTGGGAGTATAGAATCTGAAGTGGAACTACAGACAGGTGATGTCAAATTGAATACTATTTTTGTTAGCAATTTCAAAATGAAAATCCTATGGTAGCACAGTAAATAGATGTAAAGACAAATGGCTAGGTTCCAGAATTTTCTTTCTTTGTTTTTCTTTTTGGGGGAGGGGGAGGGTGTTGAGGGGTTAGGTTAGGGTTGGTGCAATCTAATGATCTCCTAACATATATCCGAAAGCTACAGGGAAAGGAATATTTGCATTTGGTAAGTTAGGTCTGTAGTTGTTTTGATTGCTGGACAAATTGGTTCTGTTTCCTTCCCAGACATCGATTCTGTTGTTTCCAAGGTTCAAAACTTGGTTTTCGTATCAATTTCAAACCCTTGTCAGTTTCAGGGGGTTTCTGTGGATTTTTGAATAGGCAGTTTAGGTCCCTCCAATTTTGATCCAAAATGTATCAGTTTTGGCTGATACTCTTAAAACCTTTTTGTTTCCTTCGCCTTTCTCTTTTGAATAAACAGTTTTATAGCCCACTTGTAATGCAATGCTCATCCTGTTTTACTTCTACTTGAGCTAAATTTTGAAGAGAAGGTGTTTCCAAGATAAACAGGTTTCCAGGACCTTTCTTTGCAATTTGCAACCATACAAATCTACTAACAAACTCTTGGAATATGATATTGTAAGTTCTGCGACTAATTGCACACACTGAAGTAAATGCTCACATATACAGATTTCTTGAAACTTGCAGATTAGTAACTCAATTTTATTAGCTTTACTGGTTGTATGCTTTATATGTGTGTCCCTAATATATTCTATAATATTCTCCGTTTCAGTGTCAGATTCCTGACTGGACACTCAAGGAGTGGAGGAACTGATCCTCTCTATGTGTCGGAGCATGCTGCTGATCCTGATTCAACTCTGGTCATCTACATGGGATTGTCGACCCTTCCAGCTCTTGCCCAAAAATTAATGAATCATGGGTTGCCTTCCGGCACTCCAGCTGTTGCAGTGGAGCGAGGGACTACCCCTCAGCAGCGAACAGTAAGTGTAACATCTTCTCTAGTCTCTAATGCTAGATCCACTGTTTTTTATTTATCGCAAATTCTGCTTGATTCCTAAAATTGAATGAGCAATACTCCTTTGGTGCAGGTATTTTCAGAAATAAAGGATCTAGTGAATGAGGTTAAATTAGCTGATTTGGTTTCTCCTACTCTAATTATTATTGGCAAGGTTGTCGCCCTTTCACCGCTGTGGCCTCAATCTTTTGAGAGAACGTCGATGCAGTCAGAAACATGCAGCTTTGCAAACAAGTAGATGATAATTCTTTTTTGGTCTATTTAGGCAAAGTTTAGCTTCTCCATTGCTGAGCAGAGGATAACACAACTCATGTGACATGTATGTTAAAGATGCATATTTTCGTCTAGAGCTTGTGGATTACAAGCGCCAGAAAAGCTCTTCACAGGAATACTATGGACAAGTGAACAAGATAAACTGAAGATGGTTCACATGTTAATGCTTGAGTCGTCTCCCAGTTGATTGGAAGATCTCCTTCTTTCATGTACTATTTCTGGTCAGGTCCACAAATGGAGCAGCTAAACAGGAGTGTTTGTGAGGTCCATAAGAAGTAATCTATGTAATAAAGGATTTTTGTTCTAATTGTGTTATTGACATTTTGGCAATGGTTCTCCCTCAGTACAGAAGTATTAAGTGTTATTTAAGATTTGATTAATGACTTCCTTTGGGGGCCTTGGCTGGCTATTCAAAATCCAGAGCTCATTTATAGTCAATAGCATTGGATCTAATTCTTATTGATATTCTGGTTTTGCTTGGTTTTTATTTCGTTCATTCTGCATATTATCATACATGTTTCACAAAATCCTGAAATTGGAATTTACAGATCTTTTTTTTTCACTGTACTTCAACTCAATTAGTACGTCGTGGCTTAAATTCTACTAAATATTGACAGAACATATATATTGATTTCTGATTCAAATCATGTTTCACATCAAAGCTTGTCATTGCACAAATTGAAACCTTCCAAGTGTTCTTTAATGTCTCATAAAGTCAGATAAGAACCCTAATGTTACAATTCTTCAAACGATGGAGCTGATCTCTGTTACAAAATAGATTAAAATCTGTAAACAAAAGAATCAGGTATTATAGCCATGTTTAGTCTCTCAACACTACACCAGAACTACATCCATCTACCAGTAATCCTTACAAGAACACGACCCATTTCTGTAAGTGATGATCTCTGATCCTGTCTGGAACTATGATTTCCGGGACAGTAAATTTCTGAAATGAACTTTGTCACACGATGACAGTCCAAACAAACTCTGAAAGTTTTTCATTATCCTGATAGGACTTCTTGGAGGTGTTTTGATCAGCACAAAGGCAATGGCTAACTTCTCACTGTAGTTGACAGAGCAATCTCCCTTGTCTTCATCGACATCAAGCAACACTTCCCTGACTTCCGGCATATACCCAGCCTTTGTGAATCTGATCATAGCCATTTCATCCCCGAAATTTTAAAATGATGTCCCTCAAACAATGATAATATAAAGAAAAATTAAAGGTAAAAGAACAATAATACCTTGTTAACAAGTGAGGACATGGAAAGGTAAAAGAACAATAATACCTCGCCACAGTTGGAAACAAATATTTTGCACCTTCAATGTCTTCCTTTGGTAGGTCGAAAACTTGACACCTTCCTTGGTTACTGAAATCACAATTGCAATACCCAAACCACGATTTAGAGTTCATCAAACAAAAACCAGTGGAGCTAGTAATCTAGAGAAATCACTAAAATAAATCTAACAAGTAAATGTATCTCCATTACCGATGAAGATCTTTACAAAACCTAGCAAACTCAGCTGACGGCATTCCAACAATTGCATGTTACTCAGCTTCTTCAATGCCAAGATGCTCCCTATCGATGTCCATCAGCTTCATCTCAAAGTCAGCAATCTTCGCTTGATCTACTCACAGACCAAGATCACAAATTACAAATTTAGCATTCACCACGATTAAAATGGTGGAGAAACGTTGTCGGTCAACCATTCATTCACATCTCAAAATACTACAATATATCATCAAAATACTTCTGAAATCAGCTATAGTATATAAGCATTGAGCAGATGGTCCTTAATTAGTTAATTACAACAGAAAAGGAGCTAAACAACATGATCATAATAAATTGCAGAAATACATAATACAGTAAATAATTTTAACAAATATCAACGAAAATTATACAACGGAAATAAACAACTGAAATTATTAAGCCCAATCTAAGAGTGAATATGTCGAGCCTGGGACATCCAAAGCTTCCACAAAGCATGCTACCTACAAGTAACTAGCAAAAGTTGTACCGAGTTAAAAGTAGATTTATGGCATTATGGAGGATTGACACTATGAAGTCAAATATGTTTAGCGAATTAATGTTCTTAACATTGAAAGCTATAACAGCTAAATAGATTTGTTAGGGGGCTTGACTTTATAAGTTATAAAAGATAAGATTTGTGGCATTATTGGTGATTGACTCTACGAAGGTAAATATATTTATGAATGTTCTTAATGTTGAAAGTAATAAAAGTTAAGTAGATTTATGGTGTTATGGGTTATGAATGTTCTTAATGTTGAAAGTTATAAAAGTTAAATAGGTTTATGGAATTACTAGGACTCGACTACAAAGCAAAGTAGGTTTATGAATGTTATATCGTTGATCCATGAAGCAAGGACACTCCAACAACTAGATCATGTCGTATCGAACATGTATTAGATACAATCCAAAAAATCCAAAAATACACTAGGACACACCAAAATAGATGTTGTGATAGTGATAGGGTCGTCGTCTCCTTATGTGTCGTGTCATATTCGTTAGACGTTGGTCAACATCATATCAAGTTGATATGTTACTCCTATCCGCGGGTTCTTTCTCAACTCTTACCTCTTCTATTATATGGTTCATACTTGTCGTATTGACCTATTGGATATATTGTTTTCCTATGAATAACATTTGGTTTGGATCTCCTTAATATGTCTATGGATGTTCCTGATGGAGCTCAATTGCGAATCTCGATAGGATGTTTGCATACGGGCTCCATCTTCTCAACTTAGTTGACATTTTATGCATCTAGTTATCATATATTACATACTTGTTATCTTATTCTATTGAATATCTAGCCAGTGAAACAAACTCGAGGGGTGAATTACCTGCTGCGTGAACCCAAAAATTGTCCGTAGCATAAATTATTAGGTGGAATCAAGATTGCAAATTACCCAAACACTTAATAGTTGTGCCAATAGTCTAGTTTGATGGGTTTCTGCCTCACTTTCAGTAAGAGAGAGTGTAGGTTCACTAAGTTTTTTCTTTTGAGATGCCCGGCAATACGCATGGAACTCTGTGCTCGCTGTATTGCATGTCAGTTGGGTCCAGTATCCCCCAACTCACACCAAATAAATGAAAGAAATAATATACCCCCGTGGCTCGATCCATTGATCTTCCGCCACCCAGTCGGGATCTTATACCTCTCTTCGGTATGCATAAGAGCCACTCGAGTTCCGTATTTAGGTTCACTATAATTCATGAAAGGTGAAACATAAATGCAGTGTTTTGGCTCAGAATATACACAAATTAAAGGTCCCCAAATTGACTTTAAACATGGATGAAGTTATGAGTAAAGCCATTTGAAGCAGGCCTGAATTGAGTGAAAAATAAATTCTCTCTCTTCAAAATTCTTTAGCTTAACGAAAAAGAGTCATAATAACTCGTAAAGAGAGTAGCGTTTAGCCGTTGAAAGCGTCTATTGTCTTTTAAAAATAACTGTACGATCTTAGACCGGCTCCCTTAATATGACCTAGAATTAGAAAGAGGTAAGTCATATGCATATCCTACACTAATTAATTGAAATAAATGTAAACTGTTTCTACCGTGTATGTATATCTTATGTAGTTAAAATATGTGGAAAATAAATTAACTGCACGGAATTATTTTTACTAGGAAAAATTTCGTGGAAAAATTACACGGTATAATTAATTTGGTTGTTTGATTGTCGTTATTTTTCATGGTAATTGATATTTTTCTATGTGTTGGGTCAGTTTTATTTTCCACCATTTTGAAGAAAAAATATGGAAAACCATAGATTTTTGGAAAATAATTCCATGGAAAATATGCGATATCAAACACTACATTCCGTGTAAAATTTGTGATGAAAATGTTTTCCATAGAAAAAAAAGCTCAATCAAACTACATAATCATATAATAAATCCCAAAATATATTCAATATTCAAATTATATTTAAACAAAGTACATTGTATTATCTAACTAAATACATTTTCAAAAATTTAAAATATATTTATAACAAATCCTAATTCAAATATATTAAGATCAAACTTTAAATATATTTAAAACTAAATCCTCCAAATCCAAGCTAGATGAAGGCGCGGGTGCTCTAAAACCGAATGATATGTGGTTGATGTCTATAATGTTGGGAAAAAGAAAGACTATGCAAGTGAGTTTCTACATTTTGATAATAAATATCTTGTAAATCTTATTTGAAAAATATTTGATCAAATTTTTTAATACTTTTTCATTGAAAACCAAATGAATATTCTTGGGAGGAGTCGATAACTATTTATTATATTCATGATTGCTATCGTGATGCATTTTCTTATAATTACTATGCTAAAATGGTAGGAAAGTATATTATGAATGGTATCTTTATTTTATTTTTTAGAGATTATATTTTTTATTAATCATTCTGTGCCGATATCTTTATTGTTTTTGAATAAATGTTAGAAATTTATTGTACCCTGTCGATTCATGACATGAAGACCATAAATTAAATTGCGGAAGCGTACCTGAATTTATTGCTAGGCTTGATGGATCTTGAAGCGATCGTCTCTTTATTGGGTTCGATCTTCCATCTTGCTACAACCCTTAATGACAAAGGTGAATCCGAATCCTTTGTCCCCTCTCTTTCTGTTGATGGGGATGCAGAAGAGAAAAAAGAGAGAACCTCTCTTTTGGTGGTCGTATAAGTTGGGGACCATAACCCTAATGAATACATATATTTATATGTTTTGACATTTCTAATTTGGTCCTTCATCAAATTTAAATTATCTCCGGTATCTACACATTAATTTCATGACAATTATACCCTTAAGCCAATTTCCAAATAGACCACTTTAATTTGGCTTAATTATTTAGATAGCCTAAACACAATTAATTTTATATGTGTGGCCCCTTAATTATTGAATAATTCCAACAATCTTCCACTGGGCCACATATGTAACCTTATAATTGTGTTAACCTTAGTGAGCTCATAAATTGCTATCTTAATCCTTAGGGTATATCCGGACAATCTCGTCCATTAACCATATCAACATAGGATCAAAGCGGCCTTCGTCACATATAGCGTAACTAAACCATCAATGGTCACATATACCAATATAGGAAAATGACATAGATCAATCATGGATGCGTAGCATGAAAATTACACGCAATGTGATCAATACATGTCTATTTTTAACTGGTCCTCCTGAACTTTAGTGAGATCAATACTTTAACATAATGAAAACAGAATGAACTGAATTTCCACATATCTGATCAGATAAATATTCAAAATACTTTAATACATAAATGTATCCAAAACCAAATAGCACCCAAATATATAAAATACAAACTCCCACTATATTGTCATATACTTAATTGAGATAATACCCATATGAGCAGTATGCTCATGAAAGACCCTGGGTGATAATGCTTTTGTGAGCGGATCCGCTAAAATGGAGTTTGTCATAATGTGCTATATGGACACTTTAACCATTCTGAATTCTTTTCTTCACAACTAGAAAACTTTATGTCAATATCCTTGACTTATACAAGTTTCTGTTGTTATTGGAATACATTACTGCTGATTTATTGTCACACCATAATTTTATGTGGTCTTTCAACACCGTACTGTAGGCGCAGCCTTGTGACAAAATTTTGCAACCATATTTTCTGAATAGATGCCCCATAGTATGTTATAAACCTTGCTGCCATGGTGGAAGAAATTATGAGTGCATGTTTGACACTCATCCAAAATATATCTCCATTAGTCAGCATGACCTGATGTGGATCTCCTACTGTGTTGGCATCCAACAAAATCAGAGTCGGAATACCTTATGATCTCCAGAATTATCCGATCTCCTACAAAGAGCATATAATTATTTGTTCTCTATTAATTACTTAAGTAGTTTGGCTGCTACCCAATGATACATCCATATTTGCTTAAATATCTGCCTAACATCCTAATATTTACGCAATATCCTGACGTGTACATACTTGAGCATACATTAGACTCCCTACAACTGATCATGAAGGAAAAATCTATTGTATTTTCTTAATTTCAAAGCTATTCTTAGGGCACTGATTGAGACTGAACTTGTCTCCTTTAGCGACTAGGGTGTCACCTGGTTTGCATTCCTGTATGCCAAATCATTTAAGCACTTTATCGCTGTAATGCCTGTAGTTCGTATTACGTATCTTGGAATACGTGTACGTATTTTATTTTGTATTGCATATCTCTTGGCTTGACTCGGTTTGTTTTGGGTTGGTTCGGCTAGGCTTGGGTTGCCTTGGTTCATCATGAACCAAGGGGAGAACCCCTACCTACCACCACCATCCCCATTTATTAACCCCTCCTCTTTCTCTCTCTTCATTATTATTTTTCTTCTCCACATTTACTTCTACACCTACCAGGAAGGAGAGAGAGAGAGAGAGAGCTTAGGCAAGTGCAAACTTGCTTCATGATGGATCTCATGTTTTATTGTTTCATTCTCTTCCTTACTAGATTCTAAGCCTCTTTAGAACTGAAAGTTTTCGGTTTTGATGGTTATATTTTTGTAGATCTAAGTTTTAAGTTCCTTCTTGTTTAGTTTTCTTGGTTTTGATCTCTAAAACTTGGTTATTTTCGAAAACTAATGGTTCTATGTTGTAGAGAATTCAATTTCATTCAGTTTTGGCTTTTGTTTCGCTTGATTTCGACTCCGGATGAGTAAGTTATGGCCATTACAAGTTTTCGGAACTTTCATGGCTGAACTTGCTGTTTGGGGACGATGAAACCCCATGCGCCGGGAACCCCATGCGCCCGGGAGGCCATGCGCCGGGAGGCCATACGCCGTGAAGTCCCGACAACGCATCCCTTAACTCCGAGCGTGTCATGCGCGTAGGTTCCCTACGCGCATGTATTGAAGACGCAACGTGAGTTTCTCATGCGCCGATTGTGCAGAAATTCCATGCGCCGATTTGTGCAGAAATTCCATGCGCCGATTTGTGCAGAAATCTCATGCGTCGATTTGTGCAGAAATCTCATGCGCCGATTGTGCAGGAATCTCATGCGCCGATTTGTGCAGAAATCTCATGCGCCGATTTGTGCAGGAATCTCATGCGCCGATTGTACAGGAATCTCATGCGCCGATTTGTGCAGGAATCTCATGCGCCGATTTGTGCAGGAATCTTATGCGCCAATTTGTGCAGGAATCTCATGTACCGATTTGCGCAGGAATCCCATGCGCCGATTTGTACAGGAATCCCATGCGCCGATTTGTGCAGGAATCCCATGCGCCGATTTGTGCAGGAATTCACTGTTTTTGCCTGTTTAAGTTATTTTGTAGCTAGAATCTTGAAAAACTTAAAACATGAAAGTTGTAGATCTTTTCCTTGGCTTCAAGAATATGTTATTAGTTATTTTATACAATCTTTCTCATTCATGATAATGTAAGAATAGAACACGATAGTGGCTCGCTGTGGCGCACTCTTGACAAGTAAACTGACATGACAAGTATGAAATACCTGGACACCGTGGGAGATTGTGTTTGTAATAAACTGGTACTGTCTTGCATCATGTCTAGGATGGGAATCCCTGAGTACCACGGTCAGGGGTACCTACTGAAATTGACTAAGGCTAATTAATTAGAATGATTCAGTAGTCATGAAGAGATTCCCAGCTACAGACAATCCCGTTATCTGGGCGCACTAATGGATTTGTAGCCTACCGACGAGTAGGGCACATTTCCAGCACACAGTTACGTGTTGCATTCTTCATAACGGACATTCGACCCGGATAACCTGGATGGTCTGCAGGGCTTGTGGCTGTTGGGATAATCTCATTGCATCTTACTAGTAACTAGGCCTGTGATAACCCTAGTTAGTTAAAAGTATCAAGCCGTACTCTTGATTGACCGTGATTGATTGAATGAAGTTTATTCCAGCTTAGTCTTATCCTGATCCTGTACAAGATTGTATCAGGACATGATTTCTTGTATCGATAAATGATGGGATACCAAGTTCTGTTCAGATGAAGGGTTACAACCCCGGTCCTTGTTTGGTTTAAGGGTTATAACTTGGCTATCTGAATAGTTCCATGGTTATCTTATCATATATCGTCATGCTTATTGTGCCCACCTTAACAATAAAGATCAGGGGTCCAGTTCTGTTCAGGCGAAGGGTTACAATCCCGGTCCTTGTTTGGTTTAAGGGTTGTAACCTGGCTCCCGGAGCAGTTCTGTGTCCTCTCTTCGTTTATTGTCTTATTGTAACCCCCTGTCATGCTCGTCATGTTTTACCTTTACTTCAATACCATGATTATTTATACTGGCCTTAACAATAAAGATCAGGGGTCCAGTTCTGTTCAGGCGAAGGGTTACAACCCTGGTCCTTGTTTGGTTTAAGGGTTGTAACCTGGCTTCCGGAGCAGTTCTGTGTCCTCTCTTCGTTTATTGTCTTGTTACCTTATCAATAGTAATTGAGGCGGGTTTCTATTCAGGCGAAGGATTGCAACCCCGGTCCTTGTTTGGTTTAAGTGTTGCAGTCTGGCTACTTGAATGGTTTCTCCGTGTTCAATATATTATTGTTATCTCAGCTATTATCACTATCTTTTAATTACCTTTACTATTTATTTGTGATATGCTGGTTTTAGTTCCTAAGTGAAGCCTCCTTTGTGGCACTTGCTCTTTCTGGGGTCTGACCCAGCTGGTTTTGTGTGGCCAGATATCGGAGCAGCACCAGAGGATCTACGTACTATCCAGCCAGATGGTGACCACCAGGCGTAACCCTGGCAACGAGTGGGTTTCTTTTTGTCCTCCCACTTTGTTGTAAAATTATTCTTTTGAGGCGTTTAGCCGACGAGCACGTGTTAGCTCGATTGTCCTTTATTTACTGTCTGCCTACGGGCTGTAACATGATTGACAGATCCTAGGGTTGATCATGTATTGACTAAAACTCTTGCTAGTCCTGACATTTTGTACGACTAGCTTCATGATCATCCAATATGTAATGTATGGGACGCCTTACTATTGTATATTGATGCTCTAATATCTTGTGACTGTTACTACTTGCTTGTGATTGAGACAATAGGCTTGTTCCTGACCATAGGAGACTGATGGATTGTAGTTAAACCCTCATATATCTAGACAACCGTGACCGTATAGTGACGTGAATTCCATTTCATTATACGTAGCTGGCTATGTCTGCCCCCGCTCTCCAGTATTCTGGTTCTGGGGCGTGACAATCGCTATAGCTCTTTTGTGATAATCCAAGAATACCTCGAGAACGATCTCGGTGTATTTGAATTCCTAATACAAAAGAGGCGTCACCAAGATCTTTCATCTCAAAGTTATTTGATAGAAATTTCTTAGTGTCATACAATATGCCTATATCATTTGTGGCAAGCAGTATGTCATCAACATACAAAACCAAAAATAATAATTTTACTCCCACTAAATTTGTGATACACACAATCTTCAACAACGTTAACCTCAAAACCAAACGAGGGTAACAACTTTGGTAAAATTTATAGTACCACTGACGAGAAGCTTACTTGAGTCCATAAATGAATTTTGTCAATTTGTAAACCATATTATTTGGATCTTTCGACACAAAGTTTTCTGGCTGCACCATATATATAGTTTCGTCAATGTTACCATTGAGAAACGTCGTTTTGACATCCATTTGATGTAACTCAAGATCAAAATGTGCAACATGTGCTATGATTGTTTTAAATGAGTTTTTCAAAGATATCGAAGAAAAAACTCTTTAAAATCAATCCCAAAATTTTAAGTAAAGTCACTCATACAAGACGTACTTTATACCTCTCCACATGACCCTTCGAATCATTCTTGGTTCTAAATGTCCATTTGCAACCAATGGACTTCATACCTTTTGGTAATGGGATACGTTCTTAAACTTTATTGTCTTGCATGGACTTATACTCCTTATTTATTGTATCAATCCACTTTGAGAACTGAAACTTTCTATGGCCTGACGGAAGTTGATTAGATCATCTTCCAGTATCCACAGTCTTCCTCACGTTCCTAGAGAAATATGACAAATTATCCGAAATTATATTTCTCCTTTCTCTGGTGGACCATCTTAATATTACCGATTCTTGAGGTTGTTGAGTTTGTTCCTTATGAATAATTACTTTATCTTGAATGGGGTGCCGCTACGTTGTCGTTGTTAAGGTATCTTGTAATGCCTGTAGTTCGTATTACATATCTTGGAATACGTGTACGTATTTTATTTTGTATTGCATATCTCTTGGCTTGGCTCGATTTGTTTTGGGTTGGTTCAGCTAGGCTTGGGTTGCCTTGGTTCATCATGAACCAAGGGGAGAACCCCTACCTACCACCACCATCCCCATTTATTAACCCCTCCTCTTTCTCTCTCTTCATTATTCTTCTTCTTCTCCACATTTACTTCTACACCTACCAGGAAGGAGAGAGAGAGAGAGAGAGAGAGCTTAGGCAAGTGCAAACTTGCTTCATGATGGATCTCATGTTTTATTGTTCCATTCTCTTTCTTACTAGATTCTAAGCCTCTTTAGAACTGGAAGTTTTCGGTTTTGATAGTTATATTTTTGTAGATCTAAGTTTTAAGTTCCTTCTTGTTTAGTTTTCTTGGTTTTGATCTCTAAAACTTGGTTATTTTCGAAAACTAATGGTTCTATGTTGTAGAGAATTCAATTTCATTCAGTTTTGGCTTTTGTTTCGCTTGATTTCGACTCCGGATGAGTAAGTTATGGCCATTACAAGTTTTCGGAACTTTCATGGCTGAACTTGCTGTTTGGGGACGATGAAACCCCATGCGCCGGGAACCCCATGCGCCCGGGAGGCCATGCGCCGTGAAGTCCCGGCAACGCATCCCTTAACTCCGAGCGTGTCATGCGCGTAGGTTCCCTACGCGCATGTATTGAAGACGCAACGTGAGTTTCTCATGCGCCGATTGTGCAGAAATTCCATGCGCCGCTTTGTGCAGAAATTCCATGCACCGATTTGTGCAGAAATCTCATGCGCCAATTTGTGCAGAAATCTCATACGCCGATTGTGCAGGAATCTCATGCGCCGATTTGTGCAGAAATCTCATGCGCCGATTTGTGCAGGAATCTCATGCGCCGATTTGTGCAGGAATCTCATGCGCCGATTTGTGCAAAAATTCCATGTGCCGATTTGTGCAGAAATCTCATGCGCCAATTTATGCAGGTGCAGGAATCTCATGCGCCGATTTGTGCAGGAATCTCATGCGCCGATTTATGCAGGAATCTCATGCGCCGATTTGTGCAGAAATCTCATGCGTCGATTTGCGCAGGAATTCCATGCGCCGATTTGTACAGGAATTCCATGCGCCGATTTGTGCAGGAATCCCATGCGCCGATTTGTGCAGGAATTCACTGTTTTTGCCTGTTTAAGTTATTTTGTAGCTAGAATCTTGAAAAACTTAAAACATGAAAGTTGTAGATCTTTTCCTTGGCTTCAAGAATATGTTATTAGTTATTTTGTACAATCTTTCTCATTCATGATAATGTAAGAATAGAACACGATAGTGGCTCGCTGTGGCGCACTCTTGACAAGTAAACTGACATGACAAGTATGAAATACCTGGACACCGTGGGCGATTGTGTTTGTAATAAACTGGTACTGTCTTGCATCATGTCTAGGATGGAGATCCCTGAGTACCACGATCAGGGGTACCTACTGAAATTGACTAAGGCTAATTAACTAGAATGATTCAGTAGTCATGAAGAGATTCCCAGCTACAGGCAATTCCGTTATCTGGGCGCACTAACAGATTTGTAGCCTACCGACGAGTAGGGCACATTTCCAGCACACAGTTACGTGTTGCATTCTTCATAACGGACATTCGACCCGGATAACCTGGATGGTCTGCAGGGCTTGTGGCTGTTGGGATAATGTTATTGCATCTTGCTAGTAACTAGGCCTGTGATAACCCTAGTTAGTTAAAAGTATCAAGCCGTACTCTTGATTGACCGTGATTGATTGGATGAAGTTTATTCCAGCTTAGTCTTATCCTGATCCTGTACAAGATTGTATCAGGACATAATTTCTTGTATCGATAAATGATGGGATACCAAGTTCTGTTCAGATGAAGGGTTACAACCTCGGTCCTTGTTTGGTTTAAGGGTTGTAACTTGGCTATCTGAATAGTTCCATGGTTATCTTATCATATATCGTCATGCTTATTGTGCCCGCCTTAACAATAAAGATCAGGGGTCCAGTTCTGTTCAGGCGAAGGGTTACAACCCCGGTCCTTGTTTGGTTTAAGGGTTATAACCTGGCTCCCGGAGCAGTTCTGTGTCCTCTCTTCGTTTATTGTCTTATTGTAACCCCCTGTCATGTTCGTCATATTTTACCTTTACTTCAATACCATGATTATTTATATTGGCCTTAACAATAAAGATCAGGGGTCCAGTTCTGTTCAGGCGAAGGGTTACAACCCCGGTCCTTGTTTGGTTTAAGGGTTGTAACCTGGCTTCCGGAGCAGTTCTGTGTCCTCTCTTCGTTTATTGTCTTGTTACCTTATCAATAGTAATTGAGGCGGGTTTCTATTCAGGCGAAGGATTGCAACCCCGGTCTATGTTTGGTTTCAGTGTTGCAGTCTGGCTACTTGAATGGTTTTTCCGTGTTCAATATATTATTGTTATCTCAGCTATTATCACTATCTTTTAATTACTTTTACTATTTATTTGTGATATGCTGGTTTTAGTTCCTAAGTGAAGCCTCCTTTGTGGCACTTGCTCTTTCTGGGGTCTGACCCAGCTGGTTTTGTGTGGCCAGATATCGGAGCAGCACCAGAGGATCTACCTACTATCTAGCCAGATGGTGACCACCAGGCGTAACCCTGGCAACGGGTGGGTTTCTTTTTGTCCTTCCACTTTATTGTAAAATTATTCTTTTGAGGCGTTTAGTCGACGAGCACGTGTTAGCTCGATTGCCCTTTATTTACTGTCTGCCTACGGGCTGTAACATGATTGACAGATCCTAGGATTGATCATGTATTGACTAAAACTCTTGCTAGTCCTGACATTTTGTACGACTAGCTTCATGATCATCCAATATGTAATGTATGGGATGCCTTACTATTGTATATTGATGCTCTAATATCTTGTGACTGTTACTACTTGCTTGTGATTGAGACAATAGGCTTGTTCCTGACCATAGGAGACTGATGGATTGTAGTTAAACCCTCATATATCTAGACAGCCGTGACCGTATAGTGACGTGGATTCTATTTCATTATACGTAGCTGGCTATGTCTGCCCCCGCTCTCCAGTATTCTGGTTCTGGGGCGTGACATGGTTTTAGTGGTGGCCCATGCAGGTCTTGTAAATCAAGATATGTGAGGGTTTACCGAATAGATGTCTCAATCAGTACTCGCCCTTGATCTCTACTCGTATCCTCTTGATCCCTGAAAATCTTGACCTGATCACATGCTTGTATCGTTGATCTGTCCTGGTCCTTCCTTATTGTTTCCTATGTCGTCTTCTTCAGCGACATTGTTCCTGGACCTGCCGATCAGCAAGACGGCGCACCTCCCGCGGACCAGCAGCAACCTGGAGATCAAGCCCAGCATTCAGGAGTAGCCTCCAGAGTCATGTCCACCGAAGGAGAACCACCAGTTCAGCCCGTCCAGCCAGCAGAGCATGATGATGGCACTTTGGTGGGTCTCATCAGGACGCTATTAGCTTCCCAGGATCGGCGAGGAGATGCCTTGCACCAGGCGGTGGCAGACGCTTTGACCAGAGGAGGTCATCAGGGTAATAGCACGGCCAACAGCTTCAAGCGCTTGAACCCTCCCTTCTTCGACGGCAGTGAAGATGCGATCGCTGCAGATGCATGGCTTCAGGACACAGAGGTGATTCTAGAAGCAGCCAGGACTCCAGAAACCGAGAAGGTGGCCGTAGTGCGCCTGTAGTTACTAGATCTTGCCCGCAGCTGGTGGGCAGCGCAGGCCGATGGATTAGTGGCCCCTATTTCATGGGCAGTATTCAGGGAAAGATTCCAGACCAAGCATTTCGATGCTGTAGCTCGATACGATCTACAGACGAGGTTCACCAATCTGAAGCAGATGGGCAGCACGGTCGATGGATATGCGACCGAGTTCTCCAGGCTTAGTCGGTTTGCTCCCACCTTGGTAGCAACCGAGTTCGATAGAGCCCAGCGGTTCCAGCAGGGGCTCCATTTAGAGATCTTGTTGGCAGTGGAGCAGTTTGAGCATCAGACTTTTGATGCAGTATTGAGAGCAGCTAGGAGGCATGAATATACCTCCTAGAGGATCGTGGATAGGACCGGAGGTCGGAAGCGATCTCACGGCCAGATGAATCAGTCATCAGCACCAGCCCGGGCAGCCAGGGCTTTGACCATTGGAGCTCCGAGGCGGATGGCCTCAGTGACGTCGGTTCAACATTCTACCCCGACGCACCCTCAGCAGCAGAAGCAGAAGCAGTCTTCCGTAGTGGGATGTTCACACTGCGGGAAGCCAGGGCATGTGGTATCAGAATGTCGCAGAGCACAGGGTTTGTGCTTGGTTTATGGTGCCCCGGACCACAGGGTTGGGAACTGTCCGAACAGGAGGAGTTCATCATCAACTTTTTCTAGTCCTTCAGTTAGAGGACCAGCACCAGTCCAGCAGCAGCAGCAGCTGCAGTACCCATTCCTGAGGCCATTGCCGACGCAGGCCCAGGCATTCCAGCAGCAGAGGCCGCAGCAGTATGTCCAAGCCCAAGCCTTGATCCAGAGCAGGCAGAGGAATTTTCAGCAGAGGGGACCCGCACCCAGAGGACATGGTCAAGTACTGGCCTTGACCATGGGAGAGGAAGGAGTAGCACCAGGTGAGGTAGTGGCAGGTACTATTCTCGTCAACACCTTTCCAGCTTCAGTATTATTTGATTCTGGTGCCTCGCATTCATTTATGTCTGCACGATTTGCGACACGGGTAGGACTGGAGCCCGAGTCATTATCAGTAAGGCTCAATATACTTACTGGTAACGGACTTGTGGGAGTAGATAGAGTATTTTCCTCGTGTCGGATCGTAGTTAGCGGTAGAGAATTCTCCGCTAGATTGATAGAGTTTCCGATGGCCGATTATGATGTGGTCTTAGGGATGGATTGGTTGAGGGACCAGTATGCTAGGATAGACTGTCACATTGGCAGGGTTGTTTTTAGCATTCCAGGCGAGCCAGAGTTTTCCTTCTCCCGAGGCGAAGTTGAACCTTCTCCTCCAGTATTGCGGATGGCAGTAGCAGCAGTGCAGTTGCCTCGGATAGTCGAAGAGTTTCCAGATGTTTTCCCCGAAGAGCTTCTAGGGATGCCGCCAGAGCGAGAGATCGAGTTTACTATCGACTTGATTCCCGGGACAGCCCCAGTGTCAGAGAGAGTCTACAGGATGGCGCCATCAGAGTTAGAGATATTGTACAAGATGATTGAAGAACTTAGAACCAAGGGATTCATTCGTGCTAGTGGATCACCTTGGGGAGCCCCGATGCTTCTTGTGAAAAAGAAGGATGGTACGTCTAGATTGTGTGTTGATTATCGTACCTTGAACTCAGTGACAATCAAGAACAGATATCCTCTCCCGAGGATAGATGACTTGTTTGATCAACTCAAAGGGGCGTCAGTATTTTCGAAGATTGACTTACGGTCAGGATATCATCAGATTAGAGTCAGAGAGCAGGACATCCCGAAGACAGCTTTTAGATCAAGATATGGGCATTGGGAGTTCCTTGTGATGCCATTTGGAGCAACCAATGCGTCGGCTGTATTCATGGACCTTATGAATCGCATCTTTATGCCCTATTTGGATCAGTTCGTGATTGTGTTCCTAGACGACATCCTGGTCTACAGTAAGAGTGAGGCGGAGCATGAGCATCATCTCAGAATTGTCCTCCAGATTCTCAGAGAGCACCAGTTGTATGCCAAGTTTAGTAAATGTGAGTTCTGGCTCGATCGCATTTCGTACTTGGGCCATATCATCACCCGAGGAGGAGTAGAAGTGGATCCCCAGAAGATTGTGGCCATTGAGACATGGCCAGTGCCCAGCACGGTTACAGAAGTTTGCAGCTTTCTTGGATTGGCCGGCTACTACCGGCGATTTATTTCAGACTTTGCTCGGATCTCAGCGCCCTTGACCCAGTTGACCCGCAAGGATGTGCAGTTTGCTTGGACAACGGAATGTCAGGATTCCTTTGAGAAGTTGAAGCGAGGCTTGATGACGGCTCCTATTCTCACGCTTCCAGATGGGACCGGAGGATTCTCAGTGTATTGTGATGCTTCTGGCAGAGGTTTAGGATGTGTTCTGATACAGCATAGGAAGGTAATAGCTTATGCGTCACGACAACTTCGTGATCATGAGAAGAATTACCCAACCCATGACTTGGAGCTGGCAGCAGTAGTGTTTGCACTTAAGTTGTGGAGACACTATTTGTACGGAGATAGGGTGGAGATTTTCACCGACCACAAGAGCCTGAAGTATGTTTTCACCCAGAAGGATCTTAACATGCGTCAGAGGAGATGGCTAGAGCTACTTGTGGATTATGATGTTAACTTGCAGTATCATCCTGGGAAGGCCAACGTCGTTGCGGATGCATTGAACAGGAGAGCCGAAGTTTATTTCCTAACAGCGCAACCAGAGCTGTTAGCCGATCTTCAGAAGATGGGTATAGAAGTTGTCCTCCCTTCCAGTGTGGCATTGATGGCCAGCATACAAGTTCAGTCCATTATAGTCGAGAGGATCCGGATGGCGCAGTCAGCAGATTCCAAGCTTCAGCGACTCAGAGCAGAGTGTGAGGCAGGACGAAGACCAGAGTTATGTATCCATGAAGACGGTACACTTCGACATGGGAAGCGTCTTTGTGTACCCAGTGGAGATATCAGATAGGAGATCATGACAGAGGCTCATAGTTCGCAGTATTCCATTCATCTCGGCGGTACGAAGATGTACCGTGATATCCGTCAGCACTTTTGGTGGAATGGCATGAAGAGGGAGATAGCCCGGTTTGTCTCTCGATGTTTAGTCTGCCAACAAGTTAAGGCTGAACATCAGAGACCAGCTGGACTACTTCAACCATTGCCGATTCCCGAGTGGAAATGGGAGCATATAACCATAGATTTTGTGACTGGATTGCCTAGATTCCCGGCTGGCAGAGACGCTATTTGGGTTGTCATAGACAGGCTCACGAAGGTGGCTCACTTTCTTTCGTTCAGAGTTGGTCAGTCGACGGCTCAGCTAGCTGAGATGTATCTTCGGCAGATCGTCAGGCTTCATGGTGTACCAGTCAGTATCACCTCGGACAGAGATTCCAGATTTATGTCGCACTTTTGGCATAGCCTGCAAGAGAGTTTGGAAACTCGCCTCCAGTTCAGCTCCACTTATCATCCGCAGACTGATGGCCAGTCAGAACGCACGATCCAGACTCTCGAAGATATGTTGAGATCTTGTACACTCGACTTCGGTGGTTCGTGGGAAGATCACCTGTACCTGGTGGAGTTCTCGTAGAACAACAGTTTCCAAGTCAGTATCCAGATGGCTCCGTTTGAGGCATTGTATGGCAGGAAGTGCCGATCCCCGCTAGCATGGGATGATGTCGGAGAGAGGCAGATGCTCGGTCCAGAAATGTTTGCTCAGACCGTTGAAGTGGTCAGGAGAGTCAGAGATCATCTTCGAGTTGCCCAAGATCGCCAGCGTCATTGGGCCGATTCCCATCGGCGACCCCTTGAATTCTCGGTCGGCGACCATATATTCCTGAAGATTTCGCCTAACCGTGGCGTCATTCGTTTCGGCGTACGGGGAAAGCTTAGTCCTAGGTATATAGGGCCGTTCGATATTCTGGAGCGAGTAGGTGATGTATCCTATCGTCTCGCTCTTCCACCGTCGCTACGTGAGGTGCATGACGTATTCCATGTATCTCAACTACGACGGTATATCCCGGACCCGAGCCACATCCTGGATCATTCGGAATTGGTTGTTGGTACCAACCTTTCGTATGAGGAGAGGCCCGTGTCTATATTGGACCGGAGAGAGAAGATACTTAAGAACAAGACTATTAGTTTAGTCCGTATTGCTTGGGGTCATCACTCTTTGGGTGAGTCAACGTGGGAGCGTGAGGATGATATCCGATCGCGATATCCCGACCTGTTTGACTCGTAAGGTATAATGTCTTCCTTATGCCTTATGCTTTCAATTCCTTGCTTGAATAAATGACTGCATGATAGACTGCTTGTTATAGCTTACGATTATTACAGCTTGTCCTTGCAATTCTAGCCTCTTGATTAAATCCTGAGGACGAAATTCTTTTAAGGTGGGTAGAGTTGTAAAGCCTGTAGTTCGTATTACGTATCTTGGAATATGTGTACGTATTTTATTTTGTATTGCATATCTCTTGGCTTGGCTCGGTTTGTTTTGGGTTGGTTCGGCTAGGCTTGGGTTGCCTTGGTTCATCATGAACCAAGGGGAGAACCCCTACCTACCACCACCATCCCCATTTATTAACCCCTCCTCTTTCTCTCTCTTCATTATTCTTCTTCTTCTCCACATTTACTTCTACACCTACCAGGAAGGAGAGAGAGAGAGAGAGCTTAGGCAAGTGCAAACTTGCTTCATGATGGATCTCATATTTTATTGTTCCATTCTCTTCCTTACTAGATTCTAAGCCTCTTTAGAACTGGAAGTTTTCGGTTTTGATGGTTATATTTTTGTAGATCTAAGTTTTAAGTTCCTTCTTGTTTAGTTTTCTTGGTTTTGATCTCTAAAACTTGGTTATTTTCGAAAACTAATGGTTCTATGTTGTAGAGAATTCAATTTCAGTCAGTTTTGGCTTTTGTTTCGCTTGATTTCGACTCCGGATGAGTAAGTTATGGCCATTACAAGTTTTTGGAACTTTTATGGCTGAACTTGCTGTTTGGGGACGATGAAACCCCATGCGCCGGGAACCCCATGCGCCCGGGAGGCCATGCGCCGGGAGGCCATGCGCCGTGAAGTCCCGGCAACGCATCCCTTAACTCCGAGCGTGTCATGCGCGTAGGTTTCCTACGCGCATGTATTGAAGACGCAACGTGAGTTTCTCATGCGCCGATTGTGCAGAAATTCCATGCGCCGATTTGTGCAGAAATTCCATGCGCCAATTTGTGCAAAAATTTCATGCACCGATTTGTGCAGAAATCTCATGCGTCGATTGTGCAGGAATCTCATGCGCCAATTTGTGCAGAAATCTCATGCGTCGATTTGTGCAGGAATCTCATGTGCCGATTGTGCAGGAATCTCATGCGCCGATTTGTGCAGAAATCTCATGCGCCGATTTGTACAGAAATTCCATGCGCCGATTTGTGCAGAAATCTCATGCGCCGATTTGTGCAGGAATCTCATGCGCCGATTTGTGTAGGAATCTCATGCGCCGATTTGTGCAGGAATCCCATGCGCCGATTTGCGCAGGAATCCCATGCGCCGATTTGTGCAGGAATCCCATGCGCCGATTTGTGCAGGAATGTACTATTTTTGCCGGTTTAAGTTATTTTGTAGCTAGAATCTTGAAA
This sequence comes from Iris pallida, assembly GCA_029216955.1. NCBI lineage: Eukaryota > Viridiplantae > Streptophyta > Magnoliopsida > Asparagales > Iridaceae > Iris > Iris pallida. The sequence goes on from JANAVB010025598.1 coordinate 31,288,011, forward strand.
AACTTAAAACATGAAAGTTGTAGATCTTTTCCTTGGCTTCAAGAATATGATATTAGTTATTTTATACAATCTTTCTCATTCATGATAATGTAAGAATAGAACACGATAGTGGCTCGCTGTGGCGCACTCTTGACAAGTAAACTGACATGACAAGTATGAAATACCTGGACACCGTGGGCGATTGTGTTTATAATAAACTGGTACTGTCTTGCATCATGTCTAGGATGGGGATCCCTGAGTACCACGGTCAGGGGTACCTACTGAAATTGACTAAGGCTAATTAACTAGAATGATTCAGTAGTCATGAAGAGATTCCCAGCTACAGGCAATCCCGTTATCTGGGCGCACTAACGGATTTGTAGCCTATCGACGAGTAGGGCACATTTCCAGCACACAGTTACGTGTTGCATTCTTCATAACGGACATTCGACCCGGATAACCTGGATGGTCTGCAGGGCTTGTGGCTGTTGGGATAATCTCATTGCATCTTGCTAGTAACTAGGCCTGTGATAACCCTAGTTAGTTAAAAGTATCAAGCCGTACTCTTGATTGACCATGATTGATTGGATGAAGTTTATTCCAGCTTAGTCTTATCCTGATCCTGTACAAGATTGTATCAGGACATGATTTCTTGTATCGATAAATGATGGGATACCAAGTTCTGTTCAGATGAAGGGTTACAACCCCGGTCCTTGTTTGGTTTAAGGGTTGTAACTTGGCTATCTGAATAGTTCCATGGTTATCTTATCATATATCGTCATGCTTATTGTGCCCGCCTTAACAATAAAGATCAGGGGTCCAGTTCTGTTCAGGCGAAGGGTTACAACCCCGGTCCCTGTTTGGTTTAAGGGTTGTAACCTGGCTCCCGGAGCAGTTCTGTGTCCTCTCTTCGTTTATTGTCTTATTGTAACCCCCTGTCATGCTCGTCATGTTTTACCTTTACTTCAATACCATGATTATTTATACTAGCCTTAACAATAAAGATCAGGGGTCCAGTTCTGTTCAGACGAAGGGTTACAACCCCGGTCCTTGTTTGGTTTAAGGGTTATAACCTGGCTTCCGGAGCAGTTCTGTGTCCTCTCTTCGTTTATTGTCTTGTTACCTTATCAATAGTAATTGAGGCGGGTTTCTATTCAGGCGAAGGATTGCAACTCCGGTCCTTGTTTGGTTTAAGTGTTGCAGTCTGGCTACTTGAATGGTTTCTCCATGTTCAATATATTATTGTTATCTCAGCTATTATCACTATCTTTTAATTACCTTTACTATTTATTTGTGATATGCTGGTTTTAGTTCCTAAGTGAAGCCTCCTTTGTGGCACTTGCTCTTTCTGGGGTCGGACCCAGCTGGTTTTGTGTGGCCAGATATCGGAGCAGCACCAGAGGATCTACCTACTATCCAGCCAGATGGTGACCACCAGGCATAACCCTGGCAACGAGTGAGTTTCTTTTTGTCCTCCCACTTTATTGTAAAATTATTCTTTTGAGGCGTTTAGCCGACGAGCACGTGTTAGCTCGATTGCCCTTTATTTACTGTCTGCCTACGGGCTGTAACATGATTGACAGATCCTAGGGTTGATCATGTATTGACTAAAACTCTTACTAGTCCTGACATTTTGTACGACTAGCTTCATGATCATCCAATATGTAATGTATGGGACGCCTTACTATTGTATATTGATGCTCTAATATCTTGTGACTGTTACTACTTGCTTGTGATTGAGACAATAGGCTTGTTCCTGACCATAGGAGACTGATAGATTGTAGTTAAACCCTCATATATCTAGACAGCCGTGACCGTATAGTGACGTGGATTCCATTTCATTATACGTAGCTGGCTATGTCTGCCCCCGCTCTCCAGTATTCTGGTTCTGGGGCGTGACATATCTCAACAACGACTTATAGAAATAATTCGACATTGTCTTATTGAGGCTCCGAATTCACTTCTTGATCATGACAGGTATAGAATCCTGCACATCGTTAAAAGTGATAGTAGGAATCGTAATTGATTCCTTCTCAAAGACAATGATCCTGGCTTTATTTCTCCCCCAAACTCAACATCCTCAAAAACTATTACACTTCTCGTCTCAAAATTTTCTTTTGTGTGGGATCGTATAATTATTAGCCCCTTGATTTGTCAGCATAGACAATAAAGTAGCTGCTTACAATTGAACTTTAGTCTGTATTTCCTTTACACATTAATATAGACATTAAAGTCTATAAAGTTAATAAAATCTAAATCTCATCAGACACAAGTCGTTCAACTCTATTTCTAGAGATGTGACCTAATCGCTTATGTCATAATGAGGCTAAAAATATTTATTGTTAATTTTGCGTTTAGTACCACATGACTCCACTTGCAAGATTTTATTGTATTAAGATGCAATAGTTTCAAGTGAATATAGGTTATAATAAATCTTGAAGGAACCGTTACCAATAATATTTGGATTTAAAGATAGACTAAATTTATTATTTCCAAATAAACAATGATAACCAAATTTGTCCATTAAGGAAACTGAAACTGAATTTCGTCTAAAAGACGGTACAATAAAAGTGTCTATCAAATCCAAATAATAATCGATTCCTAAAAATAACCTAAAATGTTCTATTATTTTCACTTCTACCGATTTGCCGTCACCCACATAGATGTATCTTTCACCATCAATTGGCTTCGGTAGCTCAAACAACCTTGTCTATAAACACTAATGTGGGTAGTAGCACCAAAATCTAACCACCACATGTTTTTAGGTACTAAATCTAAATTAACCTCAGAACAGACCAAATTTAGAAATGTACTTTTCTTTATACGTCATGCGTGGTACTTTGTATATTTCTTCTTTATGTGTCCTGGCTTGTCACAAAAGAAATAACCGTTAGTTTTATATTGTTGTTTCTTTTGAGCTGGACCCTTAGCAGCTTCTGTATTTATTTTCTTTTTTGCCCTTAAAGTTTATCCCATTAAACATGCAAATTAAATTCGTATTGGCAGATATTATAGCAACATTAACTGAAAAGAGAACAAAAATAAATAAACAAATATGCTCTAATTAATAACCAAAGAATAAAAGATAGTCAAACAAATTCAAATAATGGTGAACCTCATCTCAAGATACCTAGTACATCATTAATATCAAGTCTTTGGACAGTGATATTAACTGCAAGTGGTACTCTTGGTGTAATGATCAAACGTTAACAATAGTCATGTCAAATAATAAGCCTATCTTTGGATCGGGTTATTATTCACATGTAAATCTTATAATTGTCACATATTTATCACCACAAGTATGTGTGCAATTCGGCCAAGTATTAACCTTCCTTTGGGCCGGCTAATACTCGCATGAATTTACACACACAAACATCCAACATCCCTCATAGACTATCTACGCAAGAGAGGTCACTTTGGTGACATCTTGTTTCAATGGGTCTATTTAGAATATTAGACGACTATTGCTAGTAACAAAAGGCACCAAAAAAATTTGAATGTTGACTAAATTTTACAAAATCGAATCATGTCCAAAACTTTATGTACATGCATATTTAAAAGATTATTACTCAAATAAAGTAATCAAAAACATAAGCATGAATTTTAATTTGCCAAAATTTGAGCATTATCATCATAACAAAATCCATATAATAATCTATTGAAAATATGCATCCAGAGAACAATAACATATATGACATAATTCAAATACTCTAAGATATATTGCAAATAATTTTGTTGTCCTTTCTATCATGAACTAAGGAGAGCCTTAAAGTAGAATCGGCATAAAATTTTTTTCTGACTTCAACCTGTTGTATTCCAAAGATTCTAAAATTCACGTCAAATTAGATAGGTACATGGGAGCAGATTTGGCTCTATAAAAATATTCAAAAAAATTGAGAAAATATGGAAAAAGTCTAAATAATTCCGTATATAAAATTATAAATACAAGGTCGACACGCTAAGGACAGGACACCTGCTCTGCATGTCCTGAAGTCGTGTCCGATACAACATGGACACGACAGCGTATTATCATAACGGATACAGAAGTGTCTTTTGCAAATAATTAGCCATGCTTCTCGTTTCCATAAATATACAAGAATCAAAATATTAACAAACTAAACAAAAACAATCGTAATACACAAATATCACAATTTGATCAATTACTTCAATAATGCAAACTAATCCATTTAATCAGATCCCAAATTCTAGCAAATAATAAGAATCAACAAATTCACTGATTTTTTTTTTCACGATGGAACATCAATAACATAACTTATTAAAACCTAACTAAAAAAAATCATCTAAACCCTAAAAATTGAGGCACGTAGTACAACCTGTGGCAGAGATTAACAAACCCTAGATTGAGATGAAAAAAAACATATGTATCGGAAAAGTACTCACTACATATGAAGTCGAGATTAACAAACCCTAGAATCGATGGATCGGATATTTGTGGAAATTTATTACCAACAAAGATAAATTGAATCCGAAAATTTCAAACTCATGAATCAAACAGGGAGGCTCTGATACCACTTGTTAGAAATTTATTGTACCCTGTCGATTAATGAGATGAAGAACATAAATTAAATTGCGGAAGCGTACCTGAATCCATTGCTAGGCTTGATGGATCTTGAAGCGATCGTCTCTTTATTGGGTTCGATCTTCCAACTTGCTACGACCCTTAATGACAAAGGTGAATCCGAATCCTTTGTCCCTCTCTTTCTGTTGATGGGGATGCAGAAGAAAAAAAAGAGAGAACCTCTCTTTTGGTGGCCGTATAAGTTGGGAACCATAACCCTAATGAATACATATATTTATATGTTTTGACATTTCTAATTTGGCCCCTCATCAAATTAGAATTATCTCCGTTATCTACACATTAATTCCATGACAATTATACCTTTAAGCCAATTTCCAAATAGACCACTTTAATTTGGCTTAATTATTTAGATAGCGTGTGGTCCCTTAATTATTGAATAATTCCAACAATAAAAACTAGATTCCTAGGCCATGTTTGATTGAGCTTTTTTTTCATAAAAATATTTGCATCACAAATTTTCCATCAATTGTAGTGTTTGATAGTGTATATTTTGCATGAAATTATTTTTCAAAAATCTATCATTGTCCATATTTTCCTCCAAAATTGTGGAAAATAAAACTAGTCCAGCCCATTCCATGAAAAATAACAACAATCAAACACCCTCTAGTAAAATAATTTCGTGGAATTAATTCTTTTTCAAGTATTTTCCATCTTACAATCAAAGACACCCTAAAAGTTTTATTTTTTACAAGTGTTGGTCCCACTTTTATTTTATGTCCTTTTTTACATGCCCCTCTACTGGAGGGTGAAGTTAATTAATTCCGAGGAAATTTTTTTTTTCATAATTTTTTTTATTAGTAAAATTAAAAAAAAATCACGTATTCCCCCACTTTTATTTTATGTCATTTTTGCATGCCACTATATCGAGGTTGAAGTTAATAGACGTGAATTAAGAATGTTATATATGCAATCTTTTATACCAAATGCTTTAATTATTTGTAGGAAATGATAACACCATATGAACCATGAGATCATTTTTGAAATATGAAATATATCATGAATTTTTGCAGGAATAGATGAGAATAAAAACAATTTTTTCGCAAATATGGAAAATATATCATGATTTTTCTGCATGAATATATAGAATTTATAAAAAAAAAAAAAAATCCGACCTGCCGGATTCGAACCAGCGACCTAAGGATTTATCTGCAAACACTACAGTCCTCCGCTCTACCAACTGAGCTAAGGTCGGTTGTGCTATGATGTCAATCCTTTTAGTAAATGAAGTTTACATCACCAAAATTTTAAAATGAAGTCATTAGTTGTTGAGAAAATTTGAGTTGCACCCCACTTTATTTATCATAATTCAAGGTGCACCCCACTACTTTACCATATTGTACAAACCTCCCATTTCATCAAAAACTAACGGTCAACTCTGTTGACCATTAATTTTTGACCGAAATATCCTAGCAAATCATCATTATTACCGGTCCCCCCTCCTCAGCTTGGGAAGTGGAAAGAGGTATTTCGGTCAAAAATTAACGGTCAACGGAGTTGACCTTTAGTTTTTGACAGAAGTGAAAGATTTGTACATTATGGTAAACTAGTGGGGTGTACCTTGGATTATGATAAATAAAGTTGGATGTAACTCAAATTTTTCTCTTAGTTGTTTTAGTATCCTTCACCATAGGTTTAAGTGAAGATTAGCAAACCTGATAAAATAAGAGAAATAAGAGCAAACAGTTACTTTTTGTTTCACTTTGGCTAGTGGGAAACACTTGCTTCTGGCTTGCTTGGTAATATTTTGATTGTCATTTCTTTTTTAAATGTTAATTAACTTTTTTTCTTTAGTGCCAACATCTTCTAATGTCAATAAAAAATAAAACTTGTTTACAATACTAATATCTAACCAATTAAATTAGGAAATTATTATGGCAACACACAAAGTGACAGAGACTATCATATATTTTAAAAAAAATTTATCATATTTTGATACCCAAAATATCCTTGAAATTTTTTAGGAGATTGTCACTTTTATGTGTTTAGGACTACCAAAATTCTGACAATCATAACTACGGTTAGAATTGTCAAAATTTTGATAGTCCTACGACAAAAAAATGTCTTAGGACTGTCACCCCCGTTTTCCGTATTTCGCATTAATACTCGTAATTGGATTTTGGCATGCATTTTTATTTTTCTCGACTTGTGGAATTTGGATTTTTCTCGTATTTTTGGGTTTCGGCTCGGCTCGGTTTTCGTTGGCTTGGTTTTATTTCGTGGAGAAGGATTGGTTTGGTTTGGTTCAACATGCATTTGGAACACCTTAGTTAACCTCCACCCTCAACACAACATATCCTCCACCATTAAATCCCACCTAACTTTTCTCTCTCCTCTTTATTTCCATTTATTTCTCCATCTTCTTCTTCCTCCTTTCTCCACCAACACCATAGGCAAGTGCACCTTGCCAACAAATAAGCACCATATTTTATTTGTCCATTAACTAGATTAGGACATGGAGATCAACATTAGAACTTGACATTTTTGGATTTGGAGCTTCGTTTTCCTAGATCTAAGTTTTGACTATTTTTGGATTTACATGGTTTTGATCTATTTAAGTTGGATTTTTGTGGGTTTTGATGTTCCTATGTTGGAGAGAATCAAATTTCACCCAAGATAGAACTTTGAAATTCTAGATTTGGTTGTGATTTGGCCAAGTTGTGGTGTTTTAAAGATTTGTAGCCATGGGTGTTCTTCCTCTCAAGCTTGAGGAAGAAGAAGACCCCTCCCCAGCGTGCGCTCTTTAGCGTGCTGCTGACCCGCGTGCTTCGCTGCCATGCGCCCCGTGCGCTTGGCTGCTTTGCGCTGCCCTTCCCCCGTGCCGCGCTCTTTAGCGCTGGTCGCTGACCGCGCAGCCCTGGCCGTTGCCCGATTGCGCGCGCGCCTGGCCGCGGCACCGTCGGCGCACGCGCTCTTTAGCGTGCTGCTGCCCTGCGCCCCTGCGCACATGGACCCCCAGTCCCCTGCGCCGTTCGTCCCTGCGCACTTGGACCCCCGGTCCCCTGCGCCATTCGCCCCTGCGCACTTGGACCCCCGGTCCCCTGCGCCGTTCGTCCCTGCGCACTTGGACCCCCGGTCCCCTGCGCCGTTCGCCCCTGCGCACTTGAACCCCTGCGCCCCTGCGCCGTTCGCCCCTGCGCACTTGGACCCCCGGTCCCCTGCGCCATTTGCCCTGCGCACTTGGTCGTGCCCCGTGCGCCCTTGCGCACTTGGCCCCGTGCGCCCTTTCGTACTTGGCTCCCCGTGTCTCTTGGCACCGCTTGCCCGAGTCCCTTGCCTGGCACACCCTGTGCTATGGCTTCCCCTCCTGACCCTTGGTGTTTCTCCTGGTTTCTTGGTTTTCTCTTGATGATTTCGTTTTCTGGGAGCTTAATGCCACAGCACGACTTGACTTGACCCGACACGCCTTGACACGATTTTCTGTGTTTAATTTATGGCTAGCATTCTCTGATTTTGGCAGTAACTTGTTGGGTGCTTGTAACGTATGGCTTTAACTTGTAACCTGCAACCTGTAATTAATCCCCTGTAACTTGATATCTTGATAGTGGCCCGCCGTGGCGCACTCCTGACTTGACTTAACTTGACTTGCCCTGACACCGTGGGTGTTCTTTCTTGTTGCTTGTGCAAATCTACTTGTCCCGTCTTGCATCATGTCTAGGATGTGACTCCCTGGGTACCACGGCCAGGGAACTCATACTAATTGGATTAGGTTAATGATTAGATCAAACTAGAACATGGAGAATTTCCAGTCACAGGCGATCTCGTTATCTGGACGCCCTAATTGGACTTGTAGCTTGCCGAAGAGTAGAGCACAATTCCAGCACACTGTCATGTGTTGCACCTCTAAGTCACCTAAGGGTATATCGTCTCCTGGGCGATTTACCCAACCATACTCTCAACCCGCAGAAGGATAACTAGATAGTCTGCAGGGCTTGGGACTGGGAATTTCTCATTTGCATCTTGTTAGTAATTAGGCTTGTGATAACCCTAGTTAGTTAAGTAGTAAGCCGTAGTATTTGCTTGGCCGCTTGTGAATGGATGGTGTCCAGCATTGTCTAAGTCTCGTCTAGTCCCAGTACCTGGTCCTCCTGAACATGATTGTTTTACTTATCTTTAACAATAAATGGATAGGGACAAGTGCTATTCAGGCGAAGGATTACAACCCCGGTCCTTGTTTGGTTTACGGGTTGTAATCTGGCTCCCGGAATGGTTCCATGTCCCTAGTCGCTTATTGTCCTGCTGTACTTTTATTACTTGTACTTTTCTTCCATTTTCTTATGTTCTGATATGCTGGCTTTTGTTCTTATTTCGTGGCTTCCTTGTGGCACTTGCTCTTTCTGGGGTTTGACCCAGCTGATTTTGTGTGGCCAGATTTCGGAGCAGCTCCCGAGGATCTACCGAACCTCCAGCCCGATGGTGGCGACTAGAAGGAACCCGGGCTACGAGTGGGTTTTCTATTTTGTTTCGCTCACTCTACTGTAAATTTATTCTTTTGAGGCGTTTAGCCGACGAACACCTGTTGGCTCGATGCATATTTACTTACTGTCTGCCTACGGGCTGTAAACATGATTAACAAATCCTAGGGTTGATCATGTATGACTAAACTCTTGCTAGTCCTTGCATTTTGTACGACTAGCTTCATGATCAGCTGATATGTAATATTTGGGACGCCTTTTATTGTATATTCGGTGGTCTAACATCTTGTAACTATATTACTTGCTTGAGATTGAGACAATATGCTTGACCTTAAGAGACCATTGGCTTGTAGTAAACCCTCATATCTAGACAGCCGTGATCGTATAGCGAGGTGGATTCCATTTCAATATACGTAGCTGGCTATGTTCGCCCCCGCTCTCCAGTATTCTGGTTCTGGGGCGTGACAAGGACCGACTCATAACAATAGTTAGGACTGCAGAATCCTGACATTCTTAAGGCAGAAAACTGTGTGGTTTAGGACTGACATAATTTTATCAGTCCTTCGTCGTCCCTAATCCGACTTTGTCTATTTCTAAAAATTTTAAACCTTAAGAATGATGTTCAAAATGACCAATAATGATATTCAAAAAAAAAAATCCCAACATACATTAATTGAAATCTAAAAAATATCTAAAAAATATTGTGTTCAGTTTTATTTGGAAAACCTAGAAAATATACAATAAAATGAAGAGAGAAAGATTTAACATGTCATGCTCGATTACAGTTGCAAGAGAAAGAAAAAATTGTATGTGAGGGAGAGGAAGATAAGAGATAGAGAAGTTTGGATGTTTGAAATGGTGATGCCCCCTAACGAATGATGTGATGCCCTCAATGATGTTCCATATTATGTAATAGCTTCTCTCACTTTTTGGTTGTGTATAAAGTGTTTTAAAAATTGGATCGGACCGGCCGGTTGAACCGGTCAACCTGTGGACCAGTAATTTTTTTGGACTAGTTTAATACAGACCCACTGTTTTTTTTCAAAATCGGTTTCTTTTATGTAACCTGGTCAACTCGGCCGGTTAGACCACTGAACCGTCTGACCCGGTTGGATTTTAAACTGGTCTGAACCTAACTTTTCAAATTTATCTTTTTTTGGGGTTAGCTTTTGACTTTTGGTTTGGACTTTACATGTGTAACGTCCCAGACCCAAAATACGTAGGACTAGAATATGTATACATACCAGCTACGTATCAAGTGGACTCCATTCCAGCTCGAATACATATAAGCTATCTTGGTTTTCTAAATCTATCTATCAAATCAACTAACATATATCTATCTTAATCCACATAATATATAATACAAAGAATAACAATATGTGTCAGGGTCTGCAGCACAATAACACGTATGTTTGAGTAGACCCGAAGAATAATATAGGTCTACAAAACTAGGCTAAATAGCGAAATACAAGTAATGAATAATGTCACGCCCCAATACCGGAATACGGGGACGGACGTAGGCCAGCTACAACGTATAAGGTATGAAGACGTTATACGGCGATCGTGGCTGTCAATCTTGTTGGGTATCCTAGCATGCAACCAGTCTATGGCCTAAATCTGATCTCACATCCACAGGAAATAATTAATGAAATAACTATAAGAGAGATAATCATATGAAAAGCAGGAAATACTCATATGATAATCAGAGAGTCTACAATAAGAAATAATGTAGACAAGAATACATTCCCACACAGTTCTCTCATGGTCAGGAACTAAAGCCCGTCCTCCAAGTCAAGTCTAGAAGATCCACAGGGTCGGTCTCAGGCTATCTGGGAACAATCCAGGGTTGGTCAGGACAACCGTAGCAAGTACCAGAAAGGAAGGCTCAAGTACGGGCGAAGAAAACCAGTATGATATACTATATGACAGGAATAACATGTATGAACAACAGTAATAAGGGTAAAGGATCGTGCGGTACCAACGCACGATCACAGAATATAAAGCAACAATCCAACTACTAATACGTAAGTAACCAACAATCATCACAGTCATCCTAACATCCACTAATGTTTGCATTGCCAACTGGAACTCGTAATCTGTCATCGGAACAGTAACCCATCCCTACATCAAACAAGAACAAAGGAATAAATTACCGTGCCGGGACAACGTTACGTGCCAGACAGCTTAGCAAGCAACAAGACATACAATTTAGGTGAATAAGCGGCCACTCAAATGTCTACAGCTGTCTATGTGGAGGTTGGGTTACCCCAACAATGCAATATAAGAATCCTCAGATCGTGCTATGTCCAGCAGGGCTAACGAGGCCAAATAATAACGCATAGCACATGGATAAGCACTGGTCCCTCAAAGGCAACTATGCAAAATAGATCAATCATATGGTAGTATATATAGTAGTCGGATACTGCCATCCGCTATTGCGGACGATAACAATATCCGGGGCGGTCAGCCTTGCGCTAGACAGGTAATCATAGCACCTGTTGTAGTGTCCCGTCCCGCAAAGTCAATCGGAGGAATCGAAACGCCGACGGCGTTCGGCCTTAGCCTTGCAACGGCTTGCTAGGAGACATCGCTCAGGTGGGGTAGTTTCGGTGAACTCTCCTCATCTTTGCCTTCACATAATAAATCGTGTTTTCAACTTGCACAAGTTAGGCTTGATAAATAAAAGCTACTCATCCACATAGCTAAGGGAATAATCCCGACGGTTTGAATCGAGTTAAACATGGAAAACGTCCCACGGTCGGCTTAGAGTTGGTGCACGACGTGCTTTTAAAATGACACTCGGTCCTTCGTCCCGTGGCTTGGGAGAAGGAAAGTTGGTCTTCGGTGCAAAAGCTGAGAGTTAGCCTAAGTCATAGGCGTCGCCCGCACAAATGCTTGCTAAAGCATGCACGATTCTGTCCCGCAAGGCTTGGCATAGCCTTTGCTCGTCCCTTGGGTTAAGTTGTAGGCTTGAGTGAGTTAGGCAAAGTTATGCCGGTCAACCTAAGTAATTCTACGTGCTGTCCCGCTCATTCTGCGGTTGTCAAGATAAATAGTCCCACGATCCCAAGGCCCGTCATATGAAGTATGACTTGGGCGACAGCGTTGCGTCGAACACGAGTCGGTTTAGAGGCACGAGCCACGGTTGGTTCAGAGGAAAGTTAGCCACGGTCGGTCGATACTTATGGAAACACGTTATGTTCAAGTTAAATTGGAAGGCTATACAGTAGCCGTTCCCTGAGTTCAAAGAATGTTAAGTCTAAGCGATGGGTAGTCGCCGAGGCAACCCTGGTTAGGGGCTCTGCAAAGGAAGTACAAAAAGTGGAAAGAGTAAAACAAAGGAACTGTGATAATAATGTGACCTTGCATTACGTTAAGTCTAGAAGTTAGCGTAGGCGCGTGGTCATGGACTACTTGTCGACAAGGGGTGGTTCTTCGAGCGGCAACCCGGGGCCACGGGACCGACTCGGCCTAGGAAGAACCGAATTATAGCCGAGCTGGGTATGAAGCAACCGGTATGTCGGGGACTTGCAGCGAGGATCGCAACCGGCGGTGCAAGGGTCCCGAGTACCAGGCTATGTCCAAAATGGCTGGTTAGGCCAGTGACCTTTCATATAGATGTGTCGGCACGGGCGGCAATCCGCGTGGGTGCCTTTGGATTGAGTTGAATATGTATTAGTTAAAAAGACACAATGTCTGGGCCTAAGATTTGGCTACGGCAAAGGCGACGTGCTTCGGCACGAGATATGGCATCGAGTGTTAAGTTGCGAGTTAAGTCAAAAAGGGCCGTAGGGCTAGTTGTGTGAAGTTACGTCGAGTTATTGGGTACGGCCTCGAAATATGATGCACGGCCGCGTTATCACAACACAAGTATAGGCAAGACTAAACAAGGAGGCACTGCCTCGGAGATATTGAAACATGAATTGAGTTATGGCACGACCGAGTCGTTACGTCCCAGAGTTTGGCACGAAAGATAAGTATAAGTCGGTGCGTCGACAATGCAAGCACGGGAAAGGTCTAGAGGCAAGGAAATGGAGTCCTTCGTGTAGTTACGTCTCTGATTATGGCCGTAAGGCAAACACGACTTGATAGGTTAACGTTGTTGGCACGAGGAGTAGTCTAGAGGCAAAGAATGAGTTAACGTTGACATTACAAGCACGGGATGGTTCTGATACACAAGTTGCGCTAAGGCGCCGGTCCTAAAACTGATCCTAAGGCAAGACTAGAAAGACAATCGAAAAAGGGATTTAAGCTGCACAAAGTAAATGAACGTGTAGGTTTTGTATGGGTGGGCGAGGAGCTCACTCCACCAGTACAGTGGTACTGACACCCACACAGTGTTTCATGTGCAGGCACAGGTAGAAGCTCGTGGTGCGGAGCTCGCTTGGATGCGTCGAGGCACGGAGTTCCTTGGCGAGTCGAAGCGTACGGCCGCGTGAACTGAAGACTTATACAGGACATAATGTATGGATATCGCCTTCCGAAGCTTCCGCTGGATTCAAGTATTGTATCGAGAGATGAGAGTGAGCAGAGTGACTTGTAAATGAGAGAAAAGTGAGCACGAGAGACATTGTAAATTGGCCTTACGCCCACAAATGTAATCTTGTACTCAATATCAATAAAAGAGATTCTTTTGAATGTCTTGTGTTCATGTGTTCTTCTTTAATTCCGCTGCTATAAATCAATGTCTCTGCACGGGACTTCTGTGCGACGACCCCGTCGCAGCCGCTGTAATCGGCCGTTATGGAACCCGCCTTGCACGAGCGCAATCTAGGCTCGTGCGGCATCACGCCTTAGCGAGGACGATCGCTCCTACGGGAGCGGGGCGTGACATAGTGGTATCAGAGCACGGCTTTACGTCCTTGGACCGTCGATTGAATTCTTTAACTTCGATGTTCTACAAAACTCTGTTGCTTCCGCAAGTTGGTTATCGTTGGTGCGCTCTCTCTCAAATGTCCCTCGGCATGTCCATACAATAAGTCTAAATATTTTCAAAAGCTCGTACAAGCGTTCAATATAACGCATCGGTAGGCCGTTGCCAAATGTGTCGATAGGGCCTTTGTGCCGAACGTTGCAAACTTGACTCGATAGAAAACATGTGCTAATGTTCGCAAAGTCGTACGTATGCCCGAATAGTCCTACGTCGACCTTAGCAAGTCGCGTGCGTGCTTAATTAGTCCAACGTCGACCCTAGCAATTGAGCGTGCAAACTCGGGATATAGTCCGCACAGGATGGCTATGCACACGGCCTTTTGGCTAAGTTGTGTTTCGCGTCGCGCACCTTGACCCTTGGTGCAAACGAGTTGCGAGCGATATCAAGTATCGTTTGGTCAGGAACGGAGATACACTTAGAGTGTCTATCGATAGGAATGCTATCGGACTAACGCTTAGGCGTACACGAAGGATTGATTTGGATTTCGAGGAAATAGTGCGAACGACTTAGTGCGTCGATACGACGCGAGCGACTACGTTAGCGATTCGTCGAACGAATCTGAAGGAAGTCTTAGCGAATGACGCGAATGTGATTGAGGACTAGATCGTATGGCTTGAATTCGAGTGGTGTATGTGATAGGTTCGGAGAAGAATAAGAATGAGTGTCGACGACTAGTCGAGTGGCTCGAATCCGAGTGGTGTATGGTTCGTCTTGGAAATTGTTCGAGTGAATATCGAGGATTACGAGTATGTCGGCAAGGCGATGCGGTCGCGCAAAGCCTTAGAACGCGTCACGCTTAGTTGGTCGTGACTTCGAATGTCCTGAACGAGCATCTCGTTCGGGCAACATGTGAATAGGCAACGCGAGTTAGAAAACGATTCGGAATGATGAATAAAAATGAATGGTCTTGATCGAGGAATCTTAGAGGATCGTGCGAGCGATATCGGATTGATGCAACTGAAATATGACTTGAGTTTTGAATAACGATCTTGAAACGCGCTTGAGGAAAAGCGACTGAACTTGATCTTGAATATCGAGAAATGGTGGATTATCCAACTCGGACAACAACATCAACGCACGACTCGAAATCTGTTGCAAAGGAAGATCGTCAGGTTACGCATATCATCGATGGTATTGAGGCGTATCAAAGATCGATATGTGATAACTCGGGGGTACTCTGACTCGGCAAATGACGATCGTGCAAATGTCATTGTTCCGATGGATGCTATAATCGGGATGTTAAAATGTGTCGAGGAAAAGATAGACTTGGCTCGAGGATTTTTCTAGTTGAACGGATGACAAACGGACTAGCAAACTTGGCTTGGATGAAAACGGGAAGGTTTGGATTTGCTTTGTCGACAACCACAATATTGATGTTCTTGTCTTATGCGAGTGCTACTCCAGCCTCGCACATGCGTCTCGCCGATTAGGGCAATCACTCTGCGTGAGCGCTGGTATGGTGATTCATACAGCGGGAGTGGTCGAACTTGCACGGTGCGACAATTTGTGCTTCGATTTGTGGTTTGACGCAAAGATGGACTCGAGATTGAATTGGTGTGCTTGTCGATTAAACTTGAGGATTGAATAGGCCCAATCCGCGTATCGAGAATGAATGAGTCTAAACTCAAACAAGAGTTACGCCCCGATGAGAATGGTTATTCTGCGGGAGCGTTGCATGGTGATTCATGAACCACCGCGGATAATCGGACTCGCGTGAGATTGGGGTGCAACGTTTTGTTGAGCTAGATGACCTTATGATCGAGTACATGAATTGGTTAGAATTGGTGATTGAACGGATTTGAATTCTGCACAACGAACGCACTGATGCGAATAGGTGATCGTGCTCGATGTTTAGAAATCTGAGTGACGCGAGCTTGGGTAGAAGGCCCCGTATGATCGACTCTGGTTTGACCCTAGGATTGGGGTCAGTATTGGCATTATTGTTGGGGAACTATGATTCCAATCCTGACATTAACTTAGCCTCGAAAAGAGATGGCCTAGCGGTTAGGCGAGACGCCCTGTTTCATGAGTTATAAACCGAAGGATTGATCTTGAGGATTGGAATGGATAGATGGTGCGAATCACGAAGATAGGAAACCCTGCTCACGAGACTCGGCTGACATGCATATATTCAGGGACGCTTGGGTATGTGCACGATGCGACTCGAGTGAGAATGACAAATTTTCTATCATGCGGCTTGGCTGAATGCAGGTATTCTGGGGACGCTTGGAATGCATGCACGATCCGGCCAAGTGATACGACGAGTTCAAGCAAGGCTTGAAAGATGGGAGTGTGTCGAGATCTTGAAATCGTGTTAAAGGAAAGTTGATAATAGTGCGAGCGTGGCTCGGAATCGAAGGAACGCGTAGGCGAAATGTGTACGATTAAGTCTTGGCCATAGAAATGTAGGATAGCTTGCCCTCAGGAAAGTCTCGAGGACGAGACTTGTTCTGAGTGGTGTATGTTGTAGTGCACCATCCCGCAAAGTCAATCGGAGGAATCGAAACGCCGACGGCGTTCGGCCTTAGCCTTGCAACGGCTTGCTCGGAGACATCGCTCAGGTGGGGTAGTTTCGGTGAACTCTCCTCATCTTTGCCTTCACATAATAAATCGTGTTTTCAACTTGCACAAGTTAGGCTTGATAAATAAAAGCTACTCATCCACATAGCTAAGGGAATAATCCCGACGGTTTGAATCGAGTTAGAACATGGAAAACGTTCCACGGTCGGCTTAGAGTTGGTGCACGGCGTGCTTTTAAAATGACACTCGGTCCTTCGTCCCGTGGCTTGGGAGAAGGAAAGTTGGTCTTCGGTGCAAAAGATGAGAGTTAGCCTAAGTCATAGGCGTCGCCCGCACAAATGCTTGCTAAAGCATGCACGATTCTGTCCCGCAAGCCTTGGCATAGCCTTTGCTCGTCCCTTGGGTTAAGTTGTAGGCTTGAGTGAGTTAGGCAAAGTTATGCCGGTCAACCTAAGTAATTCTACGTGCTGTCCCGCTCATTCTGCGGTTGTCAAGATAAATAGTCCCACGATCCCAAGGCCCGTCATATGAAGTATGACTTGGGCGACAGCGTTGCGTCGAACACGAGTCGGTTTAGAGGCACGAGCCACGGTTGGTTCAGAGGAAAGTTAGCCACGGTCGGTCGATACTTATGGAAACACGTTATGTTCAAGTTAAATTGGAAGGCTATACAGTAGCCGTTCCCTGAGTTCAAAGAATGTTAAGTCTAAGCGATGGGTAGTCGCCGAGGCAACCCTGGTTAGGGGCTCTGCAAAGGAAGTACAAAAAGTGGAAAGAGTAAAACAAAGGAACTGTGATAATAATGTGACCTTGCATTACGTTAAGTCTAGAAGTTAGCGTAGGCGCGTGGTCATGGACTACTTGTCGACAAGGGGTGGTTCTTCGAGCGGCAACCCGGGGCCACGGGACCGACTCGGCCTAGGAAGAACCGAATTATAGCCGAGCTGGGTATGAAGCAACCGGTATGTCGGGGACTTGCAGCGAGGATCGCAACCGGCGGTGCAAGGGTCCCGAGTACCAGGCTATGTCCAAAATGGCTGGTTAGGCCAGTGACCTTTCATATATGTGTCGGCACGGGCGGCAATCCGCGTGGGTGCCTTTGGATTGAGTTGAATATGTATTAGTTAAAAAGACACAATGTCTGGGCCTAAGATTTGGCTACGGCAAAGGCGACGTGCTTCGGCACGAGATGTGGCATCGAGTGTTAAGTTGCGAGTTAAGTCAAAAAGGGCCGTAGGGCTAGTTGTGTGAAGTTACGTCGAGTTATTGGGTACGGCCTCGAAATATGATGCACGGCCGCGTTATCACAACACAAGTATAGGCAAGACTAAACAAGGAGGCACTGCCTCGGAGATATTGAAACATGAATTGAGTTATGGCACGACCGAGTCGTTACGTCCCAGAGTTTGGCACGAAAGATAAGTATAAGTCGGTGCGTCGACAATGCAAGCACGGGAAAGGTCTAGAGACAAGGAAATGGAGTCCTTCGTGTAGTTACGTCTCTGATTATGGCCGTAAGGCAAACACGACTTGATAGGTTAACGTTGTTGGCACGAGGAGTAGTCTAGAGGCAAAGAATGAGTTAACGTTGACATTACAAGCACGGGATGGTTCTGATACACAAGTTGCGCTAAGGCGCCGGTCCTAAAACTGATCCTAAGGCAAGACTAGAAAGACAATCGAAAAAGGGATTTAAGCTGCACAAAGTAAATGAACGTGTAGGTTTTGTATGGGTGGGCGAGGAGCTCACTCCACCAGTACAGTGGTACTGACACCCACACAGTGTTTCATGTGCAGGCACAGGTAGAAGCTCGTGGTGCGGAGCTCGCTTGGATGCGTCGAGGCACGGAGTTCCTTGGCGAGTCGAAGCGTACGGCCGCGTGAACTGAAGACTTATACAGGACATAATGTATGGACATCGCCTTCCGAAGCTTCCGCTGGATTCAAGTATTGTATCGAGAGATGAGAGTGAGCAGAGTGACTTGTAAATGAGAGAAAAGTGAGCACGAGAGACATTGTAAATTGGCCTTACGCCCACAAATGTAATCTTGTACTCAATATCAATAAAAGAGATTCTTTTGAATGTCTTGTGTTCATGTGTTCTTCTTTAATTCCGCTGCTATAAATCAATGTCTCTGCACGGGACTTCTGTGCGACGACCCCGTCGCAGCCGCTGTAATCGGCCGTTATGGAACCCGCCTTGCACGAGCGCAATCTAGGCTCGTGCGGCATCACGCCTTAGCGAGGACGATCGCTCCTACGGGAGCGGGGCGTGACACCTGTGGCGGCTGGCATGCACGATCTCGAGATTCTGCTCCCTCCCAATGCTTCTACCATCTTTAGTTGCCTAGATAAACCCTTACATTTATCTGGAATCACATGTCGTGGTCACATGCTCATCCTCCTAGATGTCGTACCTCAGTACGGGTACACTAAGTACGAATCTATCTCGACACTGAAAGTCTCAAATCTGGATTCATTCTTAGTGTAATGCAGCAAGCAGTCAATCAGTCCTAACCACGCTAAAACTACATGCCAACTACCATGTCCGTGCTGGAAGATGAATGCACTGCCATATAACACGTAAAAGTGTGTAGCACCTCAGTGCACACATAGAATAGCACCTCAGTGCATGCATAGAATAACACCTCAGTACACTCGTAGGATAGCACCTCTGTGCACACATAGAATGGTACCAGCACGGGTACAAGTATTCAAGTCAGGACATGGTCAATCGGTCAATCACATGGAGTCCTCTGCCTACTTCGTGGCATGGATACCAGGTTAGGTACATGGTCAGGATCTCTACTATAGTAACATCTCAAGTACACATAGGGTCTACAACTCTAATCATCAAGTCAGCCTACCTACCGGATCAATCTATCAATAGTCTTCCCATCCCCGATGGAATAAATATCATATCAGGAAAAGTACGATCACTTGGTACTAGGCTAATTACTATAGACAATGCTAGGCCCTCTGGCTCACAAGAATCCTCCGAGTCAATGATCACAGGCTATCAGCAACTAAGTCTCCCAACTACCGGGATACAGCAAAGGTACCAGGTTTTGGGCACTTGGGAAATCGAGTAAAAATTATATATCAAAATCCTCGGTATCTTTCTTGTTCCGCGAAACATTTGCACAATAATCCAACTCCAGGAATCCAATGAGTCTACCAATACATTATTCCAGATCATTCCTCCAATAATATGCAATCTAAATATTCCTAATGTCACAATTCCGATACATAAGACAACTGTCAGCCCTATCTGGCTATACTAGGACAACTCCTAGAATGAATGGTCAGGGTACAAGAGTTTATTAATTAATGCCGCCAGAAAATGGCAAGGATTGTAGGAACCACTCTGGAACAGATCCACAACCCTTAAACCAAACAAGGACCAGGGTTGCAGACCGTCTCCCGAGTAGAACCGCGCTCCTTACGCTATCCGACAGACAAGACAAGTCAGGAGCTAGGCGACTAATCTAGTATGGAGTCTACCTAGCAGGCAATGGGATCAGGTATACTATACCAAGATGAACATGTACGAGCCCAGTCCAGCAAACCAAAGGAATGGTTCTGCCCAATCCTTTAAACCGAATTCCCGATCGGGAATTCTGGAAAAATTCGACAGGGTCTCCTTTGTATTCTGGACGGGAGCACCCTACGAATTGGGGCTAAATCTACTCGGCGCAACCCGCCGCAGAACCGCAATGCCGAGAACGCTAAGTCTCGACCTCCAGCAGTGCTACGATGCGTACTGGAAACCAAACCAAGCCCGAGATCACTAAGTTTCGGCCTCCAGCAGCACTACAATGCGTACTGTGCGCCAAGCCAACACATATAACAAGAAATTGCCTGGCAGGACGCATCATAGCACATGTCCATAGTTCTAACCCAAGCACAATCACAGCCACAAGAATAGTTAGCCAGAGCCGTTACCCGACCGCGAGTCAGATACGGGGCATACGGGGACAATCCGTACAAGTGAGTCATGCTCGTGTCCTCGGAGGTGTGGATGACCCATCCGAGTTGTCCGATACGGTCGTAAACCGGTATCGAACCAAGCTATCCTAAGTTATCATCATGACAGTTCTACTAATAGCTACACTACTCCTAGTTATACATTTACAATTACAACAAATTAAAATGTAATAAAATCCAGGAGAGAGGGCAAGAGCCGTCGATGAGCAAGGGATACTTGCCTAGAGGGCTCGGCTAGGTAAGCAAGTCTTCGGCGATCATGATCCAAGCTTGCCCGCCAATCGAGGTCCTCGGAACACACAATAAACAATCATTAGAATTAAATAATAAAATAATAACATGAAGCACGAAGGATGGCAGAAGATTATACCGTATAGGTCCTGCAAGCAGTGTAGGGATCTGGTACGGAAATCGAGGCACGCGGATCGACACAGACATGCAAGACGTACACGAGAATCGAGATGACTCGAAGATCGAGATGAACAGGAGACAACGTGTACGTAAATCGAGACGCACACGTAGACCGATCCTGGCACGCAAATTAAGACGTACACGAGAATCAAGATAGCACGAATATCGAGGTAAATAGGAACGGAATGTGCACGTAAATCGAGACGTGCACGTAAATCGAGGGATCACGAATATCGAGATAGCACACAAATTATTACGACACGCAAATCGATGCATGCACGCAAACCAATACGATACGGAGATCAAAGTGGCACACAATCGAGGCGGCACGCAATCAGTACGAGTACCCAAATCGGAGCGACACGAAAACCGAGATGGGCATAAAGGCCGAGACACATAAATGAGGCAACACGCAACCCAATGGGGCACGGTGCCCGAGGCTGCATGGGGCTCGAGGCGTCCCGCTGCCCAAGGCAGCGCGTGAATCGAGGGTGCACGAAAACCAAGAAGGCACACGTAAACCGAGGCATACGCAGAACGAGGCACACGTAGACCGAGCAGCGTACTGCTCGAGGTAGCACGTGCACCGAGGCACATGGCCCGAAGAGCACGCAGCCCAAGGCTGGCTCACTGCTTGAGGAGCGTGGGGCCCAAGGGCGTCCCATCGCTCGAGGCGGTGCTGGCCCGGGCGCAGCAACGGCACGGCGGTGGTGCTGGCCGCCGGGGAGAAGAGGAAAGGAAGGGGCGGGAGAGATCGGGGCTCACCGGGGTCGGTCGGGCTACGGCGGAGGGGACAGCAGCAGCGAAGGGGAGGCGGAGGAGAAGAAGACGATGACGATGGTGGTGCTGGTCATGGCGATGGCACCGGCCGAGAGGGAGGTGGCCGGAGGAGGAAGAGAGCAGTGGTGGTGGCGGCCATGGTGAAGGGGGCGGCTGCAGTGGTGATGGAAGGCCGGGACCATGAGGAGGAGGCTGAATGAGAGAGGGAGAGAAAGTGAAGAGAGTGAGGAAGAGAGATGAGAGAGGGAAGGGGGTGCTGCTCCAATAGGGGGGAGTGGAGAGCTGAGAGAAAGGGAAAGGGGTGCGGTTGAGTGAGTGAGAGGGTTAGGTTAGATATTTGGGGGTGGGGGTAGATTAGGATTAATAATACTAATAATAATAACAATAATAATAATAATAATAATAAGTATGATGACATTAATAATAATGGAAACAATTTAATAAAAGCTAACCACATTAACCCCAATAATAATAATAAAATATATTAATAACAATTTAATAGAAGTAATAATCAAATGTCAGGCCTAAACAAGTAAGGCCAACACAAGTCAGAAAAAATAAATTTTTTTTAAACAAATACCACTACCAGAATAAGTCGTTTTAGCGACACATAAAGACGTCGCTAAAATGACAAATTTCGTCGCTAAATAAAGTTAGCGACCAAATTACCGACGTTTCGTGATAGTCGCTGAAATGTAAGTCGCTAATCTTCGAAACGTCACAAAACGTCGCCATTATCGACGTTTACCGACGTATATATACGTCGGTATATTGCCGACGCCTACCGTCGTGACGTCGGTGGATTACCGACGTATTACTGTGTATCGCTACGCGTCGGTAAATTACCGACGTATTACCGACGAATAGTCGGTGGTTTAGTGACATGATCGAAGTCGCTAAACGTCGGTAATTCCTGGGAATTCCTGGGAATATTAGCGACGAACACCGACGTTTACCGACGTTCTCCGACATTTATAACGTCGCTAAAACGTCGGTAAACTGGAAAATATGGCATATTTACCGACGTTTACCGACGCAAACTTACGTCGGTGTCCGTCGGTAAACGTCGCTAAATCTGCAAAAAAATAAAAAATAAAATACAGAATGTCCATTACTCCCTGCAGTTTAAAAAGATAACCATTTCTCACTGTAGAATAGGATCCAAACAATCACAGAATGTCCATTTCTCGATGTACACAACTAACCAAGTTTGTATACTTGACGTCGATAATTGCGAATAACCAAATATCCAAAAAACCAAGTTTACAACAATCACACAACAACTAACCAAATAACCAAATATCCAAATAACCAAATATCCAAATAACCAAGTATCCAAATAACCAAATATCCAAATAACCAAGTATCCAAATAACCAAATATCCAAATAACCAAGTATCCAAACAACCAAGTATCCAAATCTACACAACCAACAAATATCCAAGTCACAAACAAAGAATGAAACAAACACAGAAACAGTCCTAACTAGGACTACTAGAAATCTGGTGCAGAAGGGGCACCGCCGCGACGAAGGGATAAGAACAACTGATACTCCTCACGGGAAATCGATACCGATGGAGGCAGTGACGTCCGTGGAGTCAGTGTCGAAGAAGATGGCGGTGGAGGCGGCAGAGTCGACGACGATGAAGGCGCACCCGGAACACCAGCACGCTCCAACGCTGTAAGTCGCTGGTGGTATAAATCCATGATAGATAACATTCTATCACTGCTCTCGACCATCGACTCCTGTGCCAATCTCATCCTCTCGGCTATGGTCACCTGTCCTGTCTGCAGCTCCGTGACCGTGCGCTCTAACCCTCCAACGGTGCGCTCTGTCCTCTCAGTCGTCTCCCTGAGGTCCATAATGCCGCGGTCGAGCGCATCCAATCGTGCTAGCAGCGCAGGATCGTCGTGCTGAGACTGCTCCTCGATCCATCGTAGCAGGTCGTCACGGAGAGACTCCATTATCTGGTGGACTCGGGCAGACTCCTGGGACGGCTGTGGACCATGCACACTAGCAGGAGATGTCCTAGAGGACTGGGTCGCAACTAGGGCGCCATAGGATCTCGTACCGTAGTACGTACCCCTACGGAGTCCACCAGCGGCGGCAACCCACAGCTCGTCCTCCGACGGAGCCTGAGTGGGCTGCGAGGAAGTACCGGTCTCACCTGTATCAGGTGCACTAGCAGCCGCCCGTTCCCGCAGCCTCTGATACTCGGCCTAGAAAGTACTTATTATTACTAACTTCTAATTTCTATTTAATGTACTTATTATTACTAATTTCTAATTAATGTACTTATTATTTCTAATTTCTAATTAATGTACTTATTATTACTAACTACATGAATATTTATTTGCATCATATTTACTAAGTTATATTAAAATTGATACGAAGTATTAAATTAAGATAACGTATTGTAATACTTACATAAGTTTGCTTGGCCCTCTCGTCAATAAGGTCAGCGTCGCGATGATGGGTGGCCAGGAAGACGGTCACCATGTCGGCGTTACCGACATTCCTTACATGTAATTAAATATATTATCTTAGTAATAATTTATCGGTTTTGCATTAAAATAATATTTCTAAAAGATGAAGACATACCAGACGACGGAAATGTTCTGTCATCGGAATCGACCTACCGCACCACTTCGAGACATATTGCCTAGCCGCCTTGGCCTTCTCCGACTTCTCCTTGTACTTTGGCTCCTCGAATCGAGCCTTCATCGCATTCCATTGATCAGGGGTGATCCAACCTTGGATCGGCTTTCCGGCACGATCACGATCCTTCTGATCATTGATAGAGTCGCAGATCAGCTTGGCAGCGACGACAGGAAACATCCCCTCGATAAGCTCGGCCCGGTACGGTGGATAGAAAAACATATCCTAGAAGAGCGCAAACCAAATATTTATCAGTTATATATAATATACAAAAATTATATGATTCATGTTAAAAGCAAATATATTTTAACCTTGAAGCGCGCAAACCAGAAGGCCTTCCTCTCGTCCGAAGCCTCAGAGTAGTTAATCCAAGCACCACCATAATTATGCCTCAGCATGTGGCCTAGACGTCTCTGTACCTCTGGGGGACGATATCTATACAAACATATTATATTCATGAAAAAAGTTAAATTATGATAAAAACAGAAAGAAAAAAATTATAAACCAAAATACCTACTTTGTACCGTCGGCCCAGATCTCCGTCCTCCTCTCCTCCGGAGGTGCGCACGCATCATCTGCATGATGCTGGTCGGCCGTCGGCGCCGTCGCCGCAGCCTCCTCCATCTGCTCATCCGTCTCCATCATCGTATCAGCAGTAGGAACGCTAGACGGGCGATCACTCTCAACAGGCCTAGAACTACTCGTCCCAGGAGATATGCCATGTGACGTCGTCCCACCAGGCCCACCTACTGTCCGATATGGAGGAGTAATCGGCGACGAGGATCCAGAGCCGGTACCAGAATGAGGTACCGAAGGAAAACTCCGTCCTCTAGCAGTACCTGTAGAAAGTACCGGAGGAGAGTGACCTCGTTGTCCCCTTCGGTACGCTCCGCGACGATCTGCCATACCTGATAACAGCATATGATAATACAACAAATAATAGAGACTAGAAATATGAAAGTACAACAAATAATAGAGACTAGAAATATGAAAGTACAACAAATAATAGAGACTAGAAATATGAAAGTACAACAAATACAAGATAATAACCAAGACAACATATGATGATACATTCTACAATAAATATCTAAGTCCAGATAATGTATTCTAGAAGAAACATCTAAGTTCAGATAAGTATATCTCTCTCAATCATCTTCAGAATAATCATCTTGTTCGTCTTCCTCGACCTCATCTTCCTCTTCCTCCTCATCTTCACTTTCATCTTCGCCTTCGTCGGCTTCGTCTTCCTCTTCGGATAATTCTACATCTTCTACATTATGTGTCATGTAATGCGTAACTTTCGTGGAGTCCACATCGACAATATTGGTTACAAGAGGTAGCTCGTCCTCCTGGTAAGCTTTTTCGTCAACATTAAAAGTATCTCTGGCTTTAGTCTTGCATACTGCCCACCAGTCAGACTTCGTTGTTCCCCGTCTCGGATAAGCTGTAAAGTACACGAGCTGAGCCTGAGTTGCTAGGACAAACGGTTCGTAGCCTTGATATCTACGCTTGTAGTTTATATCCAGAAGACCATGCTTGTCAATTTTCCAACCTTGATTTTCAATCGGATCGAACCATTCACACTTGAACAATACGATCTTTGCAGGTTCTCTGCTATTATTATATGACAACTCCACAATCTCTCGCAAGATGCCAAAGAAATTATTTCCTGGATCTTCTAGTTCGAAGACTTGATACACAAACAACTGTTTTTCGTGGAATCAAGATCCAAGAAGCTGTCTCTGATCGGAGCATTTGTCGACTTGAACCGAAAGCCATTGACACAGTAACTTGGCCATATTTTAACAAGAGTAATTGGTCCCTTGGCAAGAGTTCTAATTAATTCAATCTCGGGTGAAATTAGACGATCGACCTGAATATCAAAGAAGCGATAATAAGTTATTTATTGCGCATTTGCATTAGAAGAGGCCAGTAATTACCGAGCTACTTACATATTCGCTCAACCAAGAAGGAAAATGACGTCTCATTTCTTGTTCTAATGCTTCGTCTGTTAGGTAGGGTCTAACCAGCCTCAACTCATCATTATATGTGTTGGAAAACAATGAAGCAACCGTCGATTAGTACAATAATATTAGCTTATACTATTACATTGAGATGACGTAAACTCATCATCCTGAGTTACTTACCCCACTAGCTTCTCCACTTCATCCTCGTCGCAATTGAGTAATACATACAACTGAGCAGCCCTTAGCTTTTCGTCATTCAAATATCTCTTCTTCATTTTCCCCGAAGGCTTTCCGGATGCATTGAATACTTTCAGTATTCCATCATTAAATTCTTGATATCCGTCGTCGTTTCTCGGAGCCCTCGTTCTATTCGTAGCAACATGAGGTTTGAAATAGGAGGAGCAGAAATTTGTAACCTCCTCGAGAATATAGGCTTCACAAATAGAACCCTCGACTCGAGCCTTATTTTTTACCTTTCTTTTTAGGTGATTCAAATGTCGCTCGAACGGGTACATCCATCGATATTCGACGGGTCCACCAACACGTGCCTCGTAGGAAAGATGAATCGACAAATGCTCCATAGAGTCAAAGAATCCAGGAGGGAACACCCTCTCTAGCTTTCACAGTGTTACCGCAATGTTCTTCTCTTGCTTTTCTAGACGTTCAACGAGCAATTTCTTAGAACAAAGGTCCCTGAAGAATATGCTAAGCTCCGTCAATGGATCCCAAACTGCCTGCGGTAAGAATTCCCGAAATGCAATCGGAATTAACCGCTCCATGAATACGTGACAATCATGGCTCTTCATACCTGTCAGTTTGTTCTCCTTGAGGTCGACGCATCTTCTCAAGTTCGAAACATACCCATCTGAAAATTTTAGACCTTGAATCCACCTACAAAGCCTCACTTTATCCTCCTTCTCCAGTGAGAAAATTGCCTTAGGCTGCTTCAACTTTCCATTCCCGTCCTCTATCAAATGCAATACAGGACGTCTACATATTTCTTCCAATTCCACTCTAGCCTTTGGATTGTCTTTCGTCTTCCCCTTTACGTCCATTACAGTATTAATTATGTTGTCAAACACATTCTTCTCGATATACATGACATCAAGGTTATGTCTAATCAGATTGGTGCTCCAATATGGAAGATCCCAGAATATACTCCTCTTCGTCCAGTTATGAGTGCGACCAAATCCGTCACACTTGTAGCCCGTAGCAGGCTGCTCAATAGCTCTTAGTAAATCTTTTACCTCTACCCATATCGTGTATCCGGTCCACCTTGGTGGGGGATTAGCCTTCTTCACAATGCCAGCACGAAAAGCATTCCTGTTCCTCCGGTACGGATGATCCTTCGGCAGGAATTGTCGATGACAATCGAAGAAGCACGGTTTGCCTCCGTATTTCAAACGAAAAGCCTTAGTGCTGTCCATGCAATACGGATATGAAAGACGACCATGCGTGCTCCATCCAGATAACATTCCATAGGCTGGAAATTCGTTGATGGTCCACATAAGTGCTGCCCGCATCCAAAAATTTTGTTTTCTAGATACATCGTACGTGTTGGAACCTACTTCCCACAGCTGATTCAACTCATCAATCAACGGCTGTAAATACACATCGATGTTCCTTTTCGGATTGTTCGGACCTGGGATAATAACGGTGAGAAACATATACGGAGTCTTCATGCACATCCAAGGCGGTAGATTGTACGGGGTTACGATCACAGGCCAACACGAATACTGGGATCCCGAAAGTTCGAATGGGGTAAAACCGTCGGAGCAGAGACCCAATCTGACATTACGCGGATCAGAAGCAAAATCTGGATACTCTCGATCAAAGTGCTTCCATGCTTCTCCATCAGATGGGTGATCCAACACTCCTTCGGTATGTTTCCGCTTATGCCAACTCATGTTTTCTGCAGTTTCCTTCACCATAAACAACCGCTGCAACCGCGGCGTCAACGGCAAGTAGTGCATCGAAGAGGTAGGCTTCTTGGCACCGACAGACTTTTCTCTACCACATGCCTTGTAGCGATCGACACCACAAAATCTGCAGGCGTCTTCATCCTTGTCGTCTTTGTAGTACAACATGCACCCGCTGCGACAGGCATCGATTTTTTCGTATCCCATCCAGAGTGATCTAACCATCCTCTTAGACCGGTAGAAGTCTTTAGGCAACTTCGCACCCTCAGGCAATATTTCTATAAGCAACTCCATAAGACGGTTGTAGCAATCTTGCGACATGTTAAAATCGGACTTGATGCTCAACAATCTTGTAACCACCTCCAACGGTGAATGATCCTCACAACCAGGATATAATGGAGTCCTTGCATTCTCCAGCAACTTCATGAACTGTGCAGCATCGGGGTTCGGTGCCTCCTCAGGTGCATCATGATCATCCAGATCGAAACTAGGCCCGGCCGCATCGAAAACCATGTTCACCAACCCATCGTCGTAAGGAGCGTTGTTGTGGACATCCACATAAGGCTCGTACTCCGATGCTAAAGACACAAGTTCTCCGTGCTCGCTCCACTGATAGTAATTCAGCGTGAAACCCTTCGAGTATAAATGATACGTGACATCCACTTCTGGATGATATTTTAAGTTGCGACATCTCACACACGGACACTTAATTTTGGTACCGTCCATGTACTGAGGGAATGCCTTGGCAAACTGCAGGAACTGGTGTACGCCTTCTATGAATTCATCCCGCACATCGCACATGTCATCAGGATGACGGTTGTACATCCAAGTACGATTCCGCAGATAGTAATTCAGCTCCATAATTCTGTAAGATAGATACATCAAGGTAGTGAATGATATGCAATTGTCAGTTCATGTGGTCTACACTTTCCGCAGTATAAGTACACATGACATTTTACGTTAAATGGTCAGATATTATCTGTCATCTTCTTTTCGCATTGCTAACTTTTCTTTCGCGTGTTTGTGCGTGCGGTGGTCAGAGATTATCGCGGTGGTATATCACCCGTGTCTACAATGTTTCATATAGGCTGAGTTGTAGAAGTAAAGTTTTAGGATATTAGTCTATATATTATGTATAGTCCAACCGAGCCAACTCTAAGCTAAACTAGTCCAACTTGGTCAAACTAGCCATTTCTAAGTTGTATAAGTCAAGTTTTAGGATATTAGTCTATATATACTAGTATAAACTCTCCCTCCTCTCCAAATACCTGGTACTAGTTAACCCTCCCCCTTTCTTCCACTAGACACACACATACATATACATGATGTATACAACCACACCATAGTTCCCAGGTTCTTTTAACCTAACTTGCCAGTTGGTACTAACCTCAATAGAACAAACACTCTCACAGCTCAAAATACTAACACATGCTCACGCCTTACTCTTGTGACACTCCCTTTCAAACACAAACACACACCTATATGTTCCCTTACACATGTTGCCATGTTACCTATAAAAATAGGAAATCCTTGTTGTCTAAAATAAGACACAATTGTACAAAGAGAACCATACTGT
The DNA here is from genome assembly GCA_029216955.1 of Iris pallida. NCBI lineage: Eukaryota > Viridiplantae > Streptophyta > Magnoliopsida > Asparagales > Iridaceae > Iris > Iris pallida. The sequence goes on from JANAVB010025598.1 coordinate 31,317,754, forward strand.
AGAACTCACACTTTAAGACAATAGATGAAGGAAGACTTGTATGGAGGATCGATAGGGTTGAGCAATGTCATTTTATCCTACAAAGAGAACCATACTGTAGAACTCATACTGTAGAACTCACACTTTAACACAATTCTACAAAGAGTTGTCATAGGGTGTTGAGCGATGTCATTTTATTCTTTTCTTCTTCTTCTTCTTGGGATTTTCGAGTATTGGATCTTGAGACATATATAGCTAGAACTTACGAAGAATGGAGTACCATACTTCAACAAATAGATGTTGACTAATTGGTTCATATACTTGTTGTCTAAAATAAGTGTAGGAATGTTGTAAGGTGAAACAATGTATCAAACACTATATCGAAACCCAAATCCAAGATGCAAATCCAAATTAATACGAAAATACACAAGTGTATGTAGGGGATTAAGTGTACAGAGGTGAAATACATATATATGCATGCTTGGGGGTGTCCACGTGTCCAACAAATGGACATAAAGTGTCCAAAACCTCACGAACACACTGTATCAGTGAACACATGATCGTAACGTGTCTCCGTGTCCATTTTGGACACGAAAAATACCTCAATTAGGGTTAGGGTTTACCTTCAGTCTCCTCACGGTGGTGGAAGAGGAGGAGGAGGACAAGTTCGGTGGCGGAGGAGGAGAGGATTAAGTGTACAGAGGTGAAATACATATATATGCAAGCTTGGGGGTGTCCACGTGTCCAACAAATGGACACAAAGTGCCCAAAATCTCACGAATACACTGTATCAGTGAACACATGGTCGTAATGTGTCTCCATGTCCATTTTGGACATGAAAAACCTCAATTAGGGTTAGGGTTTACCTTCAGTCTCCTCGCAGTGGTGGAGGAGGAGGATCTCGCGGTGGAGGAAGAGAAGGGGCTCGCGGTGGAGGAGGAGGAGGAGAAGGAGCTCGCCGGAAGGAGGAGAAGGAGCTCGCGGTGGAGGAGGAGGATGAGCGGCGCCGGAGGGAAGGGGGTCGGGCTGTCGTCGAGGTCGGGAGAAGAGGGGCGGGAACAAAGAATTTGGGGAGAGGAAGAAATGAAAATTGGAACCGAGGAAACCCTATTTAGTAGAAATTAGCGATGCCCGAAATACGTCGCAAAGCGTCGGTATTAGTTTAATATTCGACGACGTTATAGACTTTGCGACGCTAAACGTCGCTGAACTGATAAAACTAGCGACGTTTTCCGACAAATCAACGACGTTGATTTTTATTAGACTATAGGTAGTCGTAATATGTCGCTGTATGTCGCTACCAGTGACGTATTGTGACGCTTAAATTTGGCGTCGCTAAAACCAAAAATATTGGCGACGTTTTAAGTTGGCGTCGCTAATTACGTCGCTGATATGACTTATTTTGGTAGTGTACGAAATTTGAAAATAACCCAAATACGATCATATACCTATTATCAAAATAGGGATATGACATCCTACCCACCTTACAAAAATTTTATCCTCGAAATTTCGAAATCATGTAATATAGGATTTTTAAAACTAATATATACATATCATAAAAACTCTACCCACTTTACAAAAATCAAGTAATACAATCAAGAAATTAACAAAATCTCGATATGAAAACATCAAGAAAAACAATGTCTAGCTACACAAGTCAACTCTCAGGGTAAATCCAAAAATACCAAGAAATCTCGAAAATCAAAATCTCACCTACTCGAAATAACTCCATAAGTCAAAACAAGTACAAAATATCGAAAATAATGTCCAAAAACATAAAATCCCAACTGTAACACCCAGTTTTCCAGATGAGGGTAATTTTAAAATTTTGTATTTAATTTATTTAATTATGGTATTTAAAATTTTAATATAATTTTTGGTGATTTTTAATAAATTTTTTTTACTATTTAAATCATGACTTATGATTCGATGTTGTGCTAGTGAACAGTAGAGACTGCCTACCCTAGAGCCTAGCCAAGTGATTAGGTTATTTAGACATTTTTGGGGTTATTTGATTTTATTATAATTTATTTGAATTTATAGGAATTTTTAGAATTTATTCTTGAATTGTTTGGATGAGGGTTGACTAGTGTTGACTAGGAGACTAACCTAGTGACTAACCTAGGTTAAGACCACTTGGTTAGGTTAAGTAAACTTGGTTAGACCAAATTTAGTGAGGGTTAAGCCATTGGAACTTGTTTGGAGAAAGTTGGAGTTGATTTGACTAATATGGCTTATGACTTCATAAGTCATGATTAATGACTAGAGACTTAAAGCCCATAGGCCCACCCAAGTAGCTAACCCTAATTCTAATCAGCCCATGGCTGGTCATTATGATCATCCCCACTCCTATTTAATGTCTCTACCACTTAGGGCTAGCCTCCTTTAGGAAATAGCAAAGTTTGGAAATAGAGGTAAAACCCTTTCTTCCCCAATCCATAACTTCTCCATTTTAACTCCTTTTTCCTTCTAATTTATTGCAATAGATCCTAATCTCTGTGTATTTCTTGACTATGATGAGAAATTTCAGTGGAGGAGCAATTTGGAGGAGCTTGGGTGGCAAGAGAAACACCCCTCTTTGAAGCTTTTTGGGCTTTTTCACACACATAGGTAATTCCTAATCCTCTCCATAAAATAGAGATTTAATTGCATGAATAGGAAGCCCTAGGAATACCCTAACTACTGGTATAGGTATTGCTAAGTTTTGTGCCATTTCGTGTCTGTATCGGACACGTATCAGTGTTGTGCACAAGTGTTTGATGAAATGCCTCAATGGGCATTTTAACTTGTTTTTGTGAAAGATTTGAATGGAAAATTGTATTTTTGTGTTGCTTACATGTTCCTATTGGTTTGGTATCGATTTGGTGTCGTATCGAGCTGTTTTGGGACACGAGCACACGCGGGTGGACACGCGCGCGCGGGCTGTGCGTTTCCCCTGCTGCTCGTGGCCTCGTGCTCAGTGTATAGGCCACGTGGCAGGTCGTGCTTGGACTGAGAGGAGGGGGCAGTGTCTGCGAACCTGTCCCCCAAGCCTCGTGTCCAGCGACGTCGTGTCGGATACGCCAGGACTCGCGCACTGGTCTTACACGCGTGCGCGTTCAGTCTGAATCGTGTACTGATACGCGAGTCGTGTCCACTCTGGACACAACGTGGTCGTGTCGTGTTGGGGCCTATGTGTAGCCTGACACATGGGCTACACGTGGGCATGACCACGAGACCCCACGTGTCGTGTGTCGTGTCCTACAGACACGTGCACGTGTGCACGACACTGCTTTCCTGTGTACTGTCCAGTTATTGATTTCAGTGTTAAATTCCATTTTAATTGTTTAAATTATGATTTAAAATGCTAATTAAGATCCTAGATTTGGTTAACAATCTCTGTTAGTTGAATTTACTTATTGGAATAGGTTGATTGGATTGAAAATGGAATGTTTGATGTTGCATTGGGTTTTCAATAAGGTTCGACTGATACATGATTTCAAATTCCTGTTTCTTATGATCACCCTATTTAAATCTATTTTAAATGATGTTTAGATAGTCATGTATGATCCTACATGCTGTTAGTTCATGGTTAATTCAATTTTCTTATTAGAATAGGCTTACATATATGGGATCGGGACTGTGTTGGTGTATTGGCTGATACCTTGTTTCCAATATCCTAAATTGATTTCCCTTCTTTAAATGAGCTGTCAAATTATTCTTAATAACTGAGAATTTCCTCATTGAAATGGATTCCTTTAGAACTGCTAAATTGCTTCCAGATTTCTATTGATTATCGAAATGATATTGCCATAACTGATTTTGATTTCCAAAAACCTGAGGACAATGTATCATTCACACACATGTTCACTCTATTTCCTGAGAACACTACAATGTTTTCCCATTCCTCTCACCTGAACTCTCATATCACAACACACATAATTTTCCTGTTAACTGTTTACACACACAAACCTGTACACTAACACACACAACCTAGTTAACTGTCACCAGAGAATACTACAACCCCTGTCCTTAACTGTAAACTAAGTTTTCCCCTTTTATGTATTAATCTGAGAATTGCACTGATTAGAGAATGGGTCTTCGATTTGATTGGCATTGGTAAAACTGATTGGTTGAATTCATGAAACTGTCATTCATATAACCTGAGAAATCTATTATACATCACTGTCACCTTGACACATTGAAATTTATATGTTAACTTTGATATGATTTGATATAATACTGAGATTGGTTTTATGGCTTGATTACAACTTGGTTTGAATGAATAATGTATTCCCTGTTTTCCCTAACATATGTACACTGATTTGAGTTCAATGTAGGATTTGGGTATTAGTTATCTAATAACTTGTTCATATAAACTGTTAATTGTTCTCATGTGTTCACTGATTACATGAACACTTCACTTATATTGTAAACAGGTCACACTAATGTATTTCCATGTTTTTCCATTTAACACATGTATACCTTCAACTGTTATTGTTTCCAGGATTTTCCTGTTAACTATTGGAATTGGAGTTAGAATTGTTAAAGGGTTCAACACTCAATGTTTCCTTTAATGTCCATTGTTTTTTTTGTATTCCCTGTTTCAGTGATATTCCTTGACACTGAACACACCCTCATGCCATGTCCAACACACACAAGTGTATCACTCACTCACTCTCTTCTCACACACATTCTAATTTTCACATTTCTCTCACACTGATCACTCTTAACATAACACACATATACATATTATAATTCCAATTTTTCCATGCACACTCTACACTTACACAATTGCATTGACACACACACACACTGATGATGAATAATTCCTGAGAATTGCTTGCCTTGATTTCAGTTTGGGCAGTGGCCTATTGCCCATTTATCATTTCCTTCCATAGCCTTTTTCTTTCATTCCTCTATATCTTTTACCTATTATGCCTAATGTATATATATAATTGATTGCCTAAATGTATATCTATGGTATGCAATATATGAGTTGTATATATAATATAAATTATGTGATTGATGGCTTGTATAGCCTTATGATTGGTGTGTGATTGCTAGACTAGGCTTGGTTAGGCCTAGTGAGACTTATTAGACTTGTTTGGGCCAGTCTTGGCCTAGTTGACCTAGTTTGACTAGTGTAGTTGACTGGAGTTGACCAAGTGTTGACTTTAGTCTAGTTTGACATAGACATCATGTAGAATGCATAGTAGGACTTTATTATATCATTTTAGACTTGTTGTGACTTGTGTTGCTCTAACTAGGAGCCAGGTACCTCATCTCGGACAGTATATTTTCACAGCTATTCAGATACCAGGCGAGTACATTCTCTGATCATTTCATATCCTGCTTAGAATTATTTCCTACAGTAGATTACTTTACTTGTACTGTCACGTTGGTCACACGGATTGGTACTATATGGATCCCTTCTTGAGATGTTATCCTTAGGGAGCATCGGGTACTATACGTTCTGTGCATTTCACTTACATGACGTATCATATGCTTCATTGGTTCTTTGATCACTTACGACATATGCTCTTATGATCGTAGAGTCTTCCTAGAATCCTTATTCCATTTATGGGATTACTATGTATCACCTTCGGGGTCTATTACCTTCGGGGTCTATTACCTTCGGGGTCTATCACCTTTGGGGTTTATCACCTTCGGGGTCTACCACCCTTCAGGGGCTGTTACATAGCATTATATAACATAACCTGGCTGGATCCTTGTGTATTGATTGGGGGTACGGGGGAGTATAAATAGCCATGTGAACAATTTCCAAAGTAGAATAGCCATGTACGCCTCTTTAGTATAGCCATGTACAATTCAAGCCGTTCACATGTCGACTTTGTGCTGTAAATCACTAGTCACTCGTAGCTCTTATTTATAGTAGATATTTCTATTACAGCTCTCTCTCTGTTTATATACAGCATTTCTTTCAGTACCTGTATCTTACCTTACTGCATGATTATATTTTCTAACCTGGTATGAACTGTTGAGATGTACTGTGCTCGCTCCCGTCCTGACTGGACATGTTAAAAATTTTACAGAGGATGATGAGGAACCCTGCACCCCTTACTTGGAGCTTGCCTAGATGACACTCGCGACCTGGACCCCTGGGGAGGTTCAGGCAGCTGCTGAGGACGATACCCTGCTTAGTATAGATAGCTTAGACTGTTTTCCATTTGATGTTTAGTTGTTGTTCTTGATTCAGAGTTGTATATTTTTTAGAGATGATTAGACTTGTATTTTATTTCTGTTGTACCTTAGTTGAGGATTCTCTTATCTATTTTATCGTGCCATATTCTATCTCTAGATTGTGATTGAGTTGTACCTCTGTGTTGGCCTCCTTATGGAGAGTATTCATATTATGTTAGTTATAGTTCATGACCTGGAACAGCGTTCTACCGTCGACACTGCGGCGTAGGCTGGGCGTTGTTACGCTCTCGTACCCTCACAGCGGGTGCGGGTCGTAACACGTTTTTAGTGGTGGCCCATGCAGGTCGAGTTTGTGTAGTGGTATTCGAATTAGAGTATCACTACAGCCTGCAGTAGGATTAGGATTATTTTTGAGGTACTCAATCACATTAGGAAAAACTCTTAACTGGATTCCTGCCATCTAAATTCCTGTTGAAAATTTGCTTCCTTGGATAACTGTCCTCCCTTGAATTATCGATTCTATCTCAGTATTGATTCCTTGTTTGATCTGTCTCCAGGATGGTGATCGAGACACGATCGCATCGCTCTGGCTCAGCAGACGCTGGTGAGAGGCCTACCACCCCTCGCCTGATTATGGACGCTGGGACCACAGTACCCCTATTTCTGCTCATATAGGAGTTTCTGCAGCTTTTGGAAGCGCACCTCCACCTGTCCGGAGGTCTTCCCCCGTCATTCCAGATATGTTCCAGCAGCAGTTACCTTCAGGAACGGTATATACAGCTAAGATGTTTACCCTCTTCCAGCGATTCATGGAGTTTCAGCAACAGATACAGCAGAGCCAGTCTGCTGATATCCGACAGAGCATACAAAATACTCACCAGTTGGTTTAGGACGACAGTGGAGCTGGTGGCTGCTCAGCCACAGGGAGGCCAGATGCAGCCGTATCAGCCGAGGACTCCAGACATCCATTCCTTCAAGAAGATGGGACCCCGAGACTTCAAGGGTACAAAGGGCATCATATACGCTGACGATTAGATAGAGCACATCGAGGAGATATTCCGATTGGCACAGATACCAGCAGGATTACAGATCGAGGCAGCCGCCAGTCAGATGCAGGACTTGTCTCGTACCTGGTACCAGACGGACCAGAGGATTGGTACAGCCGGTCAGACTTGGGCAGCGTTCAAGAAACTGTTCAAGGAGAAATTCTTTCCCGATACCGCACTCCGTGCTATGGAGGCGCAGTTCGAGAGTTTGGTTCAGGGGAACCAGACCGTTGAGGAGTACGCTGGAGAGTTCAGCCGTTTGAGCAGATTCATCGAGGACCTTACCGAGGTCTGGAAGGCGAGGAGGTTCTGCAGGAGTTTGATCAAGGAGATCAAGTCATATACTAAGAACGGTCGCGACGCCACTTTCGAGCAGATTCTGGTAGGAGCCATGACAGCGGAGGACGATCTTGGGCTGAAGGAGAAGAAGACGCGAGACACTCAGGGAGCTAGTGGCAGTGCAGGCCCGGCCAAGAGGCCCCACCTACAGACTCAGTAGCAGTATCCGCATCAGATGCCCAATTTGCAGATTCAGCAGCAGTATCCGCAGCATATGCTACCCCTACAGTTTCAGCAGCAGTATCCGCAGCAGATGCTACCTCTACAGTTCTAGCAGCAGATGCTACTTCTACAGTTTTAGCAGCAGTACCAGCAGCCGAGGGTCTACCTTCAGCAGCGTCAGTTTCAGGGCTGTGTACCCTTTCAGCAGACGCAGCAGCCACAGAGGCAGCAGCAGGCCCCGGAACAGCAGCTAGTTATTATTTGCCCCTTCTGTAAGAGACCAGGGCATAGTTGGGGCGAGTGTCGGAAGAGGTTGGGCAGATGTTTGCTTTGCGGGGGATCCGATCATCATCTGAGAGAGTGTCCCGAGTCATCAGGACAGACAGTTCAGGGAACAGGAGCTAGGGCTCCGGTAGGCCAGCAGAGGGGATTACCCTTACCGACTCAGCAGCAGAGGTACATGCAGCATCAGCAGCAGGCCGGGGGAGGCCAGCAAGGGCGAGCTTTCGCCAGGACAGTCGAGGATGCTCAGGCCGTTGGAGATCTAGTTACAGGTTCCGTTCTTTTGAATCAAATTCTGCAATTGCCTCTTATAACTGCCTTGAAATTTCGATTCCTTCTGTTCCTTGTTGATTTATCAATTTTGTCCTGTTGTTCTTGTGTTATGTTTGATTTCTTTTGAGATAAATCATATGGGCTAGGTCACCCAGTTATGGAATCTGGAATCTTCGATAGTCGTGTTTAGCTGGCATAGTGAGGACATATAGTCAGATTTAGGACGTATTTCTCGGGTGTGGGAATTTAAGGTTTTCGCTGCCAAGCATGCGGCAATGCAAAAATTTTAAATACCATGATTCTAGAGGTATGTGCCTTAGTCGAGGACTCTGTGATTATCGTAGCCTTGCTCGCTAGCATGACGAAGGTTCTGAGTATCATGATTTTGGACAGACGCATATGATTATCTGACGGTATGTTTGAGACTTTGTTTGTGGGGTGTTTGACCTAGAAGGCCTGCTACCATCTTAATTTCGAGGACGAAATTTTTATAAGGTGGGTAGGATTGTAACACCCAGTTTTCCAGATGAGGGTAATTTTGAAATTTTGTATTTAATTTATTTAATTATGGTATTTAAAATTTTAATATAATTTTTGGTGATTTTTAATAAATTTTTTTTACTATTTAAATCATGACTTATGATTCGATGTTGTGCTAGTGAACAGTAGAGACTGCATACCCTAGAGCCTAGCCAAGTGATTAGGGTATTTAGACATTTTTGGGGTTATTTGATTTTATTATAATTTATTTGAATTTATAGGAATTTTTAGAATTTATTCTTGAATTATTTGGATGAGGGTTGACTAGTGTTGACTAGGAGACTAACCTAGTGACTAACCTAGGTTAAGACCACTTGGTTAGGTTAAGTAAACTTGGTTAGACCAAATTTAGTGAGGGTTAAGCCATTGGAACTTGTTTGGAGAAAGTTGGAGTTGATTTGACTAATATGGCTTATGACTTCATAAGTCATGATTAATGACTAGAGACTTAAAGCCCATAGGCCCACCCAAGTAGCTAACCCTAATTCTAATCAGCCCATGGCTGGTCATTATGATCATCCCCACTCCTATTTAATGTCTCTACCACTTAGGGCTAGCCTCCTTTAGGAAATAGCAAAGTTTGGAAACAGAGGTAAAACCCTTTCTTCCCCAATCCATAACTTCTCCATTTCAACTCCTTTTTCCTTCTAATTTCTTGCAATAGATCCTAATCTCTGTGTATTTCCTGACTATGGTGAGAAATTTCAGTGGAGGAGCAATTTGGAGGAGCTTGGGTGGCAAGAGAAACACCCATCTTTGAAGCTTTTTGGGCTTTTTCACACACATAGGTAATTCATAATCCTCTCCATAAAATAGAGATTTAATTGCATGAATAGGAAGCCCTAGGAATACCCTAACTACTGGTATAGGTATTGCTAAGTTTTGTGCCATTTCGTGTCCGTATCGGACACGTATCAGTGTTGTGCACAAGTGTTTGATGAAATGCCTCAATGGGCATTTCGACTTGTTTTTGTGAAAGTATTTGAATGGAAAATTGTATTTTTGTGTTGCTTACATGTTCCTGTTGGTTTGGTATCGATTTGGTGTCGTATCGAGCTGTTTTGGGACACGAGCACACGCGGGTGGACACGCGCGCGCGGGCTGTGCGTTTCCCCTGCTGCTCGTGGCCTCGTGCTCAGTGTATAGTCCATGTGGCAGGCTATGCTTGGACTGAGAGGAGGGGGCAGTGTCTGCAAACCTATCCCCCAAGCCTCGTGTCCAGCGGCGTCGTGTCGGATACGCCAGGACTCGCGCACTGGTCTTACACGCGCGCGCGTTCAGTCTGAATCGTGTACTGATACGCGAGTCGTGTCCACTCTGGACACGACGTGGTCGTGTCGTGTTGGGGCCTATGTGTAGCCTGACACGTGGGCTACACGTGGGCATGACCACGAGACCCCACGTGTCGTGTGTCGTGTCCTACAGACACGTGCACGTGTGCACGATACTGCTTTCCTGTGTACTGTCCAGTTATTGATTTCAGTGTTAAATTCCATTTTAATTGTTTAAATTATGATTTAAAATGCTAATTAAGATCCTAGATTTGGTTAACAATCTCTGTTAGTTGAATTTACTTATTGGAATAGGTTGATTGGATTGAAAATGGAATGTTTGATGTTGCACTGGGTTTTCAATAAGGTTCGACTGATACATGATTTCAAATTCCTGTTTCTTATGATCACCCTATTTAAATCTATTTTAAATGATGTTTAGATAGTCATGTATGATCCTACATGCTGTTAGTTCATGGTTAATTCAATTTTCTTATTAGAATAGGCTTACATATATGGGATCGGGACTGTGTTGGTGTATTGGCTGATACCTTGTTTCCAATATCCTAAATTGATTTCCCTTCTTTAAATGAGCTGTCAAATTGTTCTTAATAACTGAGAAATTCCTTATTGAAATGGATTCCTTTAGAACTGCTAAATTGCTTCCAGATTTCCATTGATTATCGAAATGATATTGCCATAACTGATTTTGATTTCCAAAAACCTGAGGACAATGTATCATTCACACACATGTTCACTCTATTTCCTGAGAACACTACAATGTTTCCCCATTCCTCTCACCTGAACTCTCATATCACAACACACATAATTTTCCTGTCAACTGTTTGCACACACAAACCTGTACACTAACACACACAACCTAGTTAACTGTCACCAGAGAACACTACAACCCCTGTCCTTAACTGTAAACTAAGTTTTCCCCTTTTATGTATTAATCTGAGAATTGCACTGATTAGAGAATGGGTCTTCGATTTGATTGGCATTGGTAAAACTGATTGGTTGAATTCATGAAACTGTCATTCATATAACCTGAGAAATCTATTACACATCACTGTCACCTTGACACATTGAAATTTATATGTTAACTTTGATATGATTTGATATAACACTGAGATTGGTTTTATGGCTTGATTACAACTTGGTTTGAATGAATAATGTATTCCCTGTTTTCCCTAACATATGTACACTGATTTGAGTTCAATGTAGGATTTGGGTATTAGTTATCTAATAACTTGTTCATGTAAACTGTTAATTGTTCTCATGTGTTCACTGATTACATGAACACTTCACTTATATTGTAAACAGGTCACACTAATGTATTTCCCTGTTTTTCCATTTGACACATGTATACCTTCAACTGTTATTGTTTCCAGGATTTCCCTGTTAACTATTGGAATTGGAGTTAGAATTGTTAAAGGGTTCAACACTCAATGTTTCCTTTAATGTCCATTGTTTTTTTTGTATTCCCTGTTTCAGTGATATTCCTTGACACTGAACACACCCTCATGCCATGTCCAACACACACAAGTGTATCACTCACTCACTCTCTTCTCACACACATTCTGATTTTCACATTTCCCTCACACTGATCACTCTTAACATAACACACACATACATATTATAATTCCAATTTTTCTATGCACACTCTACACTTACACAATTGCATTGACACACACACACATTGACGATGAACAATTCCTGAGAATTGCTTGCCTTGATTTCAGTTTGGACAGTGGCCTATTGCCCATTTATCATTTCCTTCCATTGCCTTTTCCTTTCATTCCTCTATATCTTTTACCTATTATGCCTAATGTATATATATAATTGATTGCCTAAATGTATATCTATGGTATGCAATATATGAGTTGTATATATAATATAAATTATGTGATTGATGGCTTGTATAGCCTTATGATTGGTGTGTGATTGCTAGACTAGGCTTGGTTAGGCCTAGTGAGACTTATTAGACTTGTTTGGGTCAGTCTTGGCCTAGTTGACCTAGTTTGACTAGTGTAGTTGACTGGAGTTGACCAAGTGTTGACTTTAGTCTAGTTTGACATAGACATCATGTAGAATGCATAGTAGGACTTCATTATATCATTTTAGACTTGTTGTGACTTGTGTTGCTCTAACTAGGAGCCAGGTACCTCATCTCGGACAGTACATTTTCACAGCTATTCAGATACCAGGCGAGTACATTCTTTGATCATTTCATATCCTGCTTAGAATTATTTCCTGCAGTAGATTACTTTACTTGTACTGTCACATTGGTCACACGGATTGGTACTATATGGATCCCTTCTTGAGATGTTATCCTTAGGGAGCATCGGGTACTACATGTTCTGTGCGTTTCACTTACATGACGTATCATATGCTTCATTGGTTCTTTGATCACTTACGACATATGCTCTTATGATCGTAGAGTCTTCCTAGAATCCTTATCCCATTTATGGGACTACTATGTATCACCTTCGGGGTCTATTACCTTCGGGGTCTATCACCTTTGGGGTCTTATCACCTTCGGGGTCTACCACCCTTCGGGGGCTATTACATAGCATCATATAACATAACCTGGCTGGATCCTTGTGTATTGATTGGGGGTACGGGGGAGTATAAATAGCCATGTGAACAATTTCCAAAGTAGAATAGCCATGTACGCCTCTTTAGTATAGCCATGTACAATTCAAGCCGTTCACATGTCGACTTTGTGCTCTAAATCACTAGTCACTGGTAGCTCTTATTTATAGTAGATATTTCTATTACAGCTCTTTATGTTTACATACAGCATTTCTTTCAGTACCTGTATCTTACCTTACTGCATGATTATATTTTCTAACATGCTATGAACTGTTGAGATGTACTGTGCTCGCTCCCGTCCTGACTGGACCTGTTGAAAATTTTACAGAGGATGATGAGGAACCCTGCACCCCTTACTTGGAGCTTGCCTAGATGACACTCGCGACCTGGACCCCTGGGGAGGTTCAGGCAGCTGCTGAGGACGATACCCTGCTTAGTATAGATAGCTTAGACTGTTTTTCATTTGATGTTTAGTTGTTGTTCTTGATTCAGAGTTGTATATTTTTTAGAGATGATTAGACTTGTATTTCATTTCTGTTGTACCTCAGTTGAGGATTCTCTTATCTATTTTATCGTGCCATATTCTATCTCTAGATTGTGATTGAGTTGTACCTCTGTGTTGGCCTCTTTATGGAGAGTATTCATATTATGTTAGTTATAGTTCATGACCTGGAACAGCGTTCTACCGCCGACACTGCGGCGTAGGCTGGGCATTGTTACGCTCTCGTACCCTCACAGTGGGTGCGGGTCGTGACACTAACTGCATAAAAATCCTCATAAATCATAAAATATAGGATATTTGTCTCGAACCGATGACTGTAGTTCCTAATACCCGAAAAATGTGTGTCATGATCATTCCTTGCCACGCCATCCGGAATGGCTGCAAAAGATTCACCATGACACTATAATCGAGCGGCTGCAACTTTCATTACCACGCCGTCAAGGTGTACTAGGTTCATCCGGTCACTCTTGACAAATACCCAAAAACGAATCAAATCCATAACTCACATATCCAAATCACTAAAATCACAAAATCTCTAACAATATAACGAGAGTCCTAGAAAACAATAAAAATCCAAAATCCAGGTGAATCGTAACACACATCCAAAAATATCTTCAATAATAACCACAAGATAGCTTTTCTAGAAAAATACTCCAAATCAAGGATCCATATCAAAATATAGTGTATAGAAAGTATATCTATAATCAAAATAATATCTGAAACAGATAATCATGATTGCGAAAATATTCCGAATCAAAGGAGCTGAATTGATACAAGAATATCCACTGGACGCTCAATAATGCTAAAATATCCGATCTCAGAGTCCTGATGTAATCTTTCTTCTGCAACAATCAAGCCAACGCTCGAAGAGGGTGACAATGATACTAAGTCAACACAAAGTCAACGCACGGAAGAGATAACAAGAAATCAACTAAGGTGAAACACCGGTAGAGAGTACAGAACCCAAGATAGATAATCAAGTAACCCAATGTTAGATACAAGACAACGTCTCATCAGACACGTGATCAACATCGCCAACTACAGGACCATGCCTCTCAAAATAAGAGATAATAGGTAGATAACAACGAATAAGACAGGACAAAGAAAAATAGGTCTAGGTAGAGATGAGGACCGATTCACAAGTTCAAGGGAGCGAAGGGAAAGTGTAGCAAGTTAGAATCCCAAGGAATAGTGGACTGAGATCAATAATCATGTGATACCCAACAATATCTCAAAACGAGACCTGCATGGGCCACCAATAAAACCTTGTCATGCCCCAATACCGGAATACGGGGACGAACGTAGGCCAGCTACACCGTATAAGGTATGAAGACGGTATACGACGATCGTGGCTGTCAGTCTTGTTGGGTATCCTAGCATGCAAGCAGTCTATGGCCTAAATCTGATCTCATATCCACAGGCAATAATCAATAAAATAAATACAAGAGAGATAATCATATGAAAAGTAGGAAATACTCATATGATAATCAAAGAGTCTATAATAAGAAATAATATAGACAATAATACCTTTCCACACAGTTCCCTCATGGTCAGGAACTGAAGCCCGTCCTCCAAGTCAAGTCTGGAAGATCCACAGGGTCGGTCTCAGGCAATCTGGGAACAATCCAGGGTTGGTCAGGCCAACTGTAGCAAGTACCAAAAAGGAAGGCTCAAGGACGGACGAAGAAAACCAGCATGATATAATATATGACAGGAATAACATGTATGAACAGAAATAATAAGGGTAAAGGATTGTACGGTACCAACGCACGATCACAGAATATAAAGCAACAATCCAACTACTAATACGTAAGTAACCAACAATTATCACAGTCATCCTAACTAGGGGTGTGCATATTTGAACCAAACCGACCAAATCGAACCAAACCAAACCGAATCGGTCGATTTTAACCGAACCGATGGTCCGGTCGGATTGGTTCGACTTGACCATTTAAAAACCGACCGATTTGGTTCGGTTCACGGTTTGGTCATTCCAAAAATCGCTTAAACCGAACCTAGTTAGTAACAACCTAAAGTTAGGTTTATATCCGGTCCAACCTATCCATCTCATTGTTTATTTATTTTCCATCTTCAATTCATAGATCTATTAGGTTTATAGTTTATTTTCGAGAATCATTTTGGATTTGTGGAAGAAATTCATTATGCAAGTGATTTATTTAGAAGATTATTGTCCATTTTGGAATCTCATACAAACATCTTCCAAACAAAAGATGGTTAGAATTTATTTTTGTGTGAATTTACTTTGCGAAACACTTTTATATACTTGAAATTTGTTGTCTGATCAAAACCGATCAGCCGAACCGATCCAAACCGAACCAAATCGGTCGGTTTCAAAATCGAACCGACCAATTAGTTGGTTTGGTTCGGCTGTGATTATTTTCAAATCGATTAACTTCGGTTGTGACAAAATAGGTCGACCATCGATCGATGTACACCCCTAATCCTAACATCCACTAATGCTTGTATTGCCAACTGGAACTCGTAATCTGTCATCGGAATAGTAACCCATCCCTAAATCAAACAAGAACAAGGGAATGAATTACCGTGCTGGGACAGCGTTACGTGCCAGCCAGCTTAGCAAGCAATAAGCCATACAATTTAGGTGAATAAGCGGTCACTCAAATGTTTACGGCTGTCTATGTGGAGGTTGGGTTACCCCAACAATGCAATATAAGAATCCTCAGATCGTGCTATGTCCAGCAGGGCTAACGAGGCCAAATAATAACGCATAGCACATGGATAAGCACTGGTCCCTCAAAGGCAACCATGCAAAATAGATCAATCATATGGTAGTACATATAGTAGTCGGATACTGCCATCCGCTATTGTAGACGATAACAATATCCGGGGCGGTCAGCCTTGCGCTAGACAGGTAATCATAGCACCTGTGGCGGTTGGCATGCACGATCTCGAGATTCTGCTCCCTCCCAATGCTTCTACTATCTTTAGTTGCCTAGATTAACCCTTAGATTTATCTGGAATCACATGTCGTGATCACATGCTCATCCTCCTAGATGTCGTACCTTAGTATGGGAACACTAAGTACGAATCCATCTCGACACTGAAAATCTCAAATCTAGATTCATTCTTAGTGTAATGCAGCAAGCAGCCAATCAGTCCTAACCACGCTAAAACTACAGGCCAACTACCATGTCCGTGCAGGAAGATAAATGCACTGCCATATAACACATAAAAGTGTGTAGCACCTCAGTGTACACATAGAATAACACCTCAGTGCACGCATAGAATAGCACCTCAGTACACTCGTAGGATAACACCTCAGTGCACACATAGAATGGTACCAGCACGGGTATAAGTATTCAAGTCAGGACATGGTCAATCGGTCAATCACATTGAGTCCTCTGCCCACTTCGTGGCATGGATACCAGGTTAGGTACATGGTCAGGATCTCTACTATAGTAGCATCTCAAGTACACATGGTGTCTACAGCTCTAATCATCAAGTAGGTCTACCCACCGGATCAATCTATCAATAGTCTTTCCATCTCCGGTAGGATAAATATTTTATCAGGAAAAGTACGATCACTTGGTACTAGGCTAATTACTATAGAAATGCTAGGCCCTCTGGCTCACAAGAATCCTTCGAGTCAATGATCACAGGCTATCAGCAAATAAGCCTCCTAACTACCGGGATACAGCGAAGGTACCAGGTTTTGGGCGCTTGGAAAGTCGAGTAAAAGTCATATATCAAAATCCTCAGTATCTTTCTCGTTCCGCGAAACATTCGCACAATAATCCAACTCCAGGAATCCAATGAGTCTACCAAAACATTATTCCAGATTATTCCTCCAATAATATGCAGTCTAAATATTCCCAATGTCACAATTCCGATAAATAAGACAACTGTCAGCCCTATCTGGCTATACTAGGACAACTCCTAGAATGAATGGTCAGGGTACAAGAGTTTATTAATTATTGCCGCCGAAAAATGGCAAGGATTGTAGAAACCACTCTGGAGCAGATCCACAACCCTTAAACCAAACAAGGACCAGGGTTGCAGACCGTCTCCTGAGTAGAACCGTTCTCCTTACGCTATCCGACGGACAAGACAGGTCAGGAGCTAGGCGACTAATCTAGTATGGAGTCTACCTAGCAATGGGATCAGGTATACTATACCAAGATGAACATGTATGAGCCCAGTCCAGCAAACTAAAGGAATGGTTCTGCCCAATCCTTCAAACCGAATTCCCGATCGAAAATTCTAGAAAAATCCGGCAGAGTCTCCTTTGTATTCTGGACGGGAGCACCCTACGAATTGGGGCTAAATCCACTCGACGCAACCCGCCGCAGAACCGCAATGCCGAAAACGCTAAGTCTCGGCCTCCAGCAGCGCTACGATGCGTACTGGAAACCAAACCAAGCCCGAGACCACTAAGTCTCGGCCTCCAGCAGAACTACAATGCGTACTGGACGCCAAGCCAACACATATAACAAGAAATTGTCTCACAGGACGCATCACAGCACATGTCCATAGTTCTAACCCAAGCACAATCATAGCCACAAGAATAGTTAGCCAGAGCCGTTACCTAACCGCGAGTTGGACACGGGGTATACGGGGACAATCCGTACAAGTGAGTCGTGCTCGTGTCCTCGGAGGTGTGGATGACCCATCCGAGTTGTCCGATACAGTCGTAAACCGGTATTGAACCAAGCTATCCTAAGTTATCATCATGACAGTTCTACTAATAGCTACACTACTCCTAGTTATACATTTACAATTACAACAAATTAAAATACAATAAAATCCAGAAGAGAGGGCAAGAGCCGTCGATGAGCAAGAGATACTTGCCTAGAGGGCTCGGCTAGGTAAGCAAGTCTTCGAGACGATCATGATCCAAGCTTGTACGCCAATCGAGGTCCTCGGAACACACAATAAACAATCATTAGAATTAAATAATAAAATAATAACATGAAGCACGGAGGATGGCAGAAGAATATACCGTGTAGGTCCCGCAAGCAGTGTAGGGATCTGGCACGGAAACCGAGGCACGCACATCAACACAGACACACAAACCAAGATGTACACGTACATCGAGACGTGCATGAGAATCAAGATGACTCGAAGATCGAGATGAGACCGATCCTGGCACGTAAATCGAGACGTGCACGAGAATCAAGATGGCATGAATATTAAGGCAAATAGGAATAGGACATGCACGTAAATCGAGATGTACACATAAATCGAGGGATCACAAATATCGAGATGGCACACGAATTATTGCGACATGTAAATCGATGCATGCACGTAAACTAATGCGACACGGAGATCAAAGTGGCACGCAACCGATGCGGCATGCAAATCGGTACGAGTATGCAAATCGGAGCGGTATAAAAACTGAGATGGGAACAAAGGCCGAGATACATAAATGAGGCAACACACAAACCAATGGTGCACGGTGCCCGAGGCAGCACGGGGCTCGAGGCGTCCCGCTGCCCAAGGCAGCACGTGAATCGAAGGTGCACGAAAACCAAAAAGGCACACGCAAACCGAGACATATGCAGAACGAGGCGTACGCAGACCGAGCAGCATACTGCTCGAGGCAGCACGTGCACCGAGGCACGTGGCCTGAAGAGCACGCAGCCCGAGGCTGGCTTGCTGCTCGAGCAGCACGGAGCCCAAGGGCGTCCCGTCGCTTGAGGCAGTGCTGGCCCGGGCGTGGCAACGACACGACGGTGGTGCTGGCCGCCGAAAAGAAGAGGAAAGGAAGGGGCGGGAGAGATTGGGGCTCACCGGGGTCGGTCGGGCTCCGGCGGAGGGGGCAGCAGCAGCGAACGGGAGGCGGAGGAGAAGAAGACGACGACGATGGTGGTGCTGGTCGTAGCGGTGGCGCCGGCCGAGAGGGAGGTGGCCGGAGGAGGAAGAGAGCAGTGGTGGTGGTGGCTATGGTGAAGGGGGCGGCTGCGGTGGTGATGGGAGGCCGGGACCATGGGGAGGAGGCCGAGTGAGAGAGGGATAGAAAGTGAAGAGAGTGAGGAAAGAAAGATGAGAGAGGGGAGGGGGTGCTACTCCAGTAGGGGGGAGAGTGGAGAGCTGTGAGAAAGGGGGAGGGGTGCGGTTGAGTAAGTAAGAGGGTTAGGTTAGATATTTGGGGGTGGGGGTAGGTTAGGATTAATAATACTAATAATAATAACAACAATAATAATAATAAGGATGATGACATTAATAATGATGGAAACAATTTAATAAAAGCTAACCACATTAACCCCAATAATAATAATAAAATAATATTAATAACAATCTAATAGAAGTAATAATCAAATGTCAGGCCTAAACAAGTAAGGCCAGCACAAGTCCGAAAAAATAAATAAAATTTTAAACAAATACAAAATTTGAAAATAACCCAAATACGATCATATACCTATTATCAAAATAGGGATATGACAAATAGAATATGAAATTACGATAAATACCTGAATCAGAAATAGCAACACCTTCCTGATCAACGAACTATCTCTGGTCAACCAACTACCTAAAGAGATCACGAGGTCATCAGAATGACATAACAAGGTACATAATATACATACCAATTAACAGTAAAAAATATATCCATATAATGAGGGGTAACTACCATAACCATCTAAGTGCACATATGTAGTTGAGGACAATCCTAATACCAGGCCCTGCCAAACCGACAATCACTCATGGCACCGTGTCGTGATACCAATGAATGAACACAGAAACAACTCCAAGGCTCTGCTACAGAGACCTTGGCATACGAAAATAACCAAGCCCCACATAAGGAGAGACATGGTCATGAGTCACGACTCAGTATCATATCATCATCCATCGTGTCCGTGTTCTGTGGTCCATCGTATCACTGGATACGAATTCAATATGTCATCATGCCTAGTATCGATACTCGATTATCTATAATTAGACATCGGCACCCAAGTTCTAATCGGACGCTAAGTACCAACTATTCCTACGTCCATAATATATATAAATAAACAATAAATAAAAAAAGAAAGTACTGAGAACTTGGCAAGGTACACGTGCCTGTATTATCCAAGTATGCATATAACGGTCCAACTCCTGTATCCTCGGTCACACCGTCATGAAATTCTATTAAACATTAATCACAAATCAACTACCGCACAAAGCACATCTTACTCTAACCATATTTCAATCATACTATCATATCTAATTATAATATATTAGTTTAGTCTATACACTTGTTAGATAGTCTCAACCCTATTGGTAACATACTACCCAATAAAATACTTATTTCTATCATAAAAATATTTCTATTGATTCTGAAATAATATTAAAAAATAATTCAAACATATCATATTTAATTTATAGACTATAAATTAATCTAACCAATTAAAACATTTAACTAATCTCACTAGGTATAGTCTAGTTAACTAACACAATCATATATTTAACCATATTTACTATAGACAATATTATGATATCTTAATAAAATAATAATTATAAACTAAATTAAAAGATATTAATTCTAAAATATTATGATATCTTCGTCGGGGCAGACCGCGACCCTTAGCGTTGCACCAGGAGATGGTCGACCCACCGGAGCACGACAACTCTCGACTGTCGATCGAACGACCTGCGTGGGCGTCCACCATCGACTGCACCACTCGTACACTCGCTGAGGACTGTCAACCCAGCAAATAATCGTCAAAGACCGCGCATGCTCCAGACTCGACCGACCATGTCGCTTCTCCACGTGTATGAGCCAGGACCCATCGGAGGACGCAGGCGCAAACATCGTTCGGTCATCCTTGACTCCTTTGAACAACCCTATCGATTAGTGTGCCGCTCTCATAGTTGCATCTTGTCCCGACGACTCCATCCATGACGCGCTAGTCGACTACATCCCATGCCTGTCCCAACGCCAAGCCATGCGTCGGTCCAGCCGATGGTTGGTGGTGCTCCCGAGCATGTACGCGTGTGGTAAGTCCCTGTCCCTTGGCAACCTCCACCGTGGACTGCTGTCGCCGAGCCCTCTTCTCCGCTCACGTGCGTGTCTTCCGGTGGAAATAACCCTGTCAGTGAGTCCGCCGAGCTCTTCCCCATGCGAGCCGTTCTCCGTTGCCACCGCGAGGACCCTCGCTGCCGGCATCGACATCTTGCAGCAGTATCCTTATTGTACCAAGCCTTCGGAGCCGTCTCACCGGTCTCCGATAGCCCTCCGCGGCAGCGCCTGGCCAGGCGCCACCGATGGCGCAGCGGAATCCCCTACTCGGTGAGCTTTGAGAATCCCTCCCCCTCTCTCTCTCTCTCTCGGGAGAATGTCTTTTTCCCAAAGCTGCAACCCTTGTTAGCAATCACTTCTATACAGTATGCATTATTATTATTATTGTTATTAATGTTATATTTTATTTTAAGTGAGAATAACAATATACAAACATATAAAGTTTTATTAGAATTATTATTAATGTTCTCTTGGGTATTATTATTAGTATTATTGTTAAGTAGTATTTTTGATATTATTGTCATTAGTTTTAGATATTATTAAAATATATAATTAAAATATATATCTCCTATGGTATCTTAAATATGGCTTTTAGCCTAAAAATATTATTATGATATTTTCCCGTATTTAAATTATGGTTTTGACCTAAGCATGATTTTATATAGTTTCCAAAATAATTATTAAAATATATTGACTAATAGTTTTCAAATATTAAAACGTATTTTCTAAAATAGTTATATATGTTTATTTATTTAAACGAATTTCTCTTTGATTTTCATTTTGATCGTGCTAATCGTACATTCCCAATTCGTGCGAATCTTGACTTCTCCATATTGATCTTAGGCTAAACGGACTATTCCGGACTCAACGAAATTATCGATCTCACCAACTAAGGACCCCAGGCGAGTACAGTTTGTCGTTTGTTTTCGATATTGATGATTATTATATTTCACTGTTGGTCATTCTTTATGTGGTTTTTGTCTCCTTTTTATATTCTGTCATATTTTGTTGAGTCGAGAGTGAGAAGTACCAAGGATGTGTGATCTGACCTTAGACATTGTAGATCTCGTAGATATTGTTTATTTTCTGCAAATAGACCTCGTAGACATTGTTTATTTTCTGCAAGTTGACCTCGTATACATTGTTTATTTTCATGCAAGTAGACCTCGTAGACCTCGCGGTGTAGTGTCCCAGACCGATCACATGTCAAAGGTACTTCAAACATTGGAAGGTTTTTTTGGTTATTCATTTACTGTTGATTTCTTTGTTGTTTCTCACGTATTTTCCTGTTTATTTTCAAACATATAATTAATGGCTAACATCTTCTTTATAGTTATTTTCATATATTGGAACTGCATTCAGTGAATTGTACTCGTTCTATCCTGACTGGGTAACCCAATATTTTTTAGGTTAGCCGTGATTACGCTTAGCATTGGGGAGATGGGTGTACTTGCAGACAAAAACCTAGAGATTAGCTAGATAGATGAGTTGTAATCATTTTAATATTTATAAGAGTTTATATTTTTTGCAAATGTAAAACTTGTAAATATTGTAAATTAAATTAATTTTGTGAATGAGCATTATTTATGATTTTGAGCATTGTGGCTAGACAGCGTTCTACCACCGACACTGCGGCGTAGGCTGGCTTGGACACGCACTCGTATTCCGAAAAGCGGGTATGGATCGTGACAAATTTTTTTGGTGGCCCATACAGGTCTGCCTTCGCAAATTTTGCGAACTCGTGATAGTACTTAAGTTAGTCGTACTATTGCGAGCCTGCGACTATGACGTGCTCATTCACAACTAGGCTTAATTAGATTTTAGGAGAATAACTAGGACTAGGAGTCCCTTGTTCAGTTGATTATTGGGGAGTTAAACTTTACTATATAGGCCATGTGATTTAGGTAGGACTTATTAAATTTTAAACCCATTAGGAAGCTCAGGAATTTCACTAGAAGGATATACTATTGTGTTTTGACATGATGGTTGGGTCAAAGGTGGGTAGACCATTTCGTTTGGTAAATTTAGCCTTCCTAAGACTCAATCCCTAAACCTTGATCAAATTATCCTTTCTGCCCAGCTAAACATTATTATCCCATCATAAGGTCTGTTCTGCTTATTTAGTTTCCATTAGCCCTAATAATTATTTTCTTTTCTAAGAGTATATGTTCTATTTTCATTCTAGTAATTATTTTCTTTTCTGAGAGTAGATGTTCTATTTTTATCTATTAACTTTTGAGCCTAACTTTGTTCTGAGTTAGCCTTTGTTGAAATTCAAAATATGTACAAGTTTTCTCTCGATCCCTAAATAATAGAGAAAAAGAAATTAAATTTTATATTTCTATTGTCTTCAATCATTTTCTTTCTAACCTTGATCGTTTGTGTTTTCCTAAAACATCGTCATATCGTAAGTTGTATAACTTATATTTTTCCTTGGACCTAAAGAATTATTAGTTTTTAAAATAATTTCTCACTCAAAATATCTATATATTTATCTTGAGTTAGTTTTGACTCAATATTGTTCCTCTCAATCATTGAATGTTGAATAGCCGTGAAATAGGGATTGAATTTTTTTTAACTTAGTTTAGCATCGATCATTACCTTTTCTAGTTGATTATTTTTCAAGAATAGATTTTGAAGGACAGATAATTACAATTCTCCTATCTTAGTCACCTTGGAATCTGTTCAAATTATCTTTCTGCCTAGGCTGCATTACTTAATTTTTGTAAGTAATTATTTTCTAAAAGTCAATATCATATTTCCATCTATTGAGTTTTGAGCCTAACCTGCTTCAATTATGCATATATTAAATCTCCATTCGTCTTATTTAAATTTTCGATCATTTGATTTTCAAAAAATGATATCTCATCAATCGTTTTCAAAATAGATACTTTTCTCAAAGAACATATACTTATATTTTTCTATCATGATCAACTTGTCGAAATTCTATAAGCTCCTTTGAAATCTATTAATATAGTTGGAATAGTTTCGATGACTCGCAATGACAAGACAGCAATGCACTGTCGCCATTTATTTGAATTATGGAGACTGTGGGTTCATTGCAGCCAGCGGCGCACTAGCGAGGCATGACCCCTAAGTTGAAGTAATTCCAGATAAGCGTGGGTGATCGAACATTATTAAAACTATGTCTCGGTTGCCCTATTTTATCCTTGAGTTATCATGTCAAGATTGGATAGAGTTGATAGGGTATTCGCTACCGTATCATTGCTTGAGTTGTAGAACCAAGAGTTTATTGCAGCTAGATGTACACTGGCGAGGCATAAATTCTCGGTAAAGTGACTTCGGATATTGTTCCGAGTTTTGAATACCATAGAGACTACGTCTTTTATTGGCATATGATTATTAAGTTTCCAAATTGGCTTGTGCCTTATTCCTAGTTACCATCTTCTCAATAAGCTGGTAGTTCTTCTTTCCTCCTTATCCTTCTATTTTTTCGAATCGTCATCTATTCAACCTATTTTTATTCCTTCCACTAGATTTCTAAAACGTATCTAGATTTTGATTTCTAAAACTCGTGCCTAAATAATTTTGCTTAAATAGTTAATCGGGTTAATTGTGCCAAACAAGTTTGAAATTTGATCGTTCCTAAACGACCCTGATCGTGACTAAACTATTTGACTAAAATCATAATCATGCCTATATTTTAAAACTCTACTATTGCTAATGCCTAGACTTCATTCCAACTATGATTATGAATATTTTGATTATGTTCATGCTCGTGGCAACTTTTCACTTTTGATGACGCTTGGATGACTTGTGCGATTAGCGGTGATGATTACTACATTTTAGTTGCATCTAAGTGATCTTAACCATGTTTTTGACCCAGTCTAAATTTTGATCATTGATCATGCCTATATAATTCCAATAATAGTTAATCGTGCCTAAAGACTCTTTCTTGTTTAACTAACCATATTTCGATTATGTCCTTGACCTTTGTGATTCGACCATTTGATTATACTTTAATCATGCCACATGGTACCTTTTCTCAAAGTTCGATTCTATTCATGATCTAACTCATTTTGATCATTGATCATATCATTTCTTGATTATATCCTTAATCATGACTAAACGTGTCCTTCAAAATTTTGAGGAATTTTTTTTTTCTAAGGTGGGTAGAGTCTTCGTTTGATGAATTATCCTTAAGGTCATTGCTACCTTTTGTGTCAGATTTTTTGAATAGTTTAGAGCATTTTAGGATTCAAGATCGTAGCCTAAGATTCAAACCATAAGCCATATCTATATACTTCTCTTATCTTCACCATAGTTGATCAATCTTCATATTAAAGAATTTTTCTTTATATCTAATTGATCAATGTTTCTTATCATTTTCCTACCTCTTCACCAAGCTACCAAGTCCGTCTATCATAGTAGTCCTTAAATTCAAGGACAAATTTATTTCTAAGGTGGGTAGATTTGTAACTCCTCTTCTCGAATTTTTTTAAATAAAATTTATTTTATTTGTTGTGTTTAAAGGTGAATTTTCATTTTTTAAAAGATATTTTATGATTAGTCTCTTTTATCAAAAACTAGTTTAAATTAAATATTTTGAGAGTGCTAATTATTTTAATTTATTGGAACTATGAAAATATTGGAATTTCATTTTTATTTTGGTTTCAAAAATGACATGGAAAGTCGTAAGTAGTTTTCAATAATAGAAAGGATGTTGCCATTTATTTTACAAAGATCGGTTTTATAAAAATATACTTTACGTATCTTGATAACATAGAATTTCGTTAAATACGTATTTAATAATTGAAGCTAGAATTTTAAATTATTGATAATATCAAATATTACCTTAAATTATTATTCTAATCTTTGTGATTAGAATTAATTTGAGGTTATTGATTTGAATTTGAAATTACGATTTAATTTAAGCTGAATCGTATATTTTGAATCATCAAAATCTATTAAATAATGGTTTAAAATAATATTTGTAATCGATTAGATCACGATGATAGTAATAGTTTAAAAATAGATTCTAAATTCTATCCCAATGATCTCATTAGGATTCTTTCAAATCTCCCATCCGATTAAACCTAAATCCTCTGTGTCAAATTAACTCCTCTCTCGTACTCCCTCTCCTTAATATATAAAGAGTTTTCCCCTGTAGTATAAAAGGACTGCTACCAACTACACCTGTCCATACTTAACCTCTCTCCCCTTTCCATATCACCTCTTCCCTATATTTACAACCCAGCAGTCTTGCTTTCGAGCCATTCTTCGTCGGGGCAGACCACGACCCTTAGCGTTGCACCAGGAGATGGTCGACCCACCGGAGCACGACAACTCTCGACTATCGATCGAACGACCTGCGTGGGCGTCCACCATCGACTGCACCACTCGTACACTCGCCGAGGACCGTCAACCCAGCAAATAATCGTCAAAGACCGCGCATGCTCCAGACTCGACCGACCCCGTCGCTTCTCCACGTGTATGAGCCAGGACCCATCGGAGGACGCAGGCGCAAACATCGCTCGGTCATCCTTGACTCCTTTGAACAACCCTATCGATTAGTGTGCCGCTCTCATAGTTGCATCTTGTCCCGACGACTCCATCCATGACGCGCTAGTCGACTGCATCCCATGCCTGTCCCAACGCCAAGCCATGCGTCGGTCCAGCCGATGGTTGGTGGTGCTCCCGAGCATGTATGCGTGTGGTGAGTCCCTGCCCCTTGGCGACCTCCACCGTGGACTGCTGTCGCCGAGCCCTCTTCTCCGCTCACGTGCGTGTCTTCCGGTGGAAACAACCTTGTCAGTGAGTCCGCCGAGCTCTTCCCCACGCGAGCCGTTCTTCGTTGCCACCGCGAGGACCCTCGCTGCCGGCATCGACATCTTGCAGCAGTGTCCTCATTGTACCGAGCCTTCGGAGCCGTCTCACCGGTCTCCGATAGCCCTCCGCGGCAGCGCCTGGCCAGGCGCCACCGATGGCGCAGCGGAATCCCCTACTCGGTGAGCTTTGAGAATCCCTCCCTCCCTCTCTCTCTCTCTCGGGAGAATGTCTTTTCCCCAAAACTGCAAAAATAAGCCTTTATCATGTTCCTTTATTACTTTTTCGCTTATTTTGTTTGCTTTGCTTTGTTCTGGGTTAGGGGCCAAGGCAATGACGTTGGGCTTGAGCCCTAGTAATAGAAAATTCTATACAGTATGCATTATAACACTATTGTTATTATTATTATTATTATTATTGTTATATTTTATTTTAAGTGAGAAGAACAATATACAAACATATAAAGTTTTATTAGAATTATTATTAATGTTCTCATGGGTATTATTATTAGTATTATTATTAAGTAGTATTTTTGATATTATTGTCATTAGTTTTAGATATTATTAAAATATATAATTAATATTTTCTATGGTATCTTAAATATGGCTTTTAGCCTAAAACTATTATTATGATATTTTCCCGTATTTAAATTATGGTTTTGACCTAAGCATGATTTTATATAGTTTCCAAAATAATTATTTAAAATATATTGACTAATAGTTTTCAAATATATTAAATCGTATTTTCTAAAATAGTTATATATGTTTATTTATTTAAATGAATTTCTCTTTGATTTTTATTTTGATTGTGCTAATCGTACATTCCCAATTCGTGCAAATCTTGACTTCTCCATATTGATCTTAGGCTAAACGGACTATTCTAGACTCAACAAAATTATCGATCTCACCAACTAAGGATCCCAGGCGAGTACAGTTTGTTGTTTGTTTTTAATATTGATGATTACTATATTTCACTGTTGGTCATTCTTTATGTGGTTTTTGGCTCCTTTTTATATTCTGTCATATTTTGTTGAGTCGAGAATGAGAAGTACCAAGGATGTGTGATCTGACCTTAGACATTGTAGATCTCATAGACATTGTTTACTTTCTACAAGTAGACCTCGTAGACATTTTTTTATTTTCTGCAAGTAGACCTCGTAGACATTGTTTATTTTCTGCAAGTAGACCTCGTAGACATTGTTTATTTTTATGCACGTAGACCTCGTAGACCTCGCGGTGTAGTGTCCCAGAGCGATCACATGTCAAAGGTACTTCAAATATTGGAAGGTTTTTTTTGGTTATTCATTTACTGTTGATTTTTCTGTTGTTTCTGACGTATTTTCCTGTTTATTTTCAAACATATAATTAATGGCTAACCTCTTCTTTATAGTCATTTTCATATATTGGAACTGCATTCAATGAATTGTACTCGTTCTATCATGACTGGGTAACCCAACATTTTTCAGGTTAGCCACGATTACGCTTAGCATTGGGGAGACGGGTGTACTTGCAGACAAAAACCTAGAGATTAGCTAGATAGATGAGTTGTAATCATTTCAATATTTGTAAAAGTTTATATTTTTTTGCAAATGTAAAACTTGTGAATATTGTAAATTAAATTAATTTTGTGAATGAGCATTATTTATGATTTTGAGCATTGTGATTAGACAGCGTTCTACCATCGACACTGCGGCGTAGGCTGGCTTGGACACGCACTCGTATTCCGAAAAGCGGGTACGGGTCGTGACAATTTTTTTGGTGGCCCATACAGGTCCGTCTTCGCAAATTTTGCGAACTCGTGATAGTACTTAATTTAGTCGTACTATTGCGAGCCTGCGACTAGGACGTGCTCATTCACAACTAGGCTTAATTAGATTTTAGAAGAATAACTAGGACTAGGAGTCCCTTGTTCAGTTGACTATTGGGGAGTTAAACTTTGCTATATAGGCCATGTGATTTAGGTAGGATTTATTAAATTTTAAAGCCATTAGGAAGCTCAGGAATTTCACTAGAAGGATGTGCCATTGTGTTTTGACATGATGGTTGGGTCAAAGGTGGGTAGACCATTTCGTTTGGTAAATTTGGCCTTCCTAGGACTCAATCCCTAAACCTTGATCAAATTATCCTTTCTGTCCAGCTAAACATTATTATCCCATCATAAGGTCTGTTCTGCTTATTTAGTTTCCATTAGCCCTAATAATTATTTTCTTTTCTAAGAGTAGATGTTCTATTTTCATCCTAGTAATTATTTTCTTTTCTGAGAGTAGATGTTCTATTTTTATCTATTAACTTTTGAGCCTAACTTTGTTCTGAGTTAGCCTTTGTTGAAATTCAAGATATGTACAAGTTTTCTCTCGATCCCTGAATAATAGAGAAAAAGAAATTAAATTTTATATTTCTATTGTCTTCAATCATTTTCTTCCTAACCTTGATCGTTTGTGCTTTCCTAAAACATCGTCATATCATAAGTTGTATAACTTATATTTTTCCTTGGACCTAAAGAATTATTAGTTTTTAAAATAATTTCTCACTCAAAATATCTATATATTAATCTTGAGTTAGTTTTGACTCAATATTGTTCCTCTCAATCATTGAATGTTGAATAGCCGTGAAATAGGGATTAAATTTTTTTTAACTTAGTTTAGCATCGATCATTACCTTTTCTAGTTGCTCATTTTTCAAGAATAGATTTTGAAGGACAGATAATTACAATTCTCCTATCTTAGTCACCTTGGAATCTGTTCAAATTATCTTCCTGCCTAGGCTGCATTACTTACTTTTCATAAGTAATTATTTTCTAAAAGTCAATATCATATTTCCATCTATTGAGTTTTGAGCCTAACCTGCTTCAATTATGCATATATTAAATCCCCATTCGTCTTATTTAAATTTTCGATCATTTGATTTTCAAAAAATGATATCTCATCAATCGTTTTCAAAATAGATACTTTTCTCAAATAACATATACTTATATTTTTCTATCATGATCAACTTGTCAAAATTCTAGAAGCTCCTTTAAAATCTATGAATATAGTTGGAATAGTTTCGATGACTCGCAATGACAAGACAGCAACGCACTGTCGCCATTTATTTGAATTATGGAGACTGTGGGTTCATTACAGCCAGCAGCGCACTAGCGAGGCATGACCCCTAAGTTGAAGTAATTCCAGATAAGCGTGGGTGATCAAACATTATTAAAACTATGTCTCGGTTGCCCTATTTCATCCTTGAGTTGTCATGTCAAGATTGGATAGAGTTGATATGGTATTCGTTACCGTATCATTGCTTGAGTTGTGGAACCAAGAGTTTATTGCAGCTAGATGTACACTAGCGAGGCATAAATTCTCGGTAAAGTGACTTCGGATATTGTTACGAGTTTTGAATACCATAGAGACTACGTCTTTTATTGGCATATGATTATTAAGTTTCCAAATTGGCTTGTGCCTTATTCCTAGTTACCATCTTCTCAATAAACTGGTAGTTCTTCCTTCCTCCTTATCCTTCTATTTTTTTGAATCGTCATCTATTCAACCTATTTTGATTCCTTCCACTAGATTCCTAAAATGTATCTAGATTTTGATTTCTAAAACGCGTGCCTAAATAATTTTGCTTAAATAGTTAATCGGGTTAATCGTGCCAAACAAGTTTGAAATTTGATCGTTCCTAAACGACCCTGATCGTGACTAAACTATTTGACTAAATTTATAATCGTTCCTATATTTTAAAACTCTACTATTGCTAATGCCTAGACTTCATTCCAACTATGATTATGACTATTTTGATTATGTTCATGCTCGTGCCAACTTTTCACTTTTGATGACGCTTGGATGACTTGTGCGATTAGCCGTGATGATAACTACATTTTAGTTGCATCTAAGTGATCTTAACCATGTTTTTGACCCTGTCTAAATTTTGATCACTGATCATGCCTATATAATTCCAACAATAGTTAATCGTGCCTAAAGACTCTTTCTTGTTTAACTAACCATATTTCGATTATGTCCTTGACCTTTGTGACTCGACCATTTGATTATACTTTAATCATGCCACGTAGTACCTTTTCTCAAAGTTCGATTTCTATTCACGATCTAACTCATTTTGATCATTGATCATATCATTTCTTGATTATATCCTTAATCATGACTAAACGTGCCCTTCAAAATTTCGAGGAAATTTTTTTCTAAGGTGGGTAGAGTCTTCGTTTGATGAATTATCCTTGAGGTCTTTGCTACCTTTTGTGTCGGATTTTTTGAACAGTTTAGAGCATTTTAGGATTCAAGATCGTAGCCTAAGATTCAAACCATAAGCCATATCTATTTACTTCTCTTATCTTCACTATAGTTGATCAATCTTCTTATTGAAGAATTTTTTTTATATCTAATTGATCAATGTTTCTTATTATTTTCCTACCTCTTCACCAAGCTACCAAGTCCGTCTATCCTAGTAGTCCTTAAATTCGAAGACGAATTTATTTTTAAGGTGGGTAGATTTGTAACTCCTCTTCTCGAATTTTTTTAAAACAAAATTTATCTTATTTGTTGTGTTTAAAGGTGAATTTTCATTTTTTAAAAGATATTTTATGATTAGTCTCTTTTATCAAAAACTAGTTTAAATTAAATATTTTGAGAGTGCTAATTATTTTAATTTATTGGAACTATAAAATTGTTGGAATTTCATTTTTATTTTGGTTTCAAAAATGACATGGAAAGTCGTAAGTAGTTTTCAATAATAGAAAGGATGTTGCCATTTATTTTATAAAGATCGGGTTTATAAAAATATACTTTACGTATCTTGATAACATAGAATTTCGTTAAATACGTATTTAATAATTAAAGCTAGAATTTTAAATTATTGATAATATCGAATATTACCATAAATTATTATTCTAACCTTTGTGATTAGATTTAATTTGAGGTTATTGATTTGAATTTGAAATTACGATTTAATTTAAGCTGAATCGTATATTTTGAATCATCAAAATATATTACATACTGGTTTAAAATAATATTCGTAATCGATTAGATCATGATGATAGTAATAGTTTTAAAATAGATTCTAAATTCTATCCCAATGATCTCATTAGGATTCTTTCAAATCTCCAATCCGATTAAACCTACATCCTCTCTGTGTCAAATTAACTCCTCTCTCGTACTCCCTCTCCTTAATATATAAAGAGTTTTCCCCTGTCGTATAAAAGGACTGCTACCAACTATACCTGCCCATACTTAACCTCTTTCCCCTTTCCATATCACCTCTTCCCTATATTTATAACCCAGCAGTCTAGCAGTCTTGCTTTCGAGCCATGCTTCGTCGGGGCAGACCGCAACCCTTAGCGTTGCACCAGGAGATGGTCGACCCACCGGAGCACGACAACTCTCTACTGCCGATCGAGCGACCTGCGTGGGCGTCCACTGTAATACCTATAGTTCGTATTACGTATTTTAAAATACGTGTACGTATTTTATCTTGTATTGCATGATTTCTTGCTTGGCTTATCTTGGCATTACATAGCTTGATCTATTTTGGGTTGGTTCAGCTCGGCTTGGGTTGCCTTGGTTCATCATGAACCAATGGGAGAACCCTTACCTACCACCACCATCATCCTTTATTAACACATTCCTTCATTCTCTCTCTTCATTTACTTCTTCTTCTCTACCATTACTTCTTCAACCACCAGAAGAAAGAGAGAGAGAGAGAGCTTAGGCAAGTGTAGCTTGCTTCATGGAGGAACTTCGTTTTTATTGTTCCATTCTCTTCCTCTCGAAATTCTAACACACTTTAGTACTTAGCATTTCTAATTTCCATGGCTCAATTTGTGTAGATCTAAGTTTATAGTATTTTCGGATTTCTTAGAATTTCATCTACTTAACATTGTTATTTTTAAGTTTTGATGGTTCCATGTTGTAGAGAATTTCGTTCTACCCCATTTTGACATATGGAAGTCCTGATTTTGACATTAAATGAAGGATTAATGGAGCCTTGAAGCCATGGTTTCCATGGTTCTCCTTCTCGGATCTTTGGAGAAGGAGAACAGCTTATGCTGCAACTCATGCGATCAGCTTTATGCGGTAACTCATGCGGCCAGCTTTATGCGGCAACTCATGCGGCCAGCTTATGCGGCAACTCATGCGGCCAGCTTTATGCGGCAACTCATGCGGCCAGCTTTTGCGGCAACTCATGCGGCCAGCTTTATGCGGCACCTCATGCGGCCAGCTTTTGCGGCAACTCATGCGGCCAGTTTTTACGGCAACTTATGCGGCCAGCTTTATGCGGCAACTCATGCGGCCAGTTTTTTCGACAACTCATGCGGCCAGCTTTTACGGCAACTCATGCGGCCAGCTTTATGCGGCAACTCATGCGGCCAGCTTTTGCGGCAACTCATGCGGCCCGCTTTTTTTGCGGCAACCCTAATACGGCCAGTCTTTTGCGGCAACCCTCATGGCAGGGTTATATTTTGAAACACGACATGATAATGTAGGGATAGAACATGATAGTGGCCCGTCGTGGCACACTCTTGATAAGTAACCTACATGATAATCTTGATATGCTGTTGCAACAGTTAGCATGTCATGGCAAGTATGTATGACCTGGACACCGTGGGCAATTGCATTTGTACAAATAAACCAGTACTGTCTTGTATCATGTCTAGGATAGGGATTCCTGAGTACCACGGTCAGGGATACCTACAGTAATTGACTAAGACTAATAAACTAGAATAATTCAGTAGACATGAAGAGATTTTCAGCTACAGGCAATCCCGTTATCTGGGCGCATTAAGTGGACTTTTAGCCTACCGACGAGTAGGGCACATTTTCAGCACACAATCATGTGTTGCATTCTTCATAAACGGACATTCGACCTAGATAACCGGATGGTCTGCAGGGCTTGTGGCTGTTGGGATAATCTCATTGCATCTTGCTAGTAACTAGGCCTGTGATAACCCTAGTTAGTTAAAGGTATCAAGCCGTACTCTTGATTGGCCGTGATTGATTGGATGGAGTTTATTCCATCTTAGTCTTATTCCGATCCTGTGCAAGATTGTGACATGACATGATTATTGATGCTTGCCTTAACAATAACGATCGGGGGTCCAGTTCTGTTTAGGCGAAGGGTTACAACCCCGGTCCTTGTTTGGTTTAAGGGTTGTAACCTGGCTCCCAGAACAGTTCTGTGTCCTCTCTTCGTTTATTGTCTTATTGCAACCCCATGCCGTGTTCGTCATGTTTTACCTTACCTTAATACCATGATTATTCATACTGGCCTTAGCAATAAAGATCAGGGGTCCAGTTCTGTTCAGGCGAAGGGTTACAACCCCGGTCCTTGTTTGGTTTAAGGGTTGTAACCTGGCTCCCAGAGCAGTTCTGTGTCCTCTCTTCGTTTATTGTCTTTACTGTACCAATAGTATTTGAGACAGGTTTCTATTCAGGTGAAGGGCTGCAACCCCGTTCCTTGTTTGGTTTAAGGGTTGTGACCTGGCTACTTGAATGGTTTCCTCGTACTCAGTTTACTGTTGTTATCTCTATTATTATCAGTTCTTTATTTATTATCTTTATATTCTATTGTGATTTGCTGGTTTTAGTTCCTAAGTGAAGCCTCCTTTGTGGCACTTGCTCTTTCTGGGGTCTGATCCAGCTGGTTTTGTGTGGCCAGATATTGGAGCAGCACCAGAGGATCCACCTGTCTTCCAGCCAGATGGTGACCACCATGCATAACCCTGGCAACGAGTGGGTTTCTCTTTGTCCTCCCACTTTATTGTAAAAATTATTCTTTTGAGGCGTTTAGCCGACGAGCACGTGTTAGCTCGTATTGTACCTTTAATTACTGTTTGCCTACGGATTGTAACATGATTGACAGATCCTAGGGTTGATCATGTATGACCGAACTCTTGCTAGTCTTGACATTTTGTACGAGTAGCTTCATGATCATCCAATATGTAATGTATGGGATGCCTTGCTATTATATATTTGGTGCTCTGACATCTTGTAAATATTATTGCTTGCTTGAGATTAAGATAATAGGCTTGTTCACGACCATAGGAGACTGTTGGCTTGTAGTTAAACCCTCATGTATCTAGACAGCCGTGACCATATAGCGAGGTAGGTTGCACTTTAATATACGTAGCTGGCTATGTACGCCCCCGCTCTCCAGTATTCTGGTTTTGGGCGTTACATGGTTTAAGTGGTGGCCCATGTACGCCTTGTAAATCAAGATATGTGAGGGTTTACCGAATAGATGTCTCAATTAGTATTTGCCTTGATCTCTTCTCATATCTTCAAATCCCTGAGAATCTTGATCGGATCACATGCTTGTATCGTTGATCTGTCCTGGTCCTTTCTTATTGTTCCCTATGTTGTCTTCTTCAGCGACATTATTCCTGGACCTGCCGATCAGCAAGGTGGAGCACCTCAAGTGGACCAGCCACAACCTGGAGATCAAGCCCAACATTCAGGAGTAGCCTCCAGAGTCGTGC
This sequence comes from Iris pallida, assembly GCA_029216955.1. Taxonomy (NCBI): domain Eukaryota; kingdom Viridiplantae; phylum Streptophyta; class Magnoliopsida; order Asparagales; family Iridaceae; genus Iris; species Iris pallida. Next base: position 31,353,124 of record JANAVB010025598.1, read on the forward strand.
CTACTGGAGGAGAACCACCAATTTAGCCCGTCTAGCCTGCAGAGCCTGATGATGGCACTTTGGTGGGTCTCTTCAGGTCCCTATTAGCTTCCCAGGAACGTTGCGGAGATGCCTTGCACCAGGCGGTAGCAGATGCTTTGACCAGAGGGGGTCATCATGGTAACAGCGCGGCCAACAGCTTCAAGCGCTTGAACCCTCCCTTTTTCGACGGTAGTAAAGATGCGATCGCTGCAGATGCTTGGCTTCAGGACACAGAGGTGATTCTAGAAGCAGCCAGGACTCCAGATAATGAGAAGGTGGCCGTAGTGCGCCTGCAGTTACTAGATCTTGCCCGCAGCTGGTGGACAGCACATGCCGATGGATTAGTGGTCCCTATTTTATGGGCAGTATTCAGGGAAAGATTCCAGACCAAGTATTTTGATGCTGTAGGTCGGTACGATCTACAGACGAGGTTCACCAATCTGAAGCAGATGGGCAGGACGGTCGACGGATATGCAATCGATTTTTCCAGGCTTAGTCGGTTTGCTCCCACCCTGGTAGCAACCGAGTTCGATAGAGCCCAGCGATTCCAGCAGGGGCTCCACCTAGAGATTTTGTTGGCAGTTGAGCAGTTTGAGCATCAGACTTTTGATACAGTATTGAGAGCAGCTCGGAGGCACGAGTATACCTCCCAGAGGATCGTAGATAGGATCGGAGGTCGGAAGCGATCCCACAGCCAAATGAATCAGTCTTCAGCACCAGCCCCGACAGCCAGGGCTTTGACCATTAGAGCTCCGAGGCGGGCGGCCTCAGTGACGTTGGTTCAGCATTCCACCCCGACGTACCCTCAGCAGCAGAAGCAGTCTTCCACAGTGGGATGTTCACACTGCGGGAAGCCAGGGCATGTGGTATCAGAGTGTTACAGAGCACAGGGTCTGTGCTTGGTTTGTGGTGCCCCGAACCACATGATTGGAAATTGTCCGAACAGGGGAAGTTCATCGGCCTTCTCTAGTCCTTCAGTTAGAGGACCAGTACCAGTCCAGCAGCAGCAGCAGCTGCAGTACCCATTTCCGAGGCCATTGCCGACGGAGGCCCAGGCATTCCAGCAGCATAGACCACAACAGTATGCCCAAACCCAAGCCTTGATCCAGAGCAGGCCGAGGAATTTTCAGCAGAAGGGACCCGCACCCAGAGGACATGGTCAAGTGCTGTCTTTGACCATGGAAGAAGAAAGAATAGCACCAGGTGAGGTAGTGGCAGGTACTATTCTCGTCAACACCTTTTTAGCTTCAGTATTATTTGATTCTGGTGCCTCGCATTCATTTATGTATGCACGATTCGCGATACGGATAGGATTGGAGCCCGAGTCATTATCAGTGAGGCTCAATATACTTACTGGTAATGGACTTGTGGGAGTAGATAGGGTATTTTTTCGTGTCGGATCATAGTTAGCGGTAGAAAGTTTTCCGCTAGATTGATAGAGTTTTCGATGGCCAATTATGATGTGGTCTTAGGGATGGATTGGTTGAGGGACCAGTATGCTAGGATAGACTGCCATATTGGCAGGGTTGTTTTTAGCATTCCAGGCGAGCCGGAGTTTTTTTTCTCCCGAGGCGAAGTTGAACCTTCTCCTCCAGTGTTGCGGATGGCAGTAGCAGCAATACAGTTACCCCGGATAGTTGAAGAGTTTCCAGATGTTTTCCCAGAAGAGCTTCCAGGGATGCCGCCAGAGTGGGAGATCGAGTTCACCATCGACTTGATTCCCGGGACAACCCCAGTGTCAGAGAGAGTCTACAGAATGGCACCGTCAGAGCTAGAGATATTGTACAAGATGATTGAAGAACTTAGAACCAAGGGATTCATTCATGCTAGTGGATCGCCTTGGGGAACCCCGATGCTTCTTATGAGAAAGAAGGATGGTACGTCCAGATTATGTGTAGATTATCGTACCTTGAACTCAGTGACAATCAAGAACAGATACCCTCTTTCGAGGATAGATGACTTGTTTGATCAACTCAAGGGGGCAGCAGTATTCTCGAAGATCGACTTGCGGTCAGGATACCATCAGATCAGAGTCAGAGAGCAGGACATCCCGAAGACAGCTTTCAGATCTAGGTATGGGCATTGAGAGTTCATTGTGATGCCATTTGGAGCAACGAATACGCCGACTGTATTCATGGACCTCATGAATCGCATCTTCATGCCTTATTTGGATCAGTTTATGATTGTGTTCCTAGATGACATCTTGGTCTACATCAAGAGTGAAGCGAAGCATGAGCAGCATCTCCAAGTTGTCCTCCAGATTCTCAGAGAGCACCAATTGTATGCCAAGTTTAGTAAATACGAGTTTTGGCTCAATCGCATTTCGTACTTGGGCCATATCATCACCAGAGGAGGAGTAGAAGTGGATCCCCAGAAGATCGTGGCCATTGAAACGTGGCCGGTACCTAGCACAGTGGCAGAAATTTGCAGTTTTCTTGGTTTGGCCGGCTACTACCGACGATTTGTTTCAGACTTTGCTCAAATTTTAGCGCCATTGACCCAGTTGACCCGCAAGGATATGCAGTTTGCTTGGACAGTAGAATGTTAGGATTCTTTTGAGAAGTTGAAGCGAGGCTTGATGACGACTCCTATTCTCACGCTTCCTGATGGAACCGGAGGATTCTCAGTGTATTGTGATGCTTCAGGCAGAGGTTTGGGACGTGTTCTGATGCAGCATGGGAAGGTAATAGCTTATGCGTCACGACAACTTCGTGATCATGAGAGGAATTATCCAACCCATGACTTGGAGCTGGTAGCAGTAATGTTTGCACTTAAGTTGTGGAGACACTACCTATATGAAGATAGGGTGGAGATTTTTACCGACCACAAGAGCCTGAAGTATGTTTTCACCCAGAAGGATCTTAACATGCGTCAGAGGAGGTGGCTAGAGCTGCTTATGGATTATGATGTCAACCTGCAGTATCATCCTGGGAAGGCCAACGTTGTTGCAGATGCATTGAGCAGGAGAGCCGGAGTTTATTTCCTAACAGCGCAACCAGAGCTGTTAGCCGATCTTCAGAAGATGGGTATAGAAGTTGTCCTCCCTTCTAGTATGGAATTGATGGCCAGCATGCAAGTTCAGTCCACTATAGTTGAGAGGATCCAGATGGCGCAGTCAGCAGATTCCAAGCTTCAGCGACTCAGAGCAGAGTCTGAGGTAGGACAAAGACCAGAGTTATGTATCCATGAAGACGGTACACTTCGACATGGGAAGCGTCTTTGTGTACCCAGTAGAGATATCAGACATGAGATCATGGCAGAGGCTCACAATTTGCAGTATTCCATTCATCCTGGCGGTACGAAGATGTACCGAGATATTCGTCCGCACTTTTGGTGGAATGGCATGAATAGGTAGATAGACCGGTTTGTCTCTCAATTTTTGGTTTGCCAACAAGTTAAAGCTGAACATCAGAGGCCAGCTGGACTACTTCAACCCTTGCCAATTCCAGAATAGAAGTGGGAGCATATAACTATGGATTTTGTGACTAGATTGCTTAGATCTCCGGCTAGCAGAGACGCTATTTGGGTTATCATAGACAGGCTCACGAAGGTGGCTCACTTTCTCGCGTTCAGAGTTGGTCAGTCGACGGCTCAGCTAGCGGAGATGTATCTTCGGTAGATTGTTAGATTGCACGGTATACCAGTCAGTATCACCTCGAACAGAGATTCCAGATTTACATCATACTTTTAGCGTAGCCTGCAAGAGAGTTTAGGGACTCGCCTCCAGTTCAGCTCAGCATATCACCCACAGACAGATGGCCAGTCAGAACAAACGATCCAGACTCGCAAAGATATTCTGAGATCTTGTACGCTCGACTTCGGTGGTTCGTGGAAAGATTACCTGCACCTGGTGGAGTTTTCGTACAACAATAATTTCTAGGCCAGCATCCAGATGGCACCGTTCGAGGCACTGTATGGTAGGAAGTGCCGATCCCCGCTAGCATGGGACGATGTCGGAGAGAGAGATGCTCGGTCCAAAAATGATTGCTCAGACCGTTGAAGTGGTCAGGAGAGTCAGAGATCATCTTCGAGTTGCCCAAGATCGCCAGCATCATTGGGCCGATTCTCATCGGTGACCCCTTAAATTCTCGGTCGATGACCATGTATTCCTGAGGTTTTTGCCTAACCTTAGCGTCATTCATTTCGGCGTACGGGTAAAGCTTAGTCCTAGGTATATAGGACCATTCGATATTCTGGAGCGAGTAGGAGATGTATCCTATCGTCTCGCTCTTCCGTCGTTGCTACGTGAGGTGCATAATGTGTTCCATGTATCCCAACTGCGACGGTATATCCCGGACCCGAGCCACATCCTGGATCATTCGAAATTGGTTGTTGGTACCAACCTTTCGTATGAGGAGAGGCCCATATCTATATTAGACCGAAAAGAGAAGACACTCAAGAACAAGAATATCAAGTTAGTCCGAGTTGCTTGGGGTCATCACTCTTTGGGTGAGTCAACGTGGGAGCGTGAGGATGATATCCGATCGCGATATCCCGACCTGTTTGACTCGTGAGGTATAATATCTTTCTTATGCCTCATGCCATCGATTCCTAGCTTGCATGAATAATTACTTGATTGCTTGATTAGTATAGGTTGCCTGTGAATAGTATAGCTTGTTCTTGTCCCTCTAGCCTCTTAATTAAATTTTGAGGACGAAATTCTTTTAAGGTGGGTAGAGTTGTAATGCCTATAGTTCGTATTACGTATTTTGAAATACGTATACATATTTTATCTTGTATTGTATGATTCTTTGCTTGGCTTATCTCGGCATTACATGGCTTGGCCTATTTTGGGTTGGTTCGGCTAGGCTTGGGTTGTCTTGGTTCATCATGAACCAAGGGGAGAACCCTTACCTACCACCACCATCATCCTTTATTAACCCATTCCCTCATTCTCTCTCTTCATTTACTTCTTCTTCTCCACCATTACTTCTTCAACCACCAGGAGAGAGAGAGAGAGAGAGAGAGAGAGAGAGAGAGAGCTTAGGCAAGTGTAGCTTGCTTCATGGAGGAACTTCATTTTTATTGTTCCATTCTCTTCCTCTCGAAATTCTAACACACTTTAGTACTTAGTATTTCTAATTTCCATGGCTCAATTTATGTAGATCTAAGTTTATAGTATTTTCGGATTTCTTGGGTTTTGATCTACTTAACATTGTTATTTCCAAGTTTTGATGGTTCAATGTTGTGGAGAATTTTGTTCTACCCCATTTTGACCAATGAAAGTCCTAATTTTGACTTTAAATGAAGGATTAATGGAGCCTTGAAGCCATGGTTTTCATGGTTCTCCTTCTCGGATCTTTGGAGAAGAAGAACAGCTTATGCGGCAACTCATGCGGCCAGCTTTATGTGGCAACTCATGCGGCCAGCTTATACGACAACTCATGCAGCCAGCTTTATGCGGCAACTCATGTGGCCAGCTTTTGCGGCAACTCATGATGCCAGCTTTATACGACAAATCATGCGGCCAGCTTTTGCGACAACTCATGCGACCAGCTTTTGCGGTAACTCATGCGGCCAGCTTTATGCGGCAACTCATGCGGCCAGATTTTGCGGCAACTCATGCGGCCAGTTTTTGTGGCAACTCATGCCGCCAGCTTTTGCGACAACTCATGCGGCCAGCTTTATGCGGCAACTCATGCGGCCAGCTTTTGCGGTAACTCATAAGGCCAGCTTTTGCGACAACTCATGCGGCCTACTTTTTTTGTGGCAACCCTCACGCGGCCAGTCTTTTGCGGCAACCCTCATGGCAGGGTTATATTTTGGAACACGACATGATAATGTAGGGATAGAACATGATAGTGGCCCGTCGTGGCGCACTCTTGATAAGTAACCTACATGATAACCTTGATATGCTGTTGCGACAGTTAGCATATCATGACAAGTATGTATGACCTGGACACCGTGGGCGATTGCTTTTGTACAAATAAACCAGTACTGTCTTGCATCATGTCTAGGATAGGGATTCCTGAGTACCACGGTCAGGGATACCTACAGTAATTGACTAAGACTAATAAACTAGAATAATTCAGTAGACATGAAGAGATTTCCAGCTACAGACAATCCCGTTATCTGGGCGCACTAAGTGAACTTGTAGCCTACCGACGAGTAGGGCACATTTCCAGCACACAGTCATGTGTTGCATTCTTCATAAACGGACATTCGACCTGGATAACCGGATGGTCTGCAGGGCTTGTGGCTGTTGGGATAATCTTATTGCATTTTGCTAGTAACTAGGCCTGTGATAACCCTAGTTAGTTAAAAGTATCAAGCCATACACTTGATTGGCCGTGATTGATTGGATGGAGTTTATTCCAGCTTAGTCTTATCCTGATCCTGTGCAAGATTGTGACATGACATGATTATTGATGCTTGCCTTAACAATAACGATCGGGGGTCCAGTTCTGTTCAGGCGAAGGATTACAAATCCGGTCCTTATTTGGTTTAAGGGTTGTAACCTGGCTCCTGGAGCAGTTCTGTGTCCTCTCTTCGTTTATTGTCTTATTGCAACCCTATGCCGTGTTCATCATGTTTTACCTTACCTTAATACCATGATTATTCATACTGGCCTTAGCAATCAAGATCAGGAGTCCAGTTCTGTTCAGGCGAAGGGTTACAACCCCGGTCCTTGTTTGGTTTAAGGGTTGTAACCTGGCTCCCTGAGCAGTTCTGTGTCCTCTCTTCGTTTATTGTCTTCACTGTACCAATAGTATTTGAGACGGATTTCTATTCAGGTGAAGGGCTGCAACCCCGGTCCTTGTTTGGTTTAAGGGTTGTGACCTGGCTACTTGAATGGTTTCCTCGTAATCAGTTTACTATTGTTATCTCTATTATTATCAGCTCTTCATTTATTATCTTTATATTCTATTATGATTTGCTAGTTTTAGTTCCTAAGTGAAGCCTCCTTTGTGGCACTTGCTCTTTCTGGGGTCTGACCCACCTGGTTTTGTGTGGCCATATATCGGAGCAGCACCAGAGGATCCACCTGTCTTCCAGCCAGATGGTGACCACCAGGCGTAACCTTGGCAACGAGTGGGTTTCTTTTTGTCCTCCCACTTTATTGTAAAAATTATTCTTTTGAGGCATTTAGCCGGCGAGCACGTGTTAGCTCGTATTGTACCTTTACTTACTATTTTCCTACGGGCTGTAACATGATTGACAGATCCTAGGGTTGATCATGTATGACTGAACTCTTGCTTGTCTTGACATTTTGTACGACAAGCTTCATGATCATCCAATATGTAATGTATAGGACGCCTTGCTATTATATATTTGGTGCTCTGACATCTTGTAACTATTATTGCTTGCTTGAGATTGAGACAATAGGCTTGTTCACGACCATAGGAGACTGTTGGCTTGTAGTTAAACCCTCATGTATCTAGACAGCCGTGACCGTATAGTGAGGTGGTTGCACTTCAATATACGTAGTTGGCTATGTACACCCCCGCTCTCCAGTATTCTGGTTCTGGGGCGTTACATCCACCATCGACTGCACCACTCGTACACTCGTCGAGGACCGTCAACCCAGCAAATAATCATCGAAGATCGCACATAATCCAGACTCGACCGACCCCGTCGCTTCTCCACGTGTATGAGCCAGCACCCATCGGAGGATGCAGGCGCAAACATCGCTCGGTCATCCTTGACTCCTTTGAACAACCCTATCGATTAGTGTACCGCTCTCCTAGTTGCGTCTTGTCCCAACGACTCCATCCATGACGCGCTAGTGGACTTCATCCCATGCCTGTCCCAACGCCAAGCCATGCGTCGGTCTAGCCGATGGTTGGTGGTGCTCCCGAGCATGTACGCGTGTGGTAAGTCCCTGCCCCTTGGCGACCTCTACCGTGGACTGCTGTCGCCGAGCCCTCTTCTCCGCTCACGTACGTGTCTTCCGGGGGAAACAACCCTGTCAACGAGTCCGTCGAGCTCTTCCCCACGCGAGCCGTTCTCCGTTGCCACCGCGAGGACCCTCGCTGTCGGCGTCGACAGCTTGCAGCAGTGTCCTCGTTGTACCGAGCCTTCGTAGCTGCCTCACCGGTCTCCGACAGCCCTCCGCGGCAGCGCCTGGCCACACGCCACCGATGGCGCAGCGAAATCCGCTACTCGGTGAGCTTTGAGAATCCCTTCCCTCCCCTCTCTCGGGAGAATGTCTTTTCCCCAAAGCTGCAACAACAAGCCTTTATGATGTTCCTTTATTACTTTTTTGCTTCTTTTGTTTGCTTTGTTTTGTTCTGGGTTAGGGGCCAAGACAATGACGTTGGTCTTGAGCCCTAGTAATAGAAAATTCTATACAGTATGCATTATAACACTATTGTTATTATTATTATTATTATTATTATTATTATTATTATTATTATTATTTTATTTTATTTTAAGTGAGAAGAACAAAAAACAAACATATAAAGTTTTATTAGAATTATTATTAATGTTATCATGGGTATTATTATTAGTATTATTATTAAGTAGTATTTTTGATATTATTGTCATTAGTTTTAGATATTATTAAAATATATAATTAATATTTCCTATGGTATCTTAAATACGGCTTTTAGCCTAAAAATATTATTATGATATTTTCCCATATTTAAGTTATGGTTTTGACCTAAGCAAGATTTTATATAGTTTCCAAAATAATTATTTAAAATATATTGACTAATAGTTTCCAAATATTAAAATGTATTTTCTAATATAGTTATATATGTTTATTTATTTAAACGAATTTCTCTTTGATTTTCATTTTGATTGTGCTAATCGTACGTTCCCAATTCTTGCGAATCTTGACTTCTCCATATTGATCTTAGGCTAAACGGACTATTATGGACTCAACAGAATTATCGATCTCACCAACAAAGGATCCCAGGCGAGTACAGTTTGTTGTTTGTTTTCGATATTGATGATTACTATATTTCACTGTTGGTCATTCTTTATGTGGTTTTTGTCTCCTTTTTATATTCTGTCATATTTTGTTGAGTCGAGAATGAGAAGTACCAAGGATGTGTGATCTGACCTTGGACATTGTAGATCTCATAGACATTGTTTATTTTCTGCAAGTAGACCTCGTAAACATTTTTTATTTTCTGCAAGTAGATCTCGTAGACATTGTTTATTTTCTGCAAGTAGATCTCGTTGACATTGTTTATTTTTTGCAAGTAGACCTCGTAGACATTGTTTATTTTTATGCACGTAGACCTCGTAGGCCTCGCAGTGTAGTGTTCCAGACCGATCACATGTCAAAGGTACTTCAAACATTGGAAGGTATTTTTTTGGTTATTCATTTACTGTTGATTTCTCTGTTGTTTCTCACGTATTTTCCTGTTTATTTTCAAACATATAATTAATGGCTAACCTATGCTTTATAGTCATTTTCATATATTGGAACTGCATTCAGTAAATTGTACTCGTTCCATCCTGACTGGATAACCCAATATTTTTCAGGTTAGCCGTGATTACGCTTAGCATTGGGGAGACGAGTGTACTTGCAGACGAAAACCTAGATATTAGCTAGATAGATGAGTTATAATCATTTCAATATTTGTAAGAGTTTATATTTTTCTGCAAATATAAAACTTGTGAATATTGTAAATTAAATTAATTTTGTGAATGAGCATTATTTATGATTTTGAGCATTATGGCTAGACAGCGTTCTACCGTCGACACTGTGGTTTAGGCTGGCTTGGACACGCACTCGTATTCCGAAAAGCGGGTGCGGGTCGTGACAACCGTCCCTATCAATTTCGTCGGAATCGATTGATCGTGATCGATAGAATCGATTGAACGGAACGATTGAATTAAGATCCTTTCCTCGTTATGGAATGGCTTCTTCGGAATCAAGTCCCATATTCAGCGGGTTGTGCCTCAAGGATGGACTCTACGGCTGAGTTAGGAGAGACCTCCCATTGCTCTGCTTTTCATGCCGCACTTGCTTCTTTGGCTTTGGTTTTCTGCATGCATTTTCGTGAACGTTTTTGATGGTTTTCATGGCTTGTGTTTTTGAACTTCGCATTCGTATCAAACTCATTGAATGAGATAGTATTCTAATCAGTTGTTTATGCAATTTCAGGTGAACGCGTCGGCATCGTCTAGCGCAACCAACCAGTCTCTCGCCTCAAGCAAAATCAAGGTGAGTGGCTGACCCTTCTTTCCCTTGAACCTCTTGCTTCTTAAATCAATCGATAACATCATCGTGAATGAAATGTTAGATGCAAATGCACGGACACATCTGCTTATTCCATAAAACTGCTACATGCTTGCTACTATTCATGATATAGAACTGTGTTAAACAAAAGATAGACTCATTGATTTAAATGATGCCACGACAAGGTAGAACACAATAAAAATGGGTAAAGTCTCATAATATAGACCATGCTTGAGTAACTCGTTTAGTCTAGCACGATCATGGACAACTTGTACACAAGGTAAAAATTTCCTCGAACGGCACATCGGGACCATGGGACCGATTCGGCCTAGGAGAAAACACGATATAGCTGTGCAAAATGTTAGCACGAGTTATGCAGAAACTTTCAGCGGGACTCGCTACTTGTGTTGAAAGGGTCCCGTATAACAAATCTATAAGTCCAGGATGTCGTATGGTGTCAATGACTATCACCTGTATCACGACCCGCACCCGCTTCTCGGATAAGAGTACGTATCCAAGCCCAGCCTACGTCGCAGCATCGACGGTAGTACGCTGTCTATGATAAGCATTACCCATAAAAAGTACACAGTCCACATATATCATCCACAACTAAGTCTTGACAAAGAGATTAAACTTAAAGTCTCAATAAATGATTTAAAGAAAGATCCACTACAACTCAAAACAGTCTCGGGAACAAACCCGCCAAAATAAATATAAAACAACTAGAACTAAAGTCCTCTAAGCTCACTAGCTAAAATAATATGAAAGAGCATAAGAAAGAAATATGCTACTCCGTATCAGTAGAAGCAACTGGCACATTGGTAACGTCATTGTCACCAAGATAAGCACCATAAACCTCGGGACAAACCACATCGCCTAAAGCTGAAAAATAGTTATCCAGTCAGGATTGGAGCAAGATCACCATAAACTATATTACACAATATAATATACAAGCACAAAGAATAACAGTAAGAAAAAGATGAATATAATATGATACAAAAGAGATGACTATATCTTGGAAATAGTTTTAAGAGTACAACTATGACATAGAACAGTTGAAATAGACTTGACGGAAGATAAACAATAACCAATATAGAAACAATGATCAAGGCACGTGTACTGTATGTTTTAGAATACAAATGTTCCGTATGTGGATGGGTTAGAACATTCGGTAGTCGGTACATGAGGTGCAACGACTGCTATCAACATTGACATTGGAGAAAAATTGTACATTGCGTAGACCACATATGTACTAGTTGTATTCCCCCTCCCAACTCCCTCACAATTAAACTTGATCTCTTTACATTAAGTTTGACTTAAATGTTGACCATTAAAGATAGAACATTAAATGAAAACATTAAGTGAACATGTATGGTCATGGTAACAAGTATAACTCTCATGTACCAATAGTATAAACGATAAGACTAATAGTTTAAGGAAAAGAATAGGATGCATCATAAAATAAAGGCAACATAGGTCATAGTGATACATGCCTTGCTCCGAAAAAGGATGAAGTTATGACTCATGATGTCGTCCGATCTACCCCGACACATAAATGATAATAAGTTAGATATAAAAATTCCACTCTAAAAATCCTAGAAATTGACTAGTGGTTTAACCTAACTAATTCTATTTAATTCTGGAATAAATTATCTAAAAACCTAACTTAGTCTAAGATAATTCTTAAATAAAGATTAACCACAAGTTTTGGCCCGGGAAGTCACGACTTCCAATTCAGGAACCGTGACACGCAAATCGAGGCACACCATTGACTAAGTAGTCAAATGACACGAACTTAATGATTTGAGTGTGAAACTTAGTAGATTTCAGCACAATGAGTGCACTGGAATTGACCGTGCCACAAAATCACGCTTTGGTCAAAAGATATCGCCATTATGGCTAACCGTGACCAAATTGATAATTTGTCGCCAAAACTGAGTTCTATGAATTAACTAAAATATTAGATGAATGTATTAATTTTTGAGAAAAATATATGTCGTAGATCTCTGTGTTAGCTTTCCGAAACTTCAAATGGTTCATGATTATGATTCCTAGTTCTCCCGAAATCTCGAAAACACCAAAACGTGTCAAATTTCGGACAATTGTCTTTCTACGAATTTTCCAGAAATTTAGGTTTAGATTTTGTGAAAAATAATTATCAGAAACTATACCTCGATATGCTTCCGAAAAAAAAATGGCGCACAAAAAGCACGTCTAGATTGGCGGCAATCGCTTCCCGAAGTCGAAGAATCCTCTAGATCAAATCTCTCTCTCACTCTCTCCCCTAAATTCTTTAGTGCGACAGATTAACGTTTAGGTTTTCACTTTATACATATATATACATATAGCCGCGCCAAGATTTGGCTACCGGTGCTATGTGGCAATATCCTGCGTATTCTCCTTTGATCCGATGGCCCGCTACCAGGCCGGCTTGGTTATGACTCCAAGTCCGGCTCAGCTAGGATTCATTGGGCGGCTTGGCGACCGAGCCCCACCCGTCCCCACTGACTACCAGTGGATGACAGCTGGGCCCCACGGTTTGGTCGAATTTGGCTGATGTGCGGGCCAGGATAAGCTGACTAGGTAATTGATTTAGGGAAAAGGTTTATAATTATTAGAAAATGATTTTTAAATCAGTTTTGCTTACAAAAAATCATAATAGATATTAAAAATAGCCAGCAAATTCTGGAAAAATGTAGAAAATCTAAAATAACCTATAGAACTTAAAAAAATATTTGGGGTCAAATTTTGATCTTAGGTTTCCTATAATAAATCCTAGAAGTCCTAGAAATAGGTTTTTCCTATATTAAAATTATCTAAAAATTCCAAAAATTACCAAAAATCTATAGAAAATATTTTTGAACTACTATAACCCTAGTAAAATATCTGGCCTCTAGAATAGCTCGGTTGCCCTCACAAAAATCTAAAAGCCTTTAAAAATAATAATAATACTATAGTAAAAATTATCTAAAAATTATCAAAAAATTTAGAAAATTTTAAAATACTAAAATAACCTATTTGGGCTATCTAAGTACCATAGAGACCATATATATAACCAAATGTTAGCATATCTCACCTATAGACTTAGGTTCATACCACTACGATCTCGAAATCAAATTCCCACAAAAAAATCCCTAGTGTTATTCTATTCATTTAGCCATTAATAAAAATATAAAATTTGGTAGCGGATGCTACAACCTATGAAATTACACAAGATATGCTAGTAGATGATAATAATTGACAGGGAAGAACATGGTAAGTCTAATATTGTACGGCATGCTCTGCCGTGGGTAAGTTTTAGCATAATTTACATTATGCCTATCATATGCTTGTCCAAAATTCATTAGGATGGCTATATTGATCACAAATTAAGTCATATAATTTCTTCAACCAAATGAGACCATGTAACTTAATTTGCCACACACCAGTACAAGTGTAATGTACTGATCCTCGCTCTTCGCAAGTACCCCAAACCAAAAAGGGCGTGCCACTTAACTCAAGACAAGCCTCGTCCGTGTGCTAAAGTCTTGTTTTGATCCTTTTGAAGACTCCACATTCAGTCCAAAAGAAAGATGTCTTGACTCCCCACGATAGCAGGTCATTTGAATGTTTTGCTTGTAAATGGAAATATAATATATGAAACGACTATCTCATCAGCGTTCATTTTATAATCGAGTCATATTGTAATCCCGTGCCGCAAGGATTGTAATAGAGTCTTAAAAATGATGTCTATTATCAATGAAAATAGTTTCTTCTGTCTCAAATGTGTTGTTCAATTTCTCTGCATACACTATTAGATGTTGTATTTCGGGAAGTGATATAATGGTATCAGAGCATGACTTTACATCCTTTGGATTTTCGTCTAGTGTCTTAAACCTTTGACCTCGTATCGATGAGATAAGTTATTCCATACAGTGAGTCCTTAATATTTTGAGACTAATGTGTGTTGTCTTCACATTTTAGAAGTTGCAGAACCTGCGGAGCCTGCGGTCGAGAACAAACTGCGTACTTCGAGTGGCTCGAGCAGCTGGCTAGCCGGACCTTCTAACGATGCTATCGAGAGGATGTTGCACATGATGGAGGCACATCAGAAACAATCTAAAAATCGGCATCGGCAAACGGAGTTACAACAGGCCCAATTTGAAGCTCGCTTCGGCGCACAATCTAAGATGCAATAAAAGCAACTTGATACTCTGCAATAGATTATCCAGACGATTGTGGCCAATAAAAACTTTGCAACTGCGCCTGCTGTCACAAAGCCTACGGTCCGACCCATCGAAGTCAATCCAGAGGAGCCCATGCGTCAACCTGCAACACCGAGAAGTTATAACTTTGAAGTGTCAGAGTTCAAGGAAGTGAGCCGCACTTCCTTCAACAGTACCGATGGCCCTTCTATGGCAATCAACTGATTGGAAGACCACTTCGAGCTCCTTGGCATCAAAGAATTCAAGCAAGTCACCTGCGCACAACTTCAACTACGTTTGAACGCGCACGACTGGTAGGCCATGCACAAACCAGCGATCCGGCGCAACAACTGTTAGGGTTATATACTAAAAGCATCACTTTTGTAGTAACCTTATTTATTTAAATTTTGAATGAGAATCATATGGACAAATGTTTGTATATTGAATTTGTTAAAAGTGTTAATGCAAATGTTTGATATTCTATATTGTAGATAATATGGTGTGTGGTGTCACACAAAAGATCTTATTATCAGTTCCCTATGGAGTATGTAAATAGTTTGCAACCTAGATGGACTTGGACAATCTATTGGAAAGGTTATAGTGTAATCTGGTATTAGTCTATCTTGACTATAGGTTTATACTAGTACACTTTGTATGTATTGAACAGGACCACATGAGCTTATTCTCTTTGTACTGACTACATAAGTGAACAAACACCTCTGTTATTATTGATGCTTGTGCTCTTAATCCGGATATAATAACAGACATGTATATGCAGTGTGCATTGTAGCACCCAGTTTCCCAAATGAGGGTAATTTTAAAATTTTGTGTTTATAATTATTTTAATAATGATATTTAATTCATGATATGATTTTTGCTGATTTTAAATCATTTTAAAATTATTTAAATCAATGACTTGTAGTTTTGACGTTTTGCTAGTGAAACCCTAGAGACTGTTTGACCTAGAGCCTAACCATGTGATTATGATATTTTAATATCATTTTTGGCCTAAGGATATTTTTTGCATTTGACCTCTTTGAATTATTTTGATATTATTTTATTATTTATGATATTGTTTTGGGGTTGTTTGAGTCGGGTTCGAATTTCAACTCAATCCGACTTGAAACGGGGACCCGGGGGTAGTTTGACTCTAGTGGGACCCACACACTAGTTAGACATGGCCCACATGATATTAATTTTAGTCCACATGATAGAAATATTTTAGTTAGAGGTTAGACTAATTATTATGGATAAGGTTAGTGTGATTAGAGACTTTAGAATGACTAATTTAGCCCCAACCAATTAGCCCTTTCCTAATACTCATAGAATAGGTTAGTAGGGGCTTTTGGACTTTTCCTAATAGGACAAAACCACCTTTATGGCCAGCCACAATAAAGATAGGGTTGAGCCTCCCATTTGTCATTATCCATCTATTTTTCTCTCTCTTGTTCTTCCCCAAATTCCTAGAGAGCAATCCCTAGCAATTTCTCCACCAAATCCTTCCATTTTACCACCAAATCTTCTTCTTTCCTTCTTTATTCTAGCCAAGGAGGAAGCTACCCAAGTTTGGGAGGATTCGGAGCTCGTTCGTGTCCTTTTGGAATCTCTACGTGTCAGTGTCGCTCCGGGAAGGTTTTTCTTCGATTCGATCTACCGGGAGGTATAAATCCCTTCTCCTTTTTATTTTCTCATGCATATAGGTCTTTTGAACCCATAGGAATGACCCCCATGGTTGTATCTCCATTTGTGTCCATTTTGTGTCCATTTGGAGGTCATAGGAGTGTCCTTTGTGTTGTGGATGTGTTCATGTTACATATATACATATATATATATATATATATATATATATATATATTATATATATATATATATATATATATATATTGTAATGAGAGTGTATCTATATTTATATATGTAATAAATGGTTCATGATGATTATATAATCAAGTTTGTGAGTGTGGTTCCTCATATTATTATTGCTATTATTGTTGTGGATAATTAGGATATATATTGTGTATTCTTTTGGCTCAAATTATCTAAATCCATCATGATTTTTATCTACATTTTTAATTTCAGCCCTAACTTAGAAATGTCATAACTTCTAGCTCAAAGCTCGGTTTAATCTTTCGTTTTTTTTAAAAGAAGCGTATTGAAGTTAGCTTTCCAAAAACATGTATTAATAGGCCTAATTCTTTCTGTAACTTTCTGGAGAATTATTTGAGTGTCAGTTGTACGAAAGACAAACGCGTTCTCGGTGTTTTCGCGATTCCGAGAGTTTCCGAAAACGAAAATGTGATCTGTTTGAAGTTTCGGAAAGCTAAAACATAGATCTATAACATACTTTAATCCTAGATTTTAGTTCATGCTGAGATGGTACAGTATTGATTATTAGTAGGAGTTACTATTCGGCATATGCATTTTGTGCACCCTTGTGTGTAATATAATGTTCTATTTGATTTTAACCCATGTTAATGTATATACATTATGTAATTAAATAGAGAATGCAAGCATGAGTAAATGGTTAAATAAATGATGTATGAGGTGTAGGTATCCTATCTAATGTAAGCATGTATAAGTATGGCTTGTAATGAATATGTAGGTTCCATAGTATGTAATGTATGGTACATATAGTAGTGCAAGAGAATAAATGAATGATGAATGAATGCAAGCATGAATGTAATATAATAATAGATGTAATGTATACAATATACAAGTTAATGAGATGTAATGTTCTATGTTAACACAAATCCTATATTACCTCATGTACCCCTTACACTATGTTGACACTATCACACTTGACACTTTGTTCACTTACACTTTGACACTCCTTGATATGTATATACTATGTTTGCCCATTTAACCCTCACTTGCCCCTTTGTCATGCTCACAAACACACACATAGCCTCTTAAATAAGTATTTATGAATATAGTTAACTTAGCTATGTATGTATATTATATATATGTTAGCATATTGTATTGTAATATATAAGTTTATACAGCCATTTGAAATGCCATGATTATAGACCTAATATTGAATACCAATATATGTATGTGTATATATGTGTAGACATGTATAGCTTAAAGTAATAGATTACCTAGTGTATATCTAATGTGAATTCTTGCTTATTTGAGTATTGAATAATTGCATGCTATATAGAGTTGGGTGTATGTTGGCTTGTATAGCCTTGTATTGATGTGTGCTTGCTAGGATAATCTTGGTTAGGCCTAGTAAGACTTGCTGGGTTAGGACATGACCTAGTTTGACCTAGTTTGACTAGTGCAGTTGACCAGAGTTGACCAAGGGTTGACTTTGGCCTAGTTTGACCTAGATTCATGTAGAATACATTGTAGTGCTTTATATTACCCTTCTGGGCATGTTGTGACTTGTGCTGTTCTGATTAGGAGCCAGACACCTCTCCTCGGACAGTATATTTACTTTGGACATTCAGACACCAGGCGAGTACATTCTCTGATCATTTTATATCTTGTTTAGGATTATATTTCCTGCTTTAGATTACTTTACATGATGCTGACACGTTGGAAACACGAATTAATACTATATGGATCTTGTTGTGCGATGTTATTCCCTTAGCGGATACATCGGGTATTCGTGTTCGTGTACTTTATCGTGAGCATCGTGTACTCCTTGTATTCGTGACATTCGTGTACAAATCGTGTGAAATCGTGTATATTTATGTATTCACATGATCTCGTGTGCGACTATACTTCGTGTGCAATAACATATCATATCTAGATCTTTGTGTATTGATTGGGGCGGGGGAGTAGAAGTGGTTATGTAATCAATCCAGTAGATTACTCGTGTACAACCTCTGTAGATTACTCGTGTACAACATCGTACCGTTTACATAACCATCTTGTGCTCTGAATCACTAGTCACTGATAGTTCTCTATATAGTGTAGCTATTTACTTACAGTCTCTCTTTTTTTCATCATGTTATTTCTTCAGATCCTGTATCTTACTCTCTAGCATGTTTATATTTCCTAACCTGTTATGATATTGTTGAGATATACTGTACTCGCTCCTGTCCTGACTGGACCTGTTGATAAATTTTACAGATAGCCTGGAGGTTGCCTGCTAGCCTAGAGGAGACAGTAGAGGTTGCATAGATAGCTAGGATTTTTGCTTATAGTTTATTTTCAGTCATCTTGAGTTGTATTTATGGATTACTGTATTTGGATTTTGAGATGTATTCTGATTTTGTATCTTAGACACTTAGACTTCTATCTGTTGTATCTTTTTTTGATTTTATGTTTTATCTATCTTTTTTTATGCTCTACCTTAGATGTGATTGAGTTTACATTCTGCTATGTCACCCCCATTCGGGGAGTATAAACTGTTTAGTCTTATACTGTTAGATGCATTGAGACCTAGGACAACGTTCTACTGCCGACACTGCGGCGTAGGCTAGGCGTTGTTACGTTCTCGTGCCCTAACTCTAGGATGCGGGTCGTGACACGTTTTTAGTGGTGGTCCATGCAGTTCGAGATTCGTATTAGTGCAATTTCGTAGTAGCACAACGACTTAGTTGTACTACTACGTTGTGCTACTACGAGCCTGCTATAGGATATATAAATTAAGGTGTTAGGATGAGAGGATACTCAATCACTGTTAGGATTCCTTGAGAGATTCTTGGGATGACCCTTGAGAATCTTATTTTGAATTCCGATTTAAACTCCTTTTCCTTGTTTTGATTCACCTTTTTCCTTGATTTGAATTTGATTTTGTGGATTCATTGTAAAACTTTGAATCCTGGTATTAGTTGATGATTTTGATAAAATTTTGTAGTTGTTGATTTAATTTTGTATTTAGATTAATATTTTCAAATCCAAGGTACTCAATCACACTTAGGATTCTTTGAAAGATTTCTGGGACGACCCTTGAGAAACTTATTTTGAACTTCAATTGGAATTCCTTTTCCTCTTGTTTGGATTCACCCTCATTCCTTGCTATTGAATTTAAGCTTGATGGGTTCCTCTCATTTGAACCGATGAGAAGTAACATATCTTCATTATTCTTTCTCGCCATTATTCCCTTGTATTCTTATTTACCTCTTATCTTAAACTCTGTCTCATTACATTAATTATCCATATCTTGTCGTCCCTACCAGATGTACTTCGAAACCCTTGAATCTTCGTATCTTTTGTATGGAGAAGGCTAAGGAAGTGACGTAAATCATGTAGCACAGAGAAGACGTAACTGGTTATTATATGATGATCTAAAGGAAATCAATGTGGAGTGTTCCATATGGAAACTTGAGATAGAAATGTGGTAAAGGTCTCGAATAGAATAAAGAGATGTATACTGCAAATCTAGAAACAATCATATTTAGAGAAAATTTTGGGGTTATGAGATAGTTTATAGGTGTATTCAAAACTGATAAGGATATTCAAGGTCAACCTAAATTGGAGAACCATAAAATTCTGGTTATTGATTCTTGGGAGGTTTTACTCTGAGGCTATGTAGAAGGTTAGTAATGGAAAAGAGAAGTTAATTGTGTTTAATAAGGATATTAAACAAGATGTTGCGAGGAAATGACTAGGGATAGAGAGAACACAAAGTTATGGAAGTTTAGAGATTGTTGTGAAATATTTTTAGGAGAATAATATTCAAGGGTATATGTCGAAGAAAATACGGAAGTTAATTTTATGATGGAAGATAAGTTTTGTAAGGCCTAGAGATTTAAATTAAATAATACGAGGAGAACAATTTGAACAAGTTCAAGGAATTCGTAAACGGGATTTAGAGGTTTTGGGTCAAATTTAAGACAAGGTGAAAGAACTTGGAAATTTAAATAAATGGTTAATGTTGATTCCTAAATGTGAGGGCTGTGCTTCACGAGTGGTGTTTGGAAATTGGTAATTACCTACGGTAGTCATGGTAAGGGTTTAAGTAAAGGTTAAATTTTTATATAGAGACTGGTGAGGTAAAGATATGATTGGCAAGTTATGACCAGATGAACTTAAGAGTATCAGAAGCAGATGACTAACTCGATCTTCATTATTTTTGTGCATTAATTACCACCTCTTGAACTCCCACTTTCTAATTGAGATCCTTTGACGTACCTTATTGTGACTTTGATATTCGAAATGTAATACTAGCTGTTACCCTCCAACAAATCTTATATGCAAGACCTAGACGAGCTCACCTTCGTGTAGGTATATCATGTCCCACTAAAACCCGTCTTCTTGTACTCTATTTTCTTGATATGATTTTCTGGTCAACTGGCTAAACTATAACCTCTACCATTATACTAAATTTCTTCTTATTTCAATTAGAAATCCAGCCTTGACTCAATTCTTTCGACCCGACATGTGATGGTGTTCTGCTTGTTTCCTTAGATGCTTAACCTTGTACCTTATCTGATTACTTGACCCGTTTGGTTAAGAACCTTGGACTATGTAATTCATTTCATCATTACCGCCCTTATATCTTGTGCTGCTAAATTAGCCTTAGTTTTGCAAGCTTATCTATTTTCGAGCTTGGTCATGACATATTTTATTGGGTGGCCACCCACTAACATATTGTCTAATCAGAACCGGTACATGATGGTCTGATCAACCTATTGTACTTTGGTTCGCTTTTTCATGTATCAATCTACGAGAATGGAGACATAGTTAAACTTGACCCTAGAGTCTCATTCGCTACAGCCTTGACAATTCTCCTTGAAATCTTTTCATCGCCTATGAACCTCGTATTCGTACTCAGTCGAATTAAATTTAATCATGACCTGAACCTCCATCATTGGATGCTCGTGCTCATACTTTGATTTTATTGATTTTTCTTCTTGCCTAAATCTCGTTTTATCCCAAAATTGATCAACTTAGATCGTGTCAAGACAAAAATCTATTTGTGTTTTGTTGTGCCTAAATTTTCAATTTTTGCCATTTTATGGAATAGTAACCTTTTAATAATTGCTTAGTTACTTGTTAATGACCAATTTTCATATAGGATGGTAGACAGCCCTACAACCTTGATAATTGTTGTTCCCTTACCTTCCCAATTAGGACACCCTAGATTATTTGTGTGTTGATACCATAGTACTATTTTGACCTAGAATGATTAGTGTACCTAGGTGAGACTTCCAACTGCTACGGTATGCCCTGACCTTGTATACTATTCCTTCAAATTGCATGATTTAGATAAAAAAAATTTAGACCTTAATTGTTGGGAGATAGGGACGTCACCCCATTAGTATCAGTTGTAGATATATATAGGTTAGTCCTTGATGTGGGGATGTGTGTCTATAAATATGTAGCTTATGAGATTTATGAGAGATTATAGTATCAGCCTTGATGGGATGTACTAGTCTTTTGGTGAGCATAAATGTGTTATGAGAGATAGGGGCCTATATGTCTTAGTAATGCATCGTTCCTTTGGTAATAGAATGTATTAATAGATGGTTAATAGGAAGATAATAGTTTGAGCATACCTATAGCCTATGATCAGTTCTTTTTAATCCTTAGTTAAGACTACTTTAAAATAGGTCCAGTCCCTTGGATAAAGGTTCCAGTCCATATTCTATTGAAGTTCCATTAACGCCGTACAGCAGAGCAGTATTGGAGGTATTCCTAGATTGACACTTTTTAGATGTCCGTTTATTATTCCAGTGTTAGGAAGTGTTACCTCAGATATTAGGTAGGTTAGAGGCTCTAGAAGGAGTACTATCGATCTTAAATTTCGAGGACGAAATTTTTCTAAGGTGGGTAGAGTTGTAGCACCCAGTTTTCCAAATGAGGGTAATTTTAAAATTTCGTGTTTATAATTATTTTAATAATGATATTTAATTCATGATATGATTTTTGCTGATTTTAAATCATTTTAAAATTATTTAAATCAATGACTTGTAGTTTTGACGTTTTGCTAGTGAAACCCTAGAGACTGTTTGACCTAGAGCCTAACCATGTGATTATGATATTTCAATATCATTTTTGGCCTAAGGATATTTTTTGCATTTGACCTCTTTGAATTATTTTGATATTATTTTATTATTTATGATATTGTTTTGGGGTTGTTTGAGTCGGGTTCGAATTTCAACTCAATCCGACTTGAAACGGGGACCCGGGGGTAGTTTGACTCTAGTGGGACCCACACACTAGTTAGGCATGGCCCACATAATATTAATTTTAGTCCACATGATAGAAATATTTTCGTTAGAGGTTAGACTAATTATTATGGATAAGGTTAGTGTGATTAGAGACTTTAGAATGACTAATTTAGCCCCAACCAATTAGCCCTTTCCTAATACTCATAGAATAGGTTAGTAGGGGCTTTTGGACTTTTCCTAATAGGACACAACCACCTTTATGGCCAGCCACAATAAGGATAGGGTTGAGCCTCCCATTTGTCATTATCCATCTATTTTTCTCTCTCTTGTTCTTCCCCAAATTCCTAGAGAGCAATCCCTAGCAATTTCTCCACCAAATTCTTCCATTTCACCACCAAATCTTCTTCTTTCCTTCTCCATTCTAGCCAAGGAGGAAGCTACCCAAGTTTGGAAGGATTCGGAGCTCGGTCGTGTCCTTTAGGAATCTCTACGTGTCGGTGTCGCTCCGGAAAGGTTTTTCTTCGATTCGATCTACCGGGAGGTATAAATCCCTTCTCTTTTTTATTTTCTCATGCATATAGGTCTATTTTGAACCCATAGGAATGACCCCCATGGTTGTATCTCCATTTGTGTCCATTTTGTGTCCATTTGGAGGTCATAGGAGTGTCCTTTGTGTTGTGGATGTGTTCATGTTACATATATATATATATATATATATATATATATATATATATATATATATATATATATATATATATATATATATATATATTGTAATGAGAGTGTATCTATATTTATATATGTAATAAATGGTTCATGATGATTATATAATCAAGTTTGTGAGTGTGGTTCCTCATATTATTATTGCTATTATTGTTGTGGATAATTAGGATATATATTGTGTATTCTTTTGGCTCAAACTATCTAAATCCGTCATGATTTTTATCTACGTTTTTAATTTCAGCCCTAACTTAGAAATGTCATAACTTCTAGCTCAAAGCTCGGTTTAATCTTTCGTTTTTTTTAAAAGAAGCGTATTGAAGTTAGCTTTCCAAAAACATGTATTAATAGGCCTAATTCTTTCTGTAACTTTCTGGAGAATTATTTGAGTGTCAGCTGTACGAAAGACAAACGCGTTCTCGGTGTTTTCGCGATTCCGGGAGTTTCCGGAAACGAAAATGTGATCCGTTTGAAGTTTCGGAAAGCTAAAACATAGATCTATAACATACTTTAATCCTAGATTTTAGTTCATACTGAGATGGTACAGTATTGATTATTAGTAGGAGTTACTATTCGGCATATGCATTTTGTGCACCCTTGTGTGTAATATAATGTTCTATTTGATTTTAACCCATATTAATGTATATACATTATGTAATTAAATAGAGAATGCAAGCATGAGTAAATGGTTAAATAAATGATGTATGAGGTGTAGGTATCCTATCTAATGTAAGCATGTATAAGTATGGCTTGTAATGAATATGTAGGTTCCATAGTATGTAATGTATGGTGCATATAGTAGTGCAAGAGAATAAATGAATGATGAATGAATGCAAGCATGAATGTAATGTAATAATAGATGTAATGTATGCAATATACAAGTTAATGAGATGTAATGTTCTATGTTAACACAAATCCTATATTACCTCATGTACCCCTTACACTATGTTGACACTATCACACTTGACACTTTGTTCACTTACACTTTGACACTCCTTGATATGTATATACTATGTTTGCCCATTTAACCCTCACTTGCCCCTTTGCCATGTTCACATACACACACATAGCCTCTTAAATAAGTATTTATGAATATAGTTAACTTAGCTATGTATGTATATTATATATATGTTAGCATATTGTATTGTAATATATAAGTTTATACAGCCATTTGAAATGCCATGATTATAGACCTAATGTTGAATACCAATCTATGTATGTGTATATATGTGTAGACATGTATATCTTAAAGTAATAGATTACCTAGTGTATATCTAATGTAAATTCTTGCCTATTTGAGTATTGAATAATTGCATGCTATATAGAGTTGGGTGTATGTTGGCTTGTATAGCCTTGTATTGATGTGTGCTTGCTAGGATAGTCTTGGTTAGGCCTAGTAAGACTTGCTGGGTTAGGATATGACCTAGTTTGACCTAGTTTGACTAGTGCAGTTGACCAAAGTTGACCAAGGGTTGACTTTGGCCTAGTTTGACCTAGATTCATGTAGAATGCATTGTAGTGCTTTATATTATCCTTCTGGACATGTTGTGACTTGTGCTGTTCTGATTAGGAGCCAGACACCTCTCCTCGGACAGTATATTTACTTTGGACATTCAGACACCAGGCGAGTACATTCTCTGATCATTTCATATCTTGTTTAGGATTATATTTCTTGCTTTAGATTACTTTACATGATGCTGACACGTTGGAAACACGGATTAGTACTATATGGATCTTGTTGTACGATGTTATCCCCTTAGTGGATACATCGGGTATTTGTGTTCGTGTACTTTATCGTGAGCATCGTGTACTCCTTGTATTCGTGACATTCGTATACAAATCGTGTGAAATCGTGTATATTCATGTATTCACATGATCTCGTGTGCGACTATACTTCGTGTGCAATAACATATCATATCTAGATCTTTGTGTATTGATTGGGGCGGGGGAGTAGAAGTGGTTATGTAATCAATCCAGTAGATTACTCATGTACAACCTCTGTAGATTACTCGTGTACAACATCGTGCCGTTTACATAACCATCTTGTGCTCTGAATCACTAGTCACTGATAGTTCTCTATATAGTGTAGCTATTTACTTACAGTCTCTCTTTTTTTCATCATGTTATTTTTTCAGATCCTGTATCTTACTCTCTAGCATGTTTATATTTCCTAACCTGTTATGATATTGTTGAGATGTACTGTACTCGCTCCTGTCCTGACTGGACCTGTTGATAAATTTTACAGATAGCCTGGAGGTTGCCTGCTAGCCTAGAGGAGACAGTAGAGGTTGCATAGATAGCTAGGGTTTTTGCTTATAGTTTATTTTCAGTCATCTTGAGTTGTATTTATGGATTACTGTATTTGGATTTTGAGATGTATTCTGATTTTGTATCTTAGACACTTAGACTTCTATCTGTTGTATCTCTTTTTGATTTTATGTTTTATCTATCTTCCTTTATGCTCTACCTTAGATGTGATTGAGTTTACATTCTGCTATGTCACCCCCATTCGGGAAGTATAAATTGTTTAGTCTTATACTGTTAGATGCATTGAGACCTAGGACAACGTTCTACCGCCGACACTGCGGCGTAGGCTGGGCGTTGTTACGTTCTCATGCCCTAAATCTAGGGTGCGGGTCGTGACATGCATTACTTTGACTCATGAAATTGTGGGATTCATTATGGGTCAACAACCTTTATGAATTGGGTAATAACATTGTATATATGATAGGTTGTTGATTATAAATGGAATCCATGTCCCGATACATCGGGTTGATGATATCCCCTTAAGGAGCTCATAAGGATTGTCATGTAAACCATGTAGGTGAATTATATCCGATATAACAAATAAAGTTGAGCGGTACTACTTAAGGATAAAAGATATCGAATCAATATAGCTGTCAGTAACTTAATTTGATCGACGGACATTCGATATCTTAACATGGGGAGCCAAACGAGCATATAATAAAAGGAGTCCACAAACATAATTTGGGATTAGGAAGGTAGTGCAACAATAGCTCATTAGTGGACTGAGCTTTTGTTAATGGGCATGGATTGTGTGTTCGGGCTGAACACGGGATATCCAGATCCGTTAGGAGGCCTAACCCTAATTTCTCCTCATGGTTCCTGCCGGAGCCTATATATATCCCTCTATTCTCTGGCCGCCAAATAACTGATCAGAAATCTGAAGCTTTCTCTAAATTCGTGATTCACGTAAGGAGAGAAAGAGAGGGCTGCCAAGGAGAAGAAAATGTTAGAAGATCGTCGCCCACACGACGTCCAACTCGAGGAAGGAATATGTGCAGAAGAGCTTGGGGTCGTCCACTCAAGATTGCCAGGAACTACTTGTCTTCTTCCCACCGCAGGTATAATTCGTGAACCCGAGTTTCCGCCTATGAAGGGTTAGAACACGTATTAAATTTGTTTAACTTTCTATCGATCAATATGCACACTGAAGAAAGGGTCTTGGGAATCCCCAGTTCCATCAATTGGTATCAGAGCCACTTTGGATATGCGTATTGATTGACACGTCCATGTTGTTCGTAATAGTTGGCAGATGTAGATCTGTTCTAACTCGGTTTTGCAGGCATCTTAGATCCAACTATTATGGTCCAATGCATATTTTGATTGTATTGTTTAAACTACGAACATGTCGTGGATGTTGTTGTTGCTGTGGATATAATTAAAATAACGAAGGTTGATTGTGCTTATTATTTCAATTTTTCAATCTAGATTATGTGTGAACTCCTTCGGAAGACATAGGATTGATGTAATTTTAATTATTTTCAATCGTGATGGGGGTGGTGGCTGTTTTTGACGCCGGACGAGATGCTGGTTTTAAGCAGTCCAGAGGCAGACAAATGATTTTCGATGAAGGAATCGACAGCCAAAACCTAAAAAAAACTATGCCTACATTAATAATGGACAACATGGATAGTTGAGCTCGAACCACGAATAGATCTGCACAGCGCCAGATTTTGGATCCGGATAGTTGAGGACGGAGCAGAAAAGATGACCATAATAGTTGTATATTTTTCTCTTATTTGTTGTCATTTTACTTTTTCTGATTATGCATGTTTATTATTATGTGGATGTTTTTTTTGAAAAACTAAGCCTACATTAATAATGGATATAATATCAACTAGTAGAAAAACCCTCATTGTTAAATAACTAAGTGGAAGAGATTATTTGTCTAGTATAAATCCTATGGTCTCCATTACTGGTTTGTAGGTGATGTAATTATACTTGTGCGTTGGCTTTAGTGCCTTCCTCCATATCAGATGAGTATAATTATGGATCACCAGTACAAACTTTCTTAGGGATAATTGTAGAAAGTTACCTAGTATGTGTTCACTTCTCCATCTGAAGGAACTCATTTCAAGGTAATGGATTTAGTATTAAGTAATGGTATACACTTAGATACAAATAATGGTATCCTTCCCATCGGAGTCACTGCTATTATTTGTATGACCAGAGCAAGACCAACAAATTAATTTTATTTGTCATAAAGTTATGTTGATATGATAGTAAAATTAATAGGTAGTACCTACTTGAACAAAGTTGAATTTGTATACGTCCAAACTATCGTGACATGCTAAATTCATGATGTTTAAGGTGTTGGTAAATTTTTATTTAATTAATTCAAAAAGTTTTTGCCCTACATAATTTTTATTTATGTGATTCTTATGATTTCAAAAATGGGTTCTTTCAGTCCACTTATGGTGATTCTTAAAAACAAACTTACTAGACCTAATTATATTGACTGGAAACGTAATATAGATATTGTCTTGACTGCTGAGGAGTACAAATATGTACTTGTTGAGGAATGCCCACCTAAGCCTGATGCTAACTCTGATGAAGAGGTCAAAGAGGCTTATAAGAAATAGAAAAAGACAGATGAGATGGCGCGGTGTTACATTCTGGCATCTATGTCAAATGTACTGCAATATCAGCATCAGGCCATGGCCACGGCTTATGACATGATGTATAACCTCAAGGAACTCTTCGGACATCAGAGTAGAGCAGCTAGGCAATTTGCTATGAAGTGTTTGATAAATACAAAAATGGCTGAGGGTACACCAGTAAGGTATCATGTTCTCAAGATGATGGGTCATCTGAATGAGATGGAGATCCTTGGAGCTAAAATCGATGGAGAATCCCAGGTCGATATCATTCTCGGGACTCTGCCTAAAAGTTTTGAAAATTTCTGCCTTAATTACAATATGAACAAAAGGTTGTATAGTTTGACAGAACTTGCAAAAGAGCTACATGATACGAAATCTCTATTTAGGCAGAGTGGTCACATTTTTGTTTCTAAAAAGGCTTCTACTTCTAAGCTAAAAGGCGGTAAGAAGAAGAATAACATTCAGAAACAGGCAAACTCAGCAAAGAAGGGCATGGGACCTCAAGACGCAGTGAAAAAGCTGAAAGGCAAATATTTCAAGTGCAAAGGGTTAGAACATTGGAAGACTGATTGTCCACTTCTCAAACAAGGGAACAAAGAAGATATATCTCATTTACTAGTAGTTGAAACATGTTTAGCGTGCTATCTACCGACATCTGGTGTGTAGATACAAGAGCCACTAATCATGTCTGTAATACAATGCAGGGGTTCCAGGAAACCAGACGGCTCAGTGATGGAGAGATATGCTTGTTCATGGGTGATGCTACAAAAGTAGCGGTCGTTGCATTAGGAGATATTACTTTATCTTTTGGTAGAAATAAGTCTTTGACATTGAGAGATTTGTCTTTATGCACCTTCACTTAGAAGGAATTTAGTTTCTGTTTCTATGATAGTTAAGGATGAATATTCAGTCTATTTTAATGACAATGTTGTTATTAGAAAGAATAAACATTTTATCTGTTCTGGTGTATTGGTTGATAATCTGTATGTCATTAATCCTATTTTGCCCATAATACAACTTATGGAAATGAATAATATGTCATCTAACTTAAATAAGAGAAAAGAACATTCTTGTATGAACCAATCATATCTTTGGCACTTGCGATTGGGGCATATTAACCTAAGAAGGATTCAAAGACTGGTTGAAGATGGACCTTTGAGTTCATTGTAAGTGGAGGCACTACCAGTCTGTGAATCCTGCTTAGAAAGTAAAATGACCAAAATGCCTTTTACGGCAAAGGGGTATAGGGCCAAAGATGTGTTGGAATGGTTCATTCTGATTTGTACAGACCCATGACTATCCAAGCTAGAGGTGGATTTGATATTTTGTCAAATTTATTGACGATTATTTAAGGTATGGATACATTTATTTGATGCGCCGTAAGTCTGAGTGCTTTGAGAAATTCAAAGAGTACAAGGCTGAACGGAGAAACGTCATGGAAAATGTATCAAGTTATTATAATCAGATCGTGGTGGCGAGTACCTCTTTGGAGAATTTAGGGATTATTTATCAGAGGCTGGGATTACATCCCAATTGACTGCACCTTGAACGTCCAGCAGAATGGTGTAGCCGAAAGAAGGAATAAAATTTTTATGGAGATGGTTAGATCAATGATGAGTTATTCGGATTTACTAGATTCGTTCTAGAGATATGCCTTAGAGACTGCAGCTTATATTTTGAATTTGGTTCCTTCTAAGTCAGTACCTCTTACGCCCACAGAGCTGTGGATTGGACGTTAGCCTAGTCTGAAACATGTTCGCATTTGGGGTAGTCCAGCACATGTGCTGAATGGGAAAGCAGATAAGTTAGAATCTCATACAGAAGTATGCTTGTTTGTAGGCTATCTAAGAGGAACAAAAGGAGGTTTATTTTATAGTCGTAAGGATCAGAAGGTCATTGTTAGCACCAATGCCCGATTCTTAGAGGAAGACTATGTGATGAACCATAAACCCACAAGTAGAGTTGTTCTAGAAGAATTGAGAGGTGAGACACCAAGTACTTCAGTACCAACAGTACAAGAGGATGAACCACAAATAACTGCACAATGTGTCACAAATGTTACACCACAACCGATAGTGCCTCGTCGTAGTGGGAAGGTTGTGATACAACCTGATAGATATATGTTCTTGGGAGAGTCGTCAGACTTCGTCCCTGAGGAACAAGATTATGATCCTTGTACCTACAATGAAGCACTCCAAGATAAAGATGCAGAGTCTTGGCAAAAAGCAATGATATCTGAAATAGAATCTATGGATTCTAATCAGGTCTGGGAGCTTGTAGAACCACCCGTTGGAGTAAAAGCCATTGGATGCAAGTGGGTATATAAGAGAAAAAGAGGATCAGACGGTAAAGTTGAAACCTTTAAAGCTCGGCTTGTAGCAAAAGGTTTTACTCAAAGAGAGGGTATCGATTACGATAAAACCTTTTCTCCAGTAGCCATGCTTAAGTCTATCCGGATTCTTTTATCTATTGCAGCTCATCTCGATTATGAGTTTTGGCAAATGGATGTCAAGACAGCTTTCCTTAATGGAAGTCTTGATGAAGACATTTATATGAAGCAACTAGACGGGTTCATTGAAAAGGGCCAAGAGCATCTTGTTTGTAAGCTCAAGAAGTCCATTTATGGACTTAAGCAAGCTTCTAGATCTTGGAACATATATTTTGATCAGGTGATAAAATCATATGGATTTGTTCAATGTCAGGATGAATCATGTATATACAGAAAGTGTGACGAAAATGTGGTGGTGTTCCTAGTACTTTATGTGGATGACATATTGCTCATTGGAAATAATGTGAAGGCGTTATCTGATGTAAGAGTATGGTTATCCAAACAGTTTGATATGAAGGACTTGGGAGAAGTAGGTCACATCCTTGGGATCAAAGTTCTACGAGATCGCAAGAAAAGGATGTTGGGCTTATCCCAAGCTTCCTATATCGATACTGTACTAAATCCTTTTAGTATGCAAAATTCTAAGAAAGATTTCTTACCTTTTAGACATGGAATTGCTCTATCAAAGGAACAGTGTCCGAGGACACCTAAAGAGAGAGAGAACATGAAAGCAGTTCCTTATGCTTCAGCAGTAGGAAGCTTAATGTATACAATGCTATGTACGAGACCACACATCTGCTTTTGTAATAGTCGTATTCTAAAATACGGTATGGGGATTATATAAATATATATTTATTTACTTTTCAAAAAAAAAATCCAATTACAATTATTCTCCTACTGTTAAAAAAAATATATTAAGAATAGTTATTAATTTTATTTAACTATTTATATTTTTATTTGTAAATAGGACCTTAGAATTTTGTTTTGCAATTTTCTAAATTGTTGGGACACCTAATGCATCTATGTGTCATCATGCATGTGTGTCAAGGATAGAAATGTAATTTCCTCTCTTAATTAGTTAATTGAAAAGAAGAAGAAAAAGAAGAAGAAGAGAGGAGCAACCCCTTCACTCCACCGCCCCCCCCCTCTCTCTCTTGACAACCCATCTGCTCTCCATAACTCTCCCACACCTCACCTACACCCTTCCTCCAAATAACTTCTCTCCCTATCTATATATCTCTTCCTCTCTCACTATCATCTCCCTATTTCTCTCCATCTCTCTCTCTCTTACACTCCCTCCACTTGCTGCTATTCTGTCCGTCGCACCCATGCCCGCAGCCCATCGTACGCCGTCGCGGGAGCCGCGCGCCCTACCGTCAACAGGCAGGCCGACCTCCTCCCTCCGGCGTACTCCTTCATCTCCTTCCTCCTCTTCTCATTGTTGCTGTTGTTGCCGCCGGATCTGACACCACCGCCGGCCACCGGACCCGACACCACCGTATCCTCTTCTCTGGTCTTCATCTCCTCCCTCTTCTTTAATCCAAAACCATAGGTATACTTCTTCCCTTCCATTTTTACTCTTTCTAAATCTAGGTTAATTTTTAGAAGAATTAGTTGCACAAAATTGTTGTTATTAGAATAGGGTTGAATTGGGAGAGAGTTAGAGAAGGAAGAGAATTCTAGGTTTTGCTCAAAACAAAGGCAAGTCCTCAAACTAACTCTTAGATTTTTTCCAAAGTTTTCTATATATATTATAGTTTTATTTAAGCCAAAATTTTCTTTTGCAATAAATCCTGATTAATCATAATAAGAAATTGGTATAAAATTTTTCATAGAAATATGAATCTAGTGGTTTGGATAAAAAGTATTAACACATGAACACAAGGTGTTTGTGAAATTGCCTCACTAAATATTTTAAATTCTTAGATAGGGTTATGGTTATTAAAATACTTGGTTATAAATATTATATGAGTTTCTAAAGTAAAATTATATTGACACAAGGTATAGGACACAACATGAATGGACACTTCGAATTTAAATTTTGTTGTTATGTATATATAAATGATGTATGACCATGATCTATGATAAATATACATATGTGAGTCAACACCTACATATATGTATAAATATACCCACTTATACTTTGACACAATATGTAGGACACGGAAGGAATGGACACTTCGACTCTATTTTCTGTGATATATATATATATATATATATATATATATATATATATATATATATATATTATATATATATATACCTATAAATACCTTGACACAATACGGAGATGCAATTCATGAATTTATGTCATCATGCATACATATAAGTTTCGCACAACTTAGGAATTCAAACCCATACACCAAAAGGAAGAATACATATGGATTCCGTAATCCCTTGCTTAATATGTATACATATGCATGAGTGCTCAATTTTAACATGTTATATCAATTCTGTCCATATTCAAAAATATCCTTAATTAATAGATTTGGACTTCATTTTATAGTAAAAATGGGAATTTTAAGTTCTTATATTATAAGGTAACCATATACTTGTAAATCTTCAATTTTAAACTCCTTTTGTATACCCAAGAAGTTGAAATATGAGTTTATGTAGTAAGTAGGGATTTAGTTAAAATTTATAATTAAATTGGTATAATATCAATCCTATCCATTTTGTAAATTAGACCAAATTGATCTATATTGACATGAAAAATTGGTTAAATTGAGTATTTACAAGTTCCTACATATAAGAACAACCCTACATCTATCAAATTTCAATTTTTGAACTTCTTTTGCATACCCAAGAAGCTAAAATATGAGTATACGTGGTAAATAAAGATTAAGTTGTAGTTTAGATTTAAATGAGTATAAAAATTAATTCCAAGCCAATGATACAAAGGTTATAAAATTATTTTGCACGTTATGACACTTGGAAGCGAGAATTTTGATATTATTGTGCTACTAATAACTCTATTTTGATTTTGAATAATATTTAGCAAGCTTCAAAGAAACTTGCTTACTCGCTTAAAATTGCTTGCCAAGGTAAGAAACTTCAAACTGCACTCTATATAATGTTGTGTGAGTTTCCGGTGTTGAGAGTTGCTCCACCGAAGGGGTCGGCGAACCCAAAATATTAATTGCGTGGTTCCGGTGTTGAGAGTTGCTCCACCGAAGGGGTCGACGAACCCATGATTATATGTTTTATTGTCTCTTATGAAAATTTTGGAATCTCAAAATACAAAGGAGAGTCTGCCAAAATTTTCGGAAATTTCAAGAGAGCCAAATTCTTAGAATTTTAGAGAAATTGGTTTATTTTCATAAACCTAGAAGTTTTCGGGGAAATCCTCGAAAAATTTATTTAAAGCATTGGGAGGGGGAGAACAACCTGAATATCCTAGAAAGTCCCGCAACATAACATAACCAAAAAGCTGATCAGTATTTTTATTTACTCATTCGTAGGGCCATACGAATCGAGTATGTGAGGCTTAGCTCACTTATGTCCAAGGGAGACAAATTTCAATTTTGTCCAAGGGAGGCCAAATTTATGATAAGCTCAAAAATTTTTACATCTACATCGACAGTAACATCGGGTAGATGAATTTTTGTAAGCCCAAGGGAGGCGCAGGGCCGGAATCTAAGCACCGTGCCACCTAAATCACAGCTTGATCCCAGGTATACGGGATTGTTGACGGGAAAACTATTTTATGAATATTCGGGAATTGTTCTCCAAATTGCATTGCATTTTAGGGTTAGTCCTACGAATTTGCATCTCAGTCTAGGAGGAATTTACCCCTATTTAAATAAAGCCAAAAGGACGTTTATACTACTTAAATGAATGAAATTATAACAATATAAAATTGTATATTCCTATTCTCTTAATAGAAAATCTTTATGTTTCATTCTTTATTATATTTTTCTTAACCGTTTTTGGCCGAGGACTTGCTTGTCGTTTCTAAACGACCTAGTATTGTTCACTAGGTTTTATAGCAGTGTACCAAGTGAAGTCGCTATCAGGTACTGAAGGACAACTGGAGATCAAGGACGTGATGATACCATTGAAGACGTTCAAGTTGGAACAAGAATTCTTTTTCTCTACTTGTTTAAAGTATAATTGTATTGTTTATAGTTGGACTCAAAATTGTACTGGGTAGAAATAGTTATGTTCATGTTCAATTAGTTAGAATGTCTTAGTTTTAGATTATTGCTGACTTAAATTTATGTAAGTTATGACCAGCTTTTACCTATGCACGAACCTTACGGGTGACAATCGCGAATATGGGTACTGGAGTATTCGTATGTCGCGTAGCCTGGAGATGATGTTACGTACCCGGCTCGCCATAATTCTGGGAGCGGGGTGTGACAGCTTTGCCGTAGGCATGGTCAGCAGATATCAGTCTAACCCAGGACAAGAGCACTGGAATGTCGTAAAACATATTTTGAAGTACCTGAAAAGGACTAAAGAGTATGTGCTAGTTTTCCAGGCAGATAGTTTAGTTCCCTTGGGGTATACAGACTCAGATTTTCAGTCAGATAGGGATTCTAGTAAATCTACCTCAGGTTATGTGTTTACTTTGGGAGGTGGAGCCATTGTGTGGAGGAGTATCAAGCAAAAATATATTGCTGATTCCACCATGGAAGCCGAGTATGTGGCAGCCTCTGAGGCAGCCAAAGAAGTGGTTTGGCTCAGAAACTTTCTGTTGGACTTGGATGTGGTACCTAGTTTGCCTAAGTCTATTACACTTTATTGTGATAATAGGGGTGCAGTTGCAAACTTGAAGGAACCACGAGCCCATAAGACAGGTAAACACATTGAGCGCATGTACCACCTGATACAAGATTTCGTAAAGAAAGGAAAAGTTGCTGTGATCAAGATAGCATCAGCCGACAACCTAGCTGATCCCTTTACAAAGAGATCACCAGCTAAGGCTTTTGATAGTTATGTTGAGGAAGTGGGAGTCAGATTTGTAGCAGCATGGCTTTAAGTATAAGTAGGAGATGTATAACAGTATACTGAAAAGCAATGCCATGAGTATAAGTGGGAGATTGTTAGGGTTATATACTAAAAGCATCACTTTTGTAGTAACCTTATTTTCTTAAATTTTGAATGAGAATCATATGGGCAAATGTTTGCATATTGTATTTATTGCAAGCGTTAATGCAAATGTCTGATATTCTATATTGTAGATAATATGGTGTGTGGTGTCTCACAGAAGATCTTATTATCAGTTCCCTATGGAGTATATAAATAGTTCACAACCTAGATGGACTTGGATAATCTATTGGAAAGGTTGTAGTATAATCTGGTATTAGTCTATCTTGACTATAGGTTTACACTAGTACACTTTGTGTGTATTGAACAGGACCACTTGAGGTTATTCTCTTTGTAATGACTACATAAGTGAACAAACACCTCTGTTATTATGGATGCTTGTGCTCTTAATCTGGATATAATAACAGACATGTATATGTAGTGTGCATTACTTTGACTCATGAAAGAGTAAGATTCATTATGGGTCAACAACCTCTATGAATTGGGTAATAACATTGTATGTATGATGGATTGTTGATTATAAATGGAATACATGTCCCGATACATCGGGTTGATGATGTCCCCTTAAGGAGCTCATAAAGATTGTCATGTAAATCCTGCAGGTGGATTATATCTGACATGACAAATAAAGTTGAGTGGTACTACTTAAAGATAAAAGATGTCGAATCAATATAGTTGTCAGTAACTTAATTTATTCGACGGACAATCGATATCTTAACATGGGGAGCCAAACGAGCATATAATAAAAGGAGCCCACAAACATAATTTGGGATTAGGGAGGTAGTGCAACAATAGCTCAATAGTGGACAGAGCTATTGTTAATGGGCCTGGATTGTGTGTTCGAGCTGAACACGGGATATCCAGATCCGTTAGGAGGTCTAACCTTAATTTCTCCTCATGGTCCCTGTCGTAGCCTATATATATCCTCTATTCTCTGGCCGCCAAATGGCTGATCAAAAATCTGAAGCTTTCTCTAAATTTGTGATTCACGTAAGGAGAGAAATAGAGGGCTGCCAAAGAGAAAAAAATGTTGGGAGATCTTCGCCCACACGACGTCCAACTCGAGGAAGGAATATGTGCAGAAGATCTTGGGGTCGTCCGCTCGAGATTGCCAGGAACTACTTATCTTTTTTCCACCGCAGGTATAATTCGTGAGCCCTAGTTTTCGCCTATGAAGGGTTAGAACACGTATTAAATCTGTTTAACTTTTTATCGATCAATATGCACACCGAAGTAAGGGTCCTGGGAATCCCCAGTTCTATCAACAACTACTCAGTGCCGATCTCTTGGGCCATGTTCCAGAAAGCTTTCTAAGTCGAGTACCTTCCCTCAGCCGTTCGTTAATAGAAGGAGAATCAATTCATGCAGTTGAGACAAGGGAACAAAATGGTGCAACAGTATATGGCAAAATTCAATAAATTGTCCAAATTTGCTGGTGCATTTCTACATACAGAGGAGTTTCGCATGTGACAATTCAAAGTGGGTCTGCGGCCCTCTATCACTGCTCATGTGGTAGATCCAGAATACAAAACCACGGGCGATGATCTGAATCATGCTCTCCGTCTTGAGAGCCAGTACCCTTGCGTCGCTGCCAACATTGTGCACCATTCAAATAATAACGTCCTAGCTATTCGAGAGATATAATAACACTGCAAAGCGTCCAAACAATGGCAGCTACAAAGGGCAGAACCCATTACCGCATTGCACCGAGTGCATCCACCTCGGACACCATGCCACAACTGCTATGTCTTCGACGGAGGATGCTTCTTTTGTAGAAAAAGCGGTCACCAATCTCGAGATTGCATGGTCCGAAGACAGAATTAGAGTGTCCCACCACAGCAACATCGTCCAGATAATCGTAGCCCGGCACCTCGAGCCCCCTAGCCCGTACATCAAAATGGTCGAGACCGTCGCCCCAATGTCCAAGGCCGTGTCTACGCCATGACTCGAGATAAGGCGTTTGCCTCAGATACAGTTATGACAAGTATATTACTTTTTAATAATGTGACTGCTCGTGTATTATTTGATTTCGATGCTGCACATAGTTTCATATCGACGAAATTCGTCGTCGAGCACAAATTTCCCGTGATACCTCTAGGCCTTAACCTTAGCGTTAGCATTCCGTCGGACACACAACTACTTACACATACTGGCTGCAGAGACAGAATCATCTGTATTAGAAGTAAACAGGTGTATCTTGATGTGATAGTTCTAGATATTAAGGACTACAACATCATACTGCAAATGGATTGGACCGACGCTTGCAATGCCACCATCGAATGCGCAGGAAAGAAGGTCACCTTCCGTATACCTGGAGTGCTCGAATTCGGCTACTCGTGTGGTGAAGCATCGTCGACCTGCATGATGATCCCGATAATTTCTGCTCGGAGGATGCTGCATTCTGGATGTGAAGGCTACTTGGCGTCCGTTCGAGACATAAGACATGATGGTGCAAATGTGGGTCAGTCCGACGTTGTGGTAGAATTCTCCGACGTATTTTTGGACGAGCTACCCAGCATGCCACCCGACCAAAAAATTGAGTTCAACATCGACACGTTTCCCGATACCCGACCAATTTCTAAGGCCCCATACATAATGTCCCCTGTAGAGCTGAAGGAGCTCAAGGTCCGTTTGTAAGAGTTGCTCGACAAGGAATTCATTTGGCCTAGCATTTCGCCATGGGGAGCGCCCGTGTTCTACTTGAAGAAAAAAGATGGGTCGATGCATTTGTGCATCGACTATCGAGAGTTGAACAAGGACATAATTCAGAATAAGTATTCACTGCCTCGTATAGACCACTTGTTCGATTAGCTACAAGGCGCCTCAATATTTTTGAAGTTTGATCTCCGTTCGGGTTATCATCAACTCAAGATCAAGCCAGACGACGTGCCGAAGTCAGCCTTTCGTACTTGATACGACCATAATGAGTTCCTGGTGATGCCATTCGGCCTAACGAACGCCCCCGCTACCTTCA
The DNA here is from genome assembly GCA_029216955.1 of Iris pallida. Lineage (NCBI taxonomy): Eukaryota > Viridiplantae > Streptophyta > Magnoliopsida > Asparagales > Iridaceae > Iris > Iris pallida. Next base: position 31,391,509 of record JANAVB010025598.1, read on the forward strand.
TTGATCAAATAAATTGAGTGTTTCGATCTTTTCTTGATAAATTTGTAGTGGTCTTTATCGACGATATTCACGTCTACTCGAAGAACAGGGCACAACATACAGAACATCTGTGGATCGTGCTCCAGACTCTTTGAGAGAATCAGTTGTATGCAAAGCAGAGAAAGTGTAAGTTTTGGCTAAGCACTGTATTATTCCTTAGACACATCATTTCATCCAAAGGCATTGCACTCGATCCAAAAAAAGTTGAAGCCGTTGCTGATTGGAAGCGACCTACGTCAGCTAATGAGATTCAAAGTTTTCTTGGCTTGGCGAGACACTACAGACTTTTCGTGAAAGATTTTGCGAAGATTGCATCGCCTTTAACTCATTTCACTCAAAAATGAGTCGTGTATGAGTGATCGAACGACTGTGAAGATTCCTTCCAGGAGTTGAAACAGCAGTTCGTTTTGGCCCTTATACTCGTTCTTTCAGACGAGACTGAGGAATTTCAAATATTCAGCGATGCTTCGGGCCAGGGCTTGGAATGTGTGCTCATACAGCGAGACAAGGTTATCTCCTTCGCCTCCAGACAGTTGAAGCCTCACGAGAAGAACTATCCTACGTATGACTTGGAGTTAGCGGCGATTGTGTTCGCGTTGAAATTGTGGCATCACTATCTTTATGGTGTGGCGTGTGCAATCTATATGGACCATAAGAGTCTCAAGTATCTCACTACACCAAAAAAGGTATTTAGGGACGGTATATGTGTGTTCCTATTATTTTTAGGAACGCTTAATAACCCTTCCTAAAAGTGGCGTTGCAAATATTTGGAACGGATATTAAGCATTCCTACCCTTTCATTTGGAACGCTTCTTAAGCGTTCCTAGGCCTAGATTTGGAACACACCTTTCGATTTTCCTGTATATATATATATATATATATATATATATATATATATATATATATATATATATATATATATATAAAGAGAGAGAGAGAGAGAGAGCGAGAAATAGCTTATTCAATTAGTTGGTCTTCTATCAAAATAGTATATGGTACAAATGGTAAACAGAAGAAAAAAAATTTGCATCCTCTTCATCAACCCAATCTTCATGATTCTTAGCCTCAAGCTCATCAATTTCCTCAGAATCATCATCGAGCGACCCGTCTAGCTTAACAACATCCCAGTCGCCAGTCTTCACTAAGCTGGGGTATAGAATTTTGGCCCTTTCATCCCAATCCTCAGGCTTTTCCAATCCTTAAACTTTGGCCCTTTCGTCCCAATCCTCAGTCTTCTTATCATTGGGATCAGGAATGGTCTTGGACAAAATGAGTGCTGGCTCAAAATAATTAGTACACAAGATATTTGTTTTCTTCTAGGTAAGTTAATCTTAACGAGTAGGTATGTGAACTTCCATTTCCATTTGGACAATCTTTAAAAAGTTGTACCTGAAGAAGTTAAGGCATATGTTTGAAACAAATCTCTCAAAAAGAATGTGTGCAGATTCTATAGTTCTATTAGGAAATGCCTATTAGTCGAGAAGCAAAACAAATGCAGATGTTTACCTCTTCTTCAAATTCTTAGCTCTGAAGTCATTGTCAAAGTCCAAGAATCCCAACATTGTATGTGCCAACTGCTTGTTTCTATATGTTTTTCTTTTAATATGAGAACAAAGCTCCATCACTATCTCATTTGCATAAGATCGTACATTATATGTATATAAACATTAGTTTCAAAGCCTCAAATTTTGATCTTTCTTATATTATCTTGATGAATTTGGTGCTCTATACTATCTTTCCATCAACAAAACATTGGAGTTGACTAGTTCTGTCAACTGTCGAAATTAAGAGCACAATTAGTATATCAACATTTTATACACTTTTTAGACATTCAAAGGAGCAGTAATTTGGGAACAGGTAAAAAGAACATGAACTAGCTGAAATTGCATATCCAAGGATATCTTATATAAATATGAGGTTTGGGGGCTATCTAGCAAGAAAGTTTGATCATAACTTTATCAATATAAGATCACATAGTAGACAAATTAACAACTGCATATTGAATGTTGGCAAAAGCTAAAAAAGAATAATCATAAAACACATACTTGGAAGGTCCTAATCGTGGTATTAGGTTTTTCCACAATAAACAGTTCTTGGTCATTTATTAAAATACATTTATAATGTATAAAGAGTCGAGTTAGCAAAAAGTGGGGTTAGCAAAGCTTTAATTTGACTCAATTTTTTAATATAAAACTATATTCTAAACTCTAACTCCTTCTTTCTTTTTATGAAACTCCAATACCAACTCCAAACTCCCAAGTGCATCATAACTTAAATAAAACTCCAAAATAAACTTAACTTCCTTTTAGCAGTCCTTGTTCCCGAACTAGTCCTAAACATGCTCTCTAAAGGATGCGTGTTTGCTAGTTGAGAGAGAAATATAAAACCTTCATAAGCATATAACATATATAATTATAAATTTTCACCTTCCAGATGAATGTGTCAAAGTCAAAAATAAGGAAAATAAGAGTTTTATTATGAATCCTTACATTGTCTCAAGCATCTTCAAATAGTCCATCTTCAAAACAAGTGTATGAATGTAATCATTATTGATTGCTGATTCCGAAATTAAATAGAAATTGAAAGCCTAAATGAGAAGAAGAAGATCTGGCTCTACTCGTGTGACATCTCTTCTAGGTGCAAAGATCTCCACTAACCTACCTTATACTTAACAACATGAACCCTATGGTAGGCCAACAATCAGGCATAAAATTAAATGATCAAAAGAATAACATTTCACAAAACTAACACAAATTGTTATATATGTGAACGACCCAAAAAATTGCCGCAAGGCAAACCCACATTTCTGGGGTTCAGGTTCATTAAGCATCTCTATGAACACAAGTACTATAAAATACCAAAAGTTAACAACTGTTTAAGGTATCCGATCTCATCAACTCTTCAAAACACACAACCTTTATCCAACAACATGATATCTCTCTAACGCTTGATATTAACAAACCAACAAAGTGTGGGTTTTCAATACAAGTCCCTTAAATATACAAAATATTACAAAAAATTATTTCAATCCTCTCTAAATCCTAATTAATATAAGTAGGTGATTCGTGGACACACATGACAAATATGAAACACTAACAAGCCTAGAATGGATCCGATCAAACAATTAAGCCTTTTGACTATTAATCACGCTAAAAAAATATTTACATTAGTAATAAATATTTTCTTTTTGTAGGATAACATAGAGCTTCTATGGCATCAGCGTTTTGCATGCAAGATTCACTTTTTTGTTCTCTCGGAACATACGAAAATTCACCATTGCCAATTTCTTTGAACAAAATAAAAAGCAGTAGAAGATGATATATATTAGATATATAAAGTATGTACTAGCTCAAATATGAAAAATACTTCAAGCAGTTACAAAATATAGACACAAATTAATGAGCTTATTGTTAAAGATTGATCAATTAGCATAACATAATTATAAGAATCAGAAGAACCAGATATGCATAGGAAACATATGTAAGCTTTATGGTAACTCAAATTGATATAACACAAATGAGGCCATGCGGGATTCTATGTACCTTTATCTATGGTACTCAAAGATCGTGTCAATGCTTTTCTGCACAACTCTGCGAAAACAACGAACAAGTTTTAGTTCATCATTGATAATGAAGAAATAGTTGCAGTTTTCTACTTTTTCATTCTATTAGAGAGTTGATATATATCTGTTGGTGTAGGTCCTAGAACAAACACAAAGAGGCTTGACTTTCATATCAGAAGAAGTAAAAGCAAATTCAATCATATTGAAAAGAGCAAATTCAATCATATTGAATAGTTTAATGCATATTGTAGACATCAATCTAAAAGTGTGAATTTCTCTTGAGCAAAAGAAGCAGAACTTTCAAGCAATCCCAATCCTCAATCCAAGAAAGCTACAATTTTCGAACCAATTCAATTAAAAAGAAGAGGATAGTCCATCGAAATTACCTCACAAATTCGTCCATATGCTAGCCGCACCTAGCCGGGGCAGAGGGAGGTGAGGAAGAAAGATGATATGGTGAGGGGATTTGGGCTATCAATGGAAAAGAAGAGGCGGAAGAGTTCAAGGAACCTGTGAAATCTAGCGAAGTACCCTTGCGCAAGCGGCCTGAGAACTCATTGGCACGAAAGAAAGAGGATGGAGTTAGGGTTATAAGAGAGGACAAGAGGGAAGGGTATTGAGGATGTCAAAAATTAGGGTTAGGGTTTTCTATGCTGGAGTAGAAGTGGAGGAATCTAGGGTTAAAAGTTTTGTAGAGGAGGAGGTCTGGTGAGAAGGGTGGTTGTTGTCAAGATCTTGAAGGAGAGAGAAAAAAATTGAAACATTATTGTAAGGTTAAATATTTGGAACGTATTTGTAACAGTATAAAAGTGTTACCTAAATAAGTTCGTTAAAAAAATTAAAATAAAACATGCTTGGAACACTTTTCTAATCTAGAACACTTTTTTCCGTTCCAAAACCTAGGTATGAAAAATAAGTGTTTGAATTAAAAAAGCGTAAAGTTCCTAATTTGCTATTTTGGTGTAGTGTCTCTTCACTCAAAGGGAGCTGAACTTACGACAGAGGTGTTGGCTAGAACTGATCAAAGACTATGACTTGAAGATCGACTACACGTCGGACAAGAAAAATGTTGTGGCAGACGCTCTGAGTTGAAAATACATTGCCTTGCTATCCATTAACAGCAAACTACTTCGGGACTTAGAAGAGATGGGCATCGACCTCCAGGTTCGATTCAGGGGAGAACAGATGGCACAACTACGGTCGGAGCCGAGCTTGCAGAAAAAGATCAAGACCGCTCAGAAGGACGATCCATAGCTGAAGAAGATGCGAGAGATGATTTCAAAGGAAAAGGCGACCGACTTTACGGAAGATGAGACCGGTGTGCTACGATTAAAGGGCCGACTATGTATTCCGGATGACTCAGAACTACAAAAGGAGATATTATCGGAGACACACTATGCAAAGTATTACTTGCTTCCAGGCAGCACCAAGATGTACAAGGACCTTCGCACAAAATTTTGGTGGCACAGAATAAATAGAGATATGGCACTCTTCGTATCGCAATCCATGGCCTATCAGCAGGTGAAAGCTAAGCATCAGAGGCCGGACGGGGAGATGTAGAACCTGACGATTCCAGAATAGAAGTAGCAGCACGTGTGCATAAATTTTATTGTTGGTCTACCGAAGACGCCATGGTGAAATGATGTCATCTGGGTCACCGTCGATCGACAAACCAAGTCAGCACATTTTATTGCCAGTTACTTGGAGCGTTGATCGCCTGGCTAAGATTTATCTTGACGAGATAGTGCGGCTGCACAAAATTTTAGTATCCATCGTCTCTGATCGAGATACACAGTTTCTATCATGTTTTTGGAGTAGCCTTTAGTCGGCTTTGGGTACCAAGTTAAACTTTAGCTCGGCTTACCATCCCCAGACCGACGTCCAAACGGATCGCATAAATCAGATTCTCGAAGACATTCTATGGCTCTGCGCAATTGACTTCAATTCAAGTTGGGACGTCCATCTACCTTTGGCCGAATTTGAATACAATGACAGCTATCAATCCAACATTCAGATGGCGTTGTACAAAGCCTTGTACGGACGGAAGTACAGATCACCCATTTACTGGGATGAAGTCGGAGAGCGGCACATTCTTTGCCCGGAACTGGTGGAATAGACTGTGCAGAAAGTTTGGCTCATTCAAAAAAATTGAAGATTGCACAAAGTCGATAGAAAAGCTACACTGACACCCATCGACGACCCCTCGAGTTCCTGGAAGGCGACTATGTGTTTCTCAAGGTAACGTCTATGCGAGGAGTCACCAGATTCGAAGCCAAAGACAAGCTTAGTACAAGATTTGTGGGTCCTTTCTAAATTTTGAAGCGAGTTGCCCCAGTAGCTTACTAAATTATATTGCCGCCAATACTGTCGGGTGTGCACAATATCTTTAACTTCTCTCAGCTGCGAAAATATGTACACGATCTGAGCCATATGGTGGATCTTGATCAGTTAGATTTACAGGCAGACTTATTATATGTGGAAGAACCAGTCGAAGTCTTGGATTGCAAGGATAAGTTGTTTTGAAATTGAGCAATCTCTTTCATCTGCGTACTCTGAAGGAACCATTCGATCGAGGAGTCTACCTGGGAACTCGAGTCAGAGACGAGGAAAAGGTTTCCTTTGTTATTTTTTAGCGGCAGGCTCTCTTCTTAAGTTTTAAAGATGAAACTTTTTCTTAGTTGGTTATGGTATAATGCCCCGTCCCTACATCATGCCCTATTTTTCATCCACGGGGTGCGCAAAAAAGGAACAATATCGCTATCGATTTTGTCGAAATCGATTGATCGAGATCGATTGAATCGATTGAACATGATCGATTGAATTAAGATTCTTTCCTCGTTATGGAATGACTTCTTCGGAATCAAGTCCCATATTCAACGGTTGTGCCTTGAGGATGGAATCTGTGGCTGAATCGGAAAAGACCTCCCGTTGCTCTGCTTTTCATGCCGTACTTGCTTCTTTGGCTTTGGTTTTCTGAATACATTTTTGTGAATGTTTTCGAAAGTTTTTATGGATTGCACTTTCGAACTTCACATTCATATCAAACTCATTGAGTGAAACTATTCTAATCAGTTGCTTATGCAATTTCAGGTGATCGTATAGGTTCTGTCTAGCGCAGCCAACCAGTCTCTCTCCTCAAGAAAAATCAAGGCGATTAGCTGACCCTTCTTCCCCTTGAACCTCTTGCTTCTTAAATCAATCGATAACATCGTCGCGAATGAAATGTTAGATGCATATGTACGGACACATCTGCTTATTCCATAGAACTGCTACATGCTTAATATACTATTCATGATTAGAACTGTGTTAAGCAAAAGATAAACTCGTTGATCTAAATGATGCCACGACAAGGCGGGACACGATAAAAATAGTTAAGTCTCATAATATATACCACACTTGAGTAATTTGTTTAGTCTAGCACAATCATGGACAACTTGTGCACAAGGTAAAAGTTTCCTCGAACGGCACTCCGGGGCCGCGGGACCGATTCGACCTATGGGAAACACGATATAGGTGTGCGGAATGTTAGCATGGGTTATGCGGAAACTTTCAGCGGGGCTCGCTACTTGCGTTGAAAGGGTCCCGTCTAACAAAGCTATAAGTTTATGATGGCTTGTGGTGTCAGTGACCATCACCTATGAAATTGCACACGATATGCTAGTAAATGATGACAATTGACAGGGAAGAACGTGGTAAGTCTCACATTGTACGGCATGCTCTGCCGTGAGTAAGTTCTAGCGTAATTTATATTATGCCTATCATATGCTTGTCCGAAATTCATTAGGATAACTAGAAAGATCACAAATTAAGTCATATAATTTCTTCAACCAAATGAGAGCATGGAACTTAATTTGTCACGCACCAGTACGTATAAGTGTAATGTATTGATCCTCGCACTCTACAGGTACCCTGAACCAAAAAGGGCATGCCACTTAACTCAAGGCGACGCTAGTCATTTTGAAGTCTCGTCTATGTGCTAAAGGCTTGTTTTGATCCTTTTAAAGACTCCACATTCTGTCCAAAAGAAAGATGTCTTGACTCCCCACGATAGCAGGTCTTTTGAATATTTTGCTTGTAAACAGGGATGTAATGTATAAAATGACTATCTCATCATCGTTTATTTTGTAATCGAGTTATATTGTAAGCCAGTACGACAAGAATTGTAATAGAGTCTTGTAAATGATGTCTATTATCAATGACAAGAAAGTTCCTTCTATCTTAAATGTGTTATTCAATTTCTTTGCGTACTCTACTAGATGTTGTGTTTCGGATAACCTTATGACTATGGCTTGTGCGATCACATTTTAGGTTTACAAGGCATCACGCCCGGGTGACGACTATTGATTCTACGAAATTGGGACGTGACAATTAGAGTCAGGATGAAGGAGGTTTAGTTGATAAAAGTAGCAGAGCACAGCGATGAAGATAGTCTTACCTTTGAAAAAATTATTGCAGCAGTTTTCTGGAAATCGACTAGCTTGTTGGGCTGTTTTGAGGAAGTTAAAGTAAGTTTTGATGGAAAGTTTATGAAAAGAAAGTGTTACATACAGAGAGAGGAAGAAGTGTTTTAAATTTCAGAGAAATTCTTTCTGTGGAGGGAGATATGGCCGGATTGGTAGAGACTAGCCAAATTCAGATTCAGCCTAGGTAGGGGTGGATAGATGGAGGTGTGGAGGGAGATAGAGAAGGTTTTTAAAAATAGTTTGTGAAGAGAAGTTGTTTGAAAGAGTCTTGGAAGAAGTTTGTTCAGGTGGTTTGAGGTAATAAGTGAAGTGGAGGTCATGGGGTGGCCGTTTATTAAGAGGAAGATGGAGAGTTGAGTTGAATTGTCATAAAGGATGGAGGTTATGCATGATTGAGAAAGTGAAGAGGTATGGGGTTATGGGGTAAAGGAAAATGAAAAGTGAGAGGGTTATGGACATCTATTAAGTGTGTTTGACCCCATTTGAGCCATCCATTAGGTTTGAAGTATTGAGGGGTAGAACTGGGTTTATTCCAAAGGGTGCAAAGTTAAAAAATTTATATGTAAGATTTTGTGTGGTGAACCTTAGAGTTTGGTGTTTTGTAGAGAGGACAATGTTGTATGGATTTGGCATGAACCATGTGAGGGTGTGTAAGTGTCTGGGTTGAGTCTAGACAAGGTTCAGGCTAAGTCAAACCGGTAGCTCATTAGGACTAGAGATTTCGTCATTAGGATTTACAATAAATAGAAAATATATAAAAGTCTAATTAATCTTAAAATATTAATATTAATTTTTTGCATTAATACATAAAAATAAAAAATATCCAAAAATTCAGGGAGCTTACAATCTACCCACCTTAGAAAATTTTGTCCTCGAAATTAAAATTATAACTAAAACTAAAACTCTATAAAGTTATGGCACTAGAGTTAGTTTTAGAATCTTACTGGAATCCTCGAATAAATGTGGATAATGCTCCGTCATAGAATCTTCTCACTCCTAAGTAGATTATCCAGGAGAATGGTGCTTCCACGAAACCTGGACTAATCTAATCCTCTGTCCTATAAGCATCTTCTCGCTAGTATCCAATATTTCAATTGACTGCTCTTCGTATGATAAACTGGGTCCCACTGTGATCTCAGAATGATCGACGACATGACTATGGTCAGTGACATACCTCTTCAACTGTGAGACATGAAATACATCATGCACTCTCTTCAGCGATGGGGGTTATGCAAGACGAAATGCCACTTCTCCAACACGCTCTCTAGTATCAAAATATTACTGATTTAGAGGTAAGGCTTCTAACTTGGCTATTAAATCTCTATCTATGACTAACAATGGAGATAAAAAAATTATAATCCATCCGTAATTCTGTCAATCCTTTAAACCTATATTATATTCCTATAAGTTATATCACTAACTTCTATAGTAGTTAAATTAGCGATCCACCCCTTCTACCTATAAGCAATATATAAAATCCTTACAAGTACGTCTATCCATTGATTCCTATCGGCAGGGTAAAGGTCGAGGCTGAACTACATAGCCACATAAACCTATTGGTCATCCTTATAATCCTGGACTTCCATTGGTCATTTTAAGGCTAGTCCTACCATGTATAGAGTTGGTCATCTTTTCTAACCCATATCTTTTTACTCTATTTATATATCATCCTAATAATAATTTCTCTAGTATTTCTATCATAGGTGTGAGCCTCCTAAATTTTAGCGTTTATTTTTTTAAATTGTCTAAATGAATTATTTTCAGTAAATATTTATTATAATTATATTTGATCATTAAATATTCTTTTTTGTGGCTTTGGTTTTTGGAGCGTCAGAGATGTCAATCCCTCAAATTTTTCTTTATGAGTTTTGTAGTAGACAAGATTATTTTTATTTTGGTGTATGATGTCCCACTCAAACTTGTTCTCTTGTATTTCTTTTGCATCATACAACTTTCTGATCAATTTAGACCATTTGACCTTCTATCGTAAAAGTTGACCTAACTTCCAATTTAATTTCGGGACTCGACATCGATCCAACCTAATCGACCCAATATACGATTTTGACCTATTTTGCGCCCACTCTGCATGCCACCCAATTGATCTCCCGTATGCTCATGTTCCATCAATGATTATAAATGTCTAAATTTGTAGTCATAACCAAACCTAGCCCAATCTAACACAAATCACTCAACCCAAATGGATGTAGCACCTCATGACATACACCAAACACCCCCACACAAATTTTCCTTCATGACAAACACCAAAAACCAAGTGTACCCACTCAAATATTCAAAGGACAACTCCATTGATCAAATTCCTATAATATGACCTAACCTAGCATACACTCAATCTTAGCGCTTCATTCAACTCCTACTTATTCCCAACCACCCATCACTTCATGACAACCAGCACACTCCTATGAGTAGCCGACCCTAATCCACAAACTTTTTCTCTCTCCCTACTTTTATAGAGATTCCTCTCTTTCTCTCTGTAACTTTTACTCACAACCACTCACCCCTCTCTCTCTCTCTCACTCAATCTCTCTCTCTCCCTACAACTCACAGTAGCACTTTCCTACCTAGGCCGACAACACCCTTCCTCAACTCTACACTTCATCTTCCCCATTCCATCACCATCCCTAACTCCACCACCTTCTTCTCCACCTCCACTTCTCTTTCTCCATATATACATACATCATCTTCCCCTTCCATTTTTGTTCTGCTACTGCTCTTCTTCTTCTTCTTCTTCTTCATCTTCTTCTAAACTCCATCGAACCCTACGCCGCGGCCATTTCGGCATGCCCCGGTCAGTCGCTCGTCCTGTGTGACCTCCAGCGCGTCCCACTGCAGTAGGAGCACAACGACTCCTCGCGCGTGCAGTCGGGGACGTGACCCCAGAAAGCGTCACCCCGTACGACCCGCCTCCCGCTGTCGTGAATGCAGGAGACCGTCTCGTGTACCGCCCAACCATCTCTATGGTGCAGCACCTCGTGTACTGTCTAGCCACGTCTGGGAGCAATGCCTCATGCGAAGCCCGACTACTTCAGTGATACACCGCCTCGCGCCTCCGAGCACAGCCACCCCTGTAGTAGCAGCGCCTTCCCACACGTCCGCATATCATCGACGACTACCCCCAAGCCCGTCACCCTTCTCTCCGACACGCATAGGAGGCGATTCGTGCGTTTCGCATGAAATCCCGTCGTGACGCGTGAGTTTGAACTTAGAAATCACGTTTCGGGACAACAACTTTGGGCATATTTTTTAGACAATCCGACCGTTGGATCGTCGATCCGATTCTTCTGTCTCAATCTCGGTATATACCCCTTCACTCCTCTAATGTTTTAACTGTTAATTCGATCATTTGATAGATCAAAATCGACCGCCAAGTTGACCATTTAAATTACGTTATTTTTGGACAGTTTTATGGAGCCAACTTCGCGGATCCGTTTCTCCCTCGTCGAAGCTCCGGTTGACGAACCACCAACTTCGGTACACAAAAGGTATAAACACCTTCGTGCCACATAAGTTTCAGCTTCATATGACGTCGTTTGGTTGGTTGAAATCGACGCCAAATTTGGCCTCTCGAAACCGTAATTTCCAACTTATACAATTCCAGTTTTGAACCCGAGACCCCGGATTCCAGTTCTGACACCAGTGGACTTTTGACATCGTTCTAGCATAAATTCATATATAATTTGCTGAGCTTGGAGGACTTTAGCTCTGGCATGTATTTTCGTGCAAACCGGATTCCAAATGTTTGGGTCAATGTGTCACTTTGAGATCGGCTCATCGGAATCCAATTTCGGATATACCGTTGGGTTCGTATCGTCATTCTGAATGCATGGACATATAATTTGCTAGGTTTAGTAGAATTTTATCCTAGCAAACTTTTCGGTGCAAAGTGGGTGCAACGACGGACATCATTTTGACCTAAAATTACTATTTTGCCCCTGTGTCTAAATTGGACTTATGGGTAGGCTATTCTAGCTATTTTGACCATTCTAGACACGTTGACGATGTTTATTTCATCATCCGACAAGGTCTTTAGATTTTTCTTTAAGTATCACTATTAGTTATAATTAATTCTTATTATGTATGTATAACTGTTTTATTATATACTGTTTATAAACTGTATACTATATTCTGTATATAGTATACAAAATACATACTATACACTGTATATTCTGTATATATATACAGAATACAGTATACAATAACATATATATATATATATATATATATATAAATATATATATATATATATATATATATATATATATATATATATATATATATAAAATATATATATATATATATATTATTTTACTTTATAATATATATGTTATATTACTGGTAATAAATATTATTATCTATGTATAATTTACTGTATTATTATATTATTATATTATTTTAACATGTTATTTTATTTGCATATTTAACTTCGTATTTTTTCGTATTTTGTTCAATACGGTCATTTTGTGACCAAACCTAGCATGGGTTGTGTGGACTCAAGTGAGCCAAAATATATTCAAGGTCTGTACAAGTCATGTTGAACTTGATTCATGGCCTTGGGCCCCGTATTTTGGACTTCGATTCAATTTTGTATACGTGGAAAAATACATTAATAATTAATTATTTATTTTCAGAAACTGTACCTTGCTGTATTTTAATTTTTAGATAGTCTTTATATGCTGTAAAAATTTTACAAAAAATTAGGATTAAATACTATGTTAATTTAGATAATTTAATGTTATTTTTCTAGAATTTATTTTATATAGTTATCACTGTATAAAAATAGGTATTCAGAAATTACTTTTAAGATACCTGTGTATTCTGATTTTTAATAAATACCTACAACATCTTAAAAATTCTATAAAAATTATTATAAGTTATTATAATTAACAAGGATGGTTTTGGTACTTTATTTCATATTTATTGGTCTTATAGCTACCTAAATAATTGTTGGAACACAGTGGACAGTCTAAATTTTTATTGAACAATTGTGCTTTGTGTGGTAATTTATGTTTTTCGGTATTTAAGTGTCATAATTTTGCCACCATTATAGTATTGAGTCTCTAAGGACTCTAAGTGTTGATTATAGGGTTAGTATCATCCCAAATTGGTCTACTATGCTAGGTCATCACTTTGCTAGGTGTCCTAGTTAGAAGTTGTGTCATACTACTAGTGTTAGAGTTAGCAGTTAGAGTCTTGAACGTAATAGGAACTAAGATCGTTATACCTTTTTGATAGTGATAGGGCACTAGGCTTCTTCCTCTGCATTCTTATTTTCTTGCCTTGCTTGGGAAAAGTACAAACTACAAACTTTACTTACTGCATATGATAATGAACTGCATATGAATATTGTTAATATAGCTATTTATAACTGAAATCATATATCACATGCTTCTACGTACTTTTCATATGCTTCACATGTTTTAAACTGCTCTTATTATCTTTCACATGTTTATAACTTGGGGATGGGAAAACTTCTAGTTGAGTACGTGATCATACTGATTATATGTATCAAGCTCGGTCGTATTTCATACAACCTTGCCGTAGGCCTTTATCCCGCATATTTGTACGTATGTACATCTATGCTTGTATACATATGTACATTTTATTACATGTAGACTTGTACACCGGTATATTTTATACCTATTGACCGATCACATACCTACTAGAGTTTCAAACACTAGATATACATGTCACCATGACAAATGTATTTTCCATATGATAGACTATGATATGATATGTTTCTTATTTAGCATATCTCTGTTTAGTTTGTAGAACCAGTACTTGCTTCCTTCCTGACAGAAAAACATTACAGGCATACTTTCTGAGGAAGAGATGCTCTGTGATCCTTACTATGGGTCCACTGCAGAGGACCAGGTCATTGCTCCCGAGGATGTCCCCGCAGGGAACCTCGCTTAGTAGTTTGCTTTAGATTCCTTTTGGCTTAGTGTGTTGAACTGTTAGACTCTATCTTTTGTCACTGGACTTTGTCTCCAGTTTAATACTTTGGAAGTGTAATAACTAAAATCTAAACTTACTTGCTTTCGCTATTAGATGTTGTGTTGTGATGAACTGTTAGATGTGATATTAGAACTGTTAGCACCTTAAATCCTTTACTGTCTTTACTTAGAAAAGCTTACTACGCTATGACACAAGCGTAGGCTAGGCATGGCCCGGCCCGGCCCGGCCCAACAATTTAGGTAGCGGGTTGTGACATGTTTTTAGTGGTTTCCCATGTAAGTCTAGACTTAAATTATTTGTTTATGTTATTGTACCAAGCATGCCTGCAATTAGGATCTTAGGACAACTTGATAATGTTAGGGACAATATTTAGAACACCTAGAAGATTACTAGGATTGCAACATTAGGGAAAAATCATCACAACATATGATCGTTAACTATAATTAGCCTCTTGTTTGAAATTAAGGGGTTATAATTTTGACTAGAATAGTATCTTTAGGATGACCCCTGAGAATCTCACTCTAAATCTTACCTCGAAATCTGTTTCCACTTGTTTCCATTTACTCTTCCTTGATTCGTTGTTGAATTTGATTCCTAATGTTCGTTGTTGACTTTGATTTTTCATCGAGATAAATTTTATGGATTGAGTTAAGGTGTATTATGATAACATATTTGATGAGGACAGTGCGAAAAGAGAATGTCTGCTTTAGTTATGGAGTTTAGAATTTATTGCAGCCATATTAGCTAGTATGATAAAAACATAAAGCCTGATTTTGGGTATTGTCACACCCCAGTACCGAAATACGGAGACGGACTAGGCCAGCTACTCCATATGAGGTACGTAACGTCATACGGCGATCGTGGCTGTCGAGAGACTAGAGGGTACATGCTACAATCAAGTCTCCTATGGTCCCACAGAGTTCTATGTCTCAATTAATCAAATCACATCAGCAATTAAATGAACATTAAAGATAAAGCAGTAAGGCGTCCCCGACGCTTCATCAAAATGGTCATGAGAGACTAGCTTTATAATTTAGCTATCTCAGAGAGTCAGGAGTACAAAATTATACACAGCTGCAGTCTGTTTAATTACAATTATGTACTGACACCAAAATATCGAGTAATCCGGCTAACAGGTGCCGGTGGCTAAACGCCGCAAAAGTATAAGCAGGAGTGGTGGAGAAGAAATCCACTCGAGTCCCCGAACTGCCATGCTCCTAGTATGCACCATGGATGTCAGGGAGGAAGATAGTGTCCTCTGGCTCTGCTACGAGATCTGGCCAAACAAAACCAGCGGGGTCAGCCCCGAATAGCAAGTACCGCCAAAGGGGCACAAGAGTTAAGATTTAAAAACCCAGTTAAATAGAATGATTGATAATAGTAATACTTATGCTACTATTATAGGGTGGCGCAACATCCTCGAACCCATATGACATCCTTACAACCAAACAAGGACAAAAGGTGCCGCATGGAGTCGGGACGTGTCGTACTTTATAACTTTCACATAAGTTAAAAAAAGGTATAAACAATAAAATCTCCTGATCGTGGCTTCGGTCGATAGCCTATCGCAGCACAATAACCAACCCAACAATCAGACAAGAACATGGGTTGGATCATGTACCGAGATAGACCATATTCCTCAGTCATTCACAGAAGTAGCACATCACAACCAGAAATAGTCTTCCGTTCATAACTTCGGTCCACAGCCTGTCATAGTACGATAACCAACCAAGCAATCAAACAAGAATATGGGTTGGATCACGTACCATGACAGTCCGCTTCCCTCAGTTATTCACGGAAGGCAATAGGATACAAGCAAGTCGTTTTCACGGCCAATCAAGTCTACGAGTTTCTAGTGGGACGAGGTTATCCTCGCATCATGTTAATAGGAATCCTCAGATCGTATCTTTCCAGCAAGGCTAGCCAACCCAGGGGTTCGCGTAGACAGGTATGATTGAGCACAGGTCCCTCATAAGGCCACATTGCTAAAACATATAATATAGCAGAAATTAATCGGATACAGTCATCCACTCGTTGCAGATGACACAGTATCCGTGGAGACCAGCCGGCGCGTCAAGACAGTATCTCAAGGCGGCTGGTGTAACACGATCTCGAGATTTTGCCCTCTCCATGCATCTAGTATATTTAGTTGCCTAATTTAACCCTAGGTGAAATCTTGGACTTTCATGCTGTGGCCTGCATGATTATCCTCCTAAAGTCGTACTTTAGTACGAGTACCCCAAAGAGGATCTATGTCAATCAGTATGTCAACATGTTCTACCCTCCTTAGTGTAATACATCATTGCAAATACGCCACGTGGAGTTACGAGTCATTTGTCGAGCATGAACAAGAACTGGAACATTCAGGTACATGTATCAGGTAGGAACACTTTGTTCTCCGGGGTCACATTAGTGCTCATATCATGCTCGGGACAAAAGGTAACCAGATATGGCATAAAAGTCCATGCGGCTCAAGGGGAGTGAGTCCATGCGGCTGGGTCAATACAGGTTCATGCGGCTGGGACTGTACGCTCATGCGGCTCAGGGAGCCCAAGGCGCATGCGGCTGGAAAGGCGGGTTCATGCGGACGAAGGGGTGTCAGCATATGCAGCTGCGAAGGGAGCAATCGCCCGACGGTCGGGGTTCAACATCATATGCGGCTATGATCAGACGAAGTCTTATACGGCTGAGCATGGGCGATACATATGCGGCTGGATGATGGATGGGCCTTATGCGGCCCAAAACAGTAGCGCATATGCGGCTGGGTGCAAAAGAACTCATACGGCTGAAAGCTAGCCGCATGAAGTCCATACGACTCAAGATAACAGGGGCTCATGCGGCTGAGTCTGAACAAGGCTATGCGGCTCAATTACTTGCCGCATGAAGATTCATGCGGTCAAGTACTCAAGCAAGTCTTATGCGGCTAGGAAGGACTTTCCATGCGGCCGAGCTCGAACGAGTCTCATGCGGCTGGAAAGGCCATGCGGCCAGAGACTTGCCGCATGAGGATTCATGCGGTCAAGTACTGCTCTTCTTCTCCACTTGTCCGAGAAGAGGAGCCAAGCAACCATGGCTTCCAAACTACACAAAACCTTCATCCGGAGCCCAAATCGGAACTCCCTTAGGTCAAAATAGGGTAGAACGAGATCCTCTACAAATGGAACCATCAAAACTAGGAAATAACAAGATTAAGTAGATCAAAACCCAAGAAATCCAAAAATAAAGTAAACCTAGATCTACAAAAATCAAAGCTTCAAAATGGAAACTTCCAAGTTCTAAACTAGTATAGGTTGAGGAGAAGAACATGTTTTGGCAAATAGTTTTGTAAGAAATCATTGACAAATTATGGATCCATCTCTTGAGCAAGTTGGTACTTGCCTTGGTTGATGGAGGAAATATTTGGTTGGTGGAGGAAATAAATGAGAGGAAGTAAATGAGAGGAGAGAGAATGAGATGAGTTATATATATAGATCTTGGACCCATGGGTTCATGATGAACCATTGGTGAACCAAGAATAGGTTATCCAAATGAGCCAAAACTGTAGGCCCAAATGCAGAAAATAAATTAGAAAATAATATTTTGTCGAATATTTTGGAAAATGCATGAAGAAAGACAGCATAATAAATATAGTATAAATACAAGGTAAATACAATTTGTCGGTATACGTATAAAAATACGTATTCCAGGATCGGGGAGTGACATCTCTACCCTTCTTAGAAAAATTCCGTCCTCGGAATTCCAGCCAAGACAGGATAGTAAAATCAGGGCAAGCAGGGCATAATCATATATAAGTTAACTATCATCGCAGTTATTATCATACATCACAAAGTGCAAAACAAGCAGGTGCAGATAAGCATGGAATCGTGTCAATAAGGTACAAAAATATACCTTATTAGTCAAACAAATGCGGATACCGAGATCTGATCTCGTCCTCGTGCTCCCAGGTTGACTCTCCCGGAGAGTGATGGTTCCAAAAAACACGGACAAGGCTTATCGTCCGATTCTTGAGTACCTTCTCTTGCCGGTCTAAAATAGACACGGGTTGTTCCTCGTAAGTTAGGTTGGTACCAACGACTAACTCAGAATGATCGAGGACATGACTCGGATCCGGGATATACCCACGTAATTGGGATACATGAAACACATCATGTATGCCGGTTAACGAAGATGGAAGGGCAAGTCGATAAGCCACATCGCCTACCCGAGCGAGAATCTTAAAAGGACCAACGTATCTTGGACTAAGCTTTCCTCGGGTTCCAAATCTGATGATACCTCGAGTAGGCAAAATCTGCAGAAACACTTGGTCACCAACTCTGAACTCTAGGGGCCTACGATGCTGATCTGCCCAATGACGATGTCGGTCCTGTGCAACTTGAAGGCGCTCTCTGACCAACTTAACTATCTCCACAGTCTGCGTGATCATCTCTGGTCCCAACAACTTCTGTTCTCCGACGTCGTCCCATGCCAAAGGGGACCTGCACTTCCTTCCGTACAATGCTTCGAACGGGGCCATCTGAATGCTAGCCTGATAGCTGTTGTTATAGGAGAACTCCACTAGATGAAGGTGATCCTCCCAAGATCCGCCAAAATCCAAGGTACACGCCCGTAGCATATCTTCTAACGTCTGAATGGTTCTTTCTGATTGCCCGTCAGTTTGGGGATGATAAGCAGTACTGAATCTTAACTTGGTTCCCAAACTTTGGTGTAAGCTCCGCCAAAAATGGGAAGTAAACTGCGTATCCCGATCTGATACTATACTAACTGAAATACCGTGCTGCCTTACTATCTGCTTCATGTACATTTCTACTAACTGCTCAGTAGTCTGTCCGACTCGGAAGGAAAGAAAATGAGCGACCTTCGTGAGTTGATCTACTATTACCCAGACTGCATTCTTACCAGTCGGGGATCTAGGTAAACCGGTCACAAAGTCCATCGTGATGTGCTTCCATTTCCATTCTGGGATAAGAAGCGGCTGTAGCAACCCTGCTGGTCTCTGCTGCTCGGCTTTCACCTGCTGACATACCAGACACTTGGATAAAAATATCGCTCTCTCTCTTTTCATGCCATTCCACCAAAAGTACTGCCTGATATCTCGATACATCTTCGTTCCTCCTGGATGAATGGAGTAAATAGAACTATGAGCTTCGGACATAACTTCTTGCCGAAGGTCTCCACTCGGTACACAGAGTCTATTTCCAAACCTGAGCGTACCATCTTCATGAATCACTAACTCCTTCCTACGGCCTGATTCACACTCCGACCGCAACTTCTGAATCTGTGGATCTCCTGCTTGTGCTGCCCTTATCCTCTCTACTAAGGTTGACTGAATCTGCATACTGGTCATTCTTCCTATATCCCTTGGCAAAACTACTTCGATTCCCATACTCTGAAGGTCTTCTAAAATATGCTTCTGCGAGGTCAGGATAAAGGCACTGTCTCTCCTACTCAGTGCATCTGTAACTATATTCGCCTTGCCTGGATGATACTGAAGATCTAAGTCAAAATCCTTCAGTAGTTCTAACCATCTTCTTTGCCTCATGTTCAAATCTCGCTGCGTGAATACGTATTTCAAACTCTTATGATCAGTATAGATCTCTACCCGATCTCCGTATAAATAATGCCTCCATAACTTGAGTGAAAATACCACAGCTGCTAACTCTAAATCGTGAGTCGGGTAATTCTTCTCATGGTCTCGAAGCTGTCGAGACGCATATGCTATCACCTTTCCGTGCTGCATCAATACACATCCAAGACCCTTCCCAGATGCGTCACAATATACTGTAAAGCCTTCCGCTCCTACTGGAAGCGTCAAGATCGGGGCTGAGATCAATCTCTTCTTCAATTCTTCAAAGGATGCCTGACAGCTAGCTGACCAAACAAACTCTACGTCCTTGTGCGTCAAACGCTTTAAGGGCGCAGAGATCTTGGCAAAGTCCGCCACGAACCTTCTGTAGTAACCAGCTAATCCTAAGAAACTTCGCACTTCTGCAACCGTTCTCGGGACTGGCCAATGCTCTACGGCCTCAATCTTCTTCGGATCTACTGACACTCCTGTCCCAGAAATTACATGCCCCAGGAACGAAATATGATCTAACCAGAATTCACACTTGTCGAGCTTCGTATAAAGTTGATGCTCCCTCAATGTCTGTAAGACAGTCCTAAGATGCTTCTCATGCTCCTCTTCACTGCTGGAATAGACAAGAATGTCATCTATGAACACCACCACAAATTTATCCAAATACGGCAGAAAGATGCGGTTCATTAAATCCATGAATACTGTGGGGGCGTTGGTTAGTCCAAAGGACATTACTAAAACTCATAATGCCCATATCTAGTTCTGAATGCTGTCTTCGGTATGTCTTGCTCCCAAACTCTTACTTGATAGTATCCTGACCGAAGATCGATCTTGGAAAAGATGCTGGCCTTGCTCAACTGGTCAAACAGGTCATCAATCCTTGGTAGTGGGTACTTATTCTTCACTGTTACTGCATTCAGCTTGCGATAGTCGATGCACATCCTCGTCGACCCATCCTTCTTGGGAACTAGAATCACTGCCACGGCCCAGGGCGATTTACTGTCTCGGATGAATCCCTTAGACTTCAACTCTTCCTCATGTTGATACAACTTATCCTGTTCTGACGGCGACATTCTGTAAACTCTTTCTGCAATAGGCCTCGTTCCAGGGTTCAACTCAATGCTAAATTCTACCTCTCTGACTGGGGGTATCCCTGGGAGCTCATCAGGGAAGACGTCGAAGAAATCTTCGACCACTCTCGGAATCTGTCCTGGCTCTGACACTGCTGCTGAGATGACGCCTCCGGCTTGATTCTTCAAGGTTCGAGTAAAGAGGAACAGCTCCATCCCAGGAACGCTGAATATGACCCTTCCTCCTCAACAATCAATTGTCGCATGACTGTCTCTCAACCAGTCCATGCCAAGAACGACATCAAAATTCCCCATAGGGAATTCAATCAATGATGCGGGCAGTAAATGCCCACACACCTCCACCGGACATGAAAAGCGCACTCTGCTAACTTCTACGAGCCCATTGCCGGTGAGTATATCCATCCTCTCCGGCAATGCCTCAAACTCTAATCCAATCCGTGTAGCATATTGTGCAGAGATGAATGAATGAGTAGCGCCTGAATCAAATAATGCTACAGCGGAAAATGAGGTGACGAGAATTTTACCTGCCACCACGTCACTAGACGCTAGAGCCTCTCCCAAGGTCAATGTGAGAGCCTGGCCCCGCGGAGCCCCTTGTTGCAGCCTTCCTCGACCATGCTGTTGCTGCCTCTGAGGGCCTTCGGCTTCCTGTGCCTGGCGGAACATCTGAGCCTGCGTTGGTAGACGCTGGGCTAGGGGCCTTACTGCTAATACTGGCCCTCCACTCGAGGTTGCCACCGGAGCTGGCAATGCTGGAAACTGCTGAGCTGGCCCTCCTGGCCTCTGCATCATAGGACAAGTGGAAATACGGTGGTCTGAACTACCACACCTCAAGCATAAGCCATTCGCTGACTGGCACACCTCCCTCGTGTGCCCTGTCTTCCCATAGAATGTACAGCCCTGGGGTGCTCCCTGACGCTGTTACTGGTTTCTCGACTGCTGATGTCGAACTGGTGCTGTATTAGTTGATACAGCCGTCCTCCGCGGCGCTCCTGCATCATGAATACGTACACCGGGTGCTGGTGCCGATGTTTGCTGCATTGCTCCTCCTCCAACCTGGGAATGAGATCTCTTCTGACCTCCTGTCCTCGATGCCAACCTCTGCTGGGTAAGCTCATGCCTCCGGGCTGCCGTCAAGACAGCGTCAAACGTCTGGTAGTCGTGTCCCTCCACAAGCTGTAGAAGTTCCAAATGAAGTCCCTGCTGGAACCTCATAGCTTTCTCTGGCTCCGTTGCCACCATTGCTGGTGCGAAACGGCACAATCTGCAGAACTCTGTTGCATACCCATCTACGGTCTTGCCTGCTTGCTTGAGACTGATAAACTTCTGCTGGAGCTCATATCGAGCTACTACGCCAAAATACTTGGCCTTGAATCTGTCACTGAAGGTGGTCCAACGAACAGGGCATCTTGTACCAACTTCTTCTGATGCCCACCAGTCGCAGGCAAGATCCTGAAGTTCCAGTTTGACCTGATCAACCTTCTCATCATCTGGAACCTTGGCTGCCACAAGAATGGCTTCGATGTCTTGAATCCATGCATCCGCAGTGATGGCATCCTCCGTGCCATCAAAATACCTCGGGTTCAAGCGACGAAACCTTCCTGATGCTCCCGAGTCAGCCCCGACACTCCTCTCAAGAGCTAACGGAATCCCTTGGTTTAGCAACACGTTCTGCTCCTGCTGCCGAGTCTGTTGCTGTTGGTTAGTGACAAGAAACCCCCGGATGATCTCCAGGAGTGCTACGACGTCTGGTACTGCCGTCACTGCTGGTGCTGCAGGAGTTTCAATAACCTGCGGCTGCACTGCCTCTGGTTCCATTTCTGCTCGTGCTTGCACTGGAGAAGGTTCTCTCCCCTGTTGCTGCCCAATCGAGCCATGCTCTTGCTGCTCTTCCTCATGGGCCTCTCCCGCTACTGAGAATGAAGCACCCTTATAGAGAAGAATATAAGATTATCAAGTCCGGACGAAGAAGATTTCGAGGATGCAAGTCAGGTTAGAGATCGAGGCAAGGATAGAGAATTCGAAACAGAATTTCAAGGGGAACAAGTTTTGATTGAGACTCTTAATAATTCGTAATACCCCACAAGTCTGAAAATCAGACCTGCATGGGCCACCACTAAAACCTTGTCACGCCCCAGTACCGAAATACGGAGACGGACTAGGCCAGCTACTCCATATGAGGTACGTAACGTCATACGGCGATCGTGGCTGTCGAGAGATTAGGGGGTACATGCTACAATCAAGTCTCCTATGGTCCCACAGAGTTCTATGTCTCAATCAATCAAATCATATCAGCAATTAAATGAACATTAAAGATAAAGCAGTAAGGCGTCCCCGATGCTTCATCAAAATGGTCATGAGAGACTAGCTTTATAATTTAGCTATCTCAGAGAGTCAGGAGTACAAAATTATACACAGCTGCAGTCTGTTTAATTACAATTATGTACTGACACCAAAATATCGAGTAATCCGGCTAACAGGTGCCGGTGGCTAAACGCCGCAAAAGTATAAGCAGGAGTGGTGGAGAAGAAACCCACTCGAGTCTCCGAACTGCCATGCTCCTAGTATGCACCATGGATGTCAGGGAGGAAGATAATATCCTCTGGCTCTGCTACGAGATCTGGCCAAACAAAACCAGCGGGGTTAGCCCCGAATAGCAAGTACCGCCAAAGGGGCACAAGAGTTAAGATTTAAAAACCTAGTTAAATAGAATGATTGATAATAGTAATACTTATGCTACTATTATAGGGTGGCGCAACATCCTCGAACCCATATGACACCCTTACAACCAAACAAGGACAAAAGGTACCGCATGGAGTCGGGACGTGTCGTACTCTATAACTTTCACATAAGTTAAAAAATGGTATAAACAATAAAATCTCCTGATCGTGGCTTCGGTCGACAGCCTATCGCAGCACAATGACCAACCCAACAATCAGACAAGAACATGGGTTGGATCATGTACCGAGATAGACCATATTCCTCAGTCATTCACAGAAGTAGCACATCACAACCAGAAATAGTCTTCCGTTCATAACTTCGGTCCACAGCCTGTCATAGTACGATAACCAACCCAACAATCAAATAAGAACATGGGTTGGATCACGTACCACGACAGTCCGTTTCCCTCAGTTATTCACGGAAGGCAATAGGATACAAGCAAGTCGTTTTCACGGCCAATCAAGTCTACGAGTTTCTAGTGGGACGAGGTTATCCTCGTATCATGTTAATAGGAATCCTCAGATCGTATCTTTCCAGCAAGGCTAGCCAACCCAGGGGTTCGCGTAGACAGGTATGATTGAGCACATGTCCCTCGTAAGGCCACCTTGCTAAAATATATAATATATAGCAGGAATTAATCGGATACAGTCATCCACTCGTTGCAGATGACACAGTATCCGTGGAGACCAGCCGGCGCGTCAAGACAGTATCTCAAGGCGGCTGGTGTAACACGATCTCGGGATTTTGTCCTCCCCATGCATCTAGTATATTTAGTTGCCTAATTTAACCCTAGGTAAAATCTTGGACTTTCATGCTGTGGCCTGCATGATTATCCTCCTAAAGTCGTACTTTAGTACGAGTACCCCAAAGAGGATCTATGTCAATCAGTATGTCAACATGTTCTACCCTCCTTAGTGTAATGCATCATTGCAAATACGCCACGTGGAGTTACGAGTCATTTGTCGAGTATGAACAAGAACTGGGACATTCAGGTACATGTATCAGGTAGGAACACTTTGTTCTCCGGGGTCACATTAGTGCTCATATCATGTTCGGGACAAAAGGCGTAAGGATATAAAATGGGCATATAATATATATAATAATAATAATAATAATAAGGTAACCAGATAGGGCACAAAAGTCCATGCGGCTCAAGGGGAGTGAGTCCATGCGGCTGGGTCAATACAGGTTCATGCGGCTGGGACTGCATGCTCATGCGGCTCAGGGAGCCCAAGGCGCATGCGGCTGGAAAGGCGGGTTCATGCGGACGAAGGGGTGTCAGCTTATGCGGCTGCGAAGGGTGCAATCGCCAGGCGGCCGGGGTTCAACATCATATGCGGCTATGATCAGACGAAGTCTTATGCGGCTGAGCATGGGCGATACATATGCGGCTGGATGATGGATGGGCCTTATGCGGCCCAAAACAGTAGCGCATATGCGGCTGGGTACAAAAGAACTCATGCGGCTGAAAGCTAGCCGCATGAAGTCCATGCGACTCAAGATAACAGGGGCTCATGCGGCTGAGTCTGAACAAGGCTATGTGGCTCAATTACTTGCCGCATGAAGATTCATGCGGTCAAGTGCTCAAGCAAGTCTTATGCGGCTAGGAAGGACTTTCCATGCGGCCGAGCTCGAACGAGTCTCATGCGGCTGGAAAGGCCATGCGGCCAGAGACTTGCCGTATGAGGATTCATGCGGTCAAGTACTGCTCTTCTTCTCCACTTGTCCGAGAAGAGGAGCCAAGCAACCATGGCTTCCAAACTGTACAAAACCTTCATCCGGAGCCCAAATCGGAACTCCTTTAGGTCAAAATGGGGTAGAACGAGATCCTCTACAACATGGAACCATCAAAACTAGAAAATAACAAGATTAAGTAGATCAAAACCCAAAAAATTCAAAAATAAAGTAAACCTAGATCTACAAAAATCAAAGCTTCAAAATAAAAACTTCCAAGTTCTAAACTAGTATAGGTTGAGGAGAAGAACATGTTTTGGCAAATAGTTTTATAAGAAATCATTGACAAATTATGGATCCATCTCTTGAGCAAGTTGGTACTTGCCTTGGTTGATGGAGGAAATATTTGGTTGGTGGAGGAAATAAATGAGAGGAAGTAAATGAGAGGAGAGAGAATGAGATGAGTTATATATATAGATCTTGGACCCATGGGTTCATGATGAACCATTGGTGAACCAAGAATAGGTTACCCAAATGAGCCAAAACTGTAGGCCCAAATGCAGAAAATAAATTAGGAAATAATATTTTATCGAATATTTTGGGAAATGCATGAAGAAAGACAGCATAATAAATATAGTATAAATACAAGGTAAATACAATTTGTCGGTATTCGTATAAAAATACGTATTCCAGGATCGGGGAGTGATAGGTATACTTATCTTAGTTATAAAATTTAGATTTTCTCGCAGCCATACCGGTTGGCATGGCGAGAATTCTAGATAACATGATTATAGGGTATATACCTTAGTTATGGACTCTATCATTTATTGCAGCTATGCTTACTGGTGTGGCATAAATTCTGGCAATATGATTTCAGGAAGACGTGTATGGTTATCAGGTCGTATCTTAAATTGGTTCACTTTGTTATGACCAGATGAGCAAGAACAAATTCTTATCATCATTTTTTACCGTCTTGATTGACTCTCTCCTATCTACATCCAAAACTAGGATTATAGGTTCTCTAGAACTCTACAACAGGATTGTTTTCATGTTATCTTTTCTCGACATAATTGTTTTTCTGTTCTATCTTTCCTATGATTTGACTAAACTCTTCTCCGTTAACCTTTTGGGTAATTCTTCTCGTCCTTCTCGGTAATTGTTGGAAATGCCTTATGGATGGTATCCAAGAAAAGTTCGAGAAAATATATTTTAACCTTGTATTACGAAATCGAGAGTTTTTGCAACCAGAGAAATACTAGCGAGACAGGACTTCAGATGACGGTATCATGGTTATATATGTTTCACAGATCTTACTTGAACCATAACCTATGCATTTGATTAATATTTCATAGATTTAGCTAAGATAAGTTCAAGATCCTGTATTATCTAGCATGACAGCTATACACTGCAGCCATCCATCGTATTATGGAACAAAGAAGTTATTTCAGCCAGATGTACACTGGCTTGGCAATAACTTCACGTGACATAATCACAGAGGTATATGGTTCTCGAGTTTTACCTAGACTACATCCTATGCATCTCGTTTGGCCTCATACCGTTCTTGGAGATATTTCGACAATCTTTTCTGTCTTGCTTGACCCTTAACTTGTTTGAATACTGATATGGATTGCTCGACCCAGTCTTAGGCCCTTGTAGACAACTGAAATAGCCAAACCTCGTTAACGGATAATGTTATTGTGTGATTGTGATAAATATAATTCTTAGGGATTGGTTAGATTAAGCTTATATGACAAGTATGAGTGACTGACTATAGTAGACTTAGAAACCATTAAGAACGATACCATTGATAGTATAATTTGGTGATAGGGTATCTAAGATGGAGTGATGAGATATTATATTACTGTGACTACGGATTGAGGATTAGAATCTTCTGCTTAGGGTTTGAGGGTGAGCATTTGTAGGGCTTTGATGACCAAGTAATTATTGGTTATCTACAAGCTAATTACATATGATTGGAGGGTAGATCGATATGTGGGATGATATAAGATAAGATAGAGAGAGATATAATATTGCGTACAAGGCCGAAAGATATCAGTTAAAATAAAAAGGAACAAAGCAAAGACATATGTACATTGGTAATTAATAAATCAATAAATGAATCGAGAGTTTAAAATTGAGGATTTATATTCGAAGGAGTTATTGAGTAAAAAGAAGAAGGCTCTATGCCAAGAATAGGTATTGAACATATAATTTCAAGGAGAGGCTGTAGAGAAGGATTGAAGACAATTAATACAAAGAGCTTGTGTATTGATAGAATAAGGGTACTGAGGATAGGATAAAGGAACAAACTATTTACAATTGAGATTGAAAATATGGCTTGTAACCAAGCATTATCGATCTATATAGATATCTCGAGGATGACCAATATTCACGAAGACTCCTTATTGGTAAAAAAGATTCTAGAGGGTTAAATGACATAATTTATAATGAAAGAATCTCGTTGACCTATATTAAAATAATTGTAAGGACGTCGAGAAACAGAAGAGGTGATCACAAGGGTAGCAGATTGAGTACTGTAGCCGTAGCAGCAACATGCTATAGCTTGACCTATTGGTTGATTTTAAATTTTGAGGACGAAATTCTTGTAAGGTGGGTAGGATGTTAGCTCCCTGAAATTAAGGGTTTATTTTTTAAAATTTTTTAAATGAATTATTTTCAATAAATATTTTATTATAATTATATTTGATTATTAAATATTTTTTCTGTGACTTTGGTTTTGGAGCGTCAGAGATGTCAATTCCTGAAAACTTTCGTTATGAGTTTTATAGTAAACACGATTATCTTCATTTATATGATGTCCTAATCAAACTTGTTTCCTTGTATTCCTTTTGCATCACACAACTTTCTGATCAATTTAGACCATTTGACCTTCTACCATAAAGTTGACCTAACTTCAAATTTAATTTTGGGACTCGACATCGATCCAACCTAATCGACCCAATATATAGTTCTAACCTATTTTGAGCCCACTACGCACATGCCACTTGCGTGCCCCCAAATTGATCTCCCGCATGCTCCTATTCCATCAATGATTATAAATGACTAAATTTGTAGTCATGACCAAACCTAGCCCAATATAACACAAATCACTCAACCCAAGTGCATGTGACCCCTCATGACACACACCAAACCACCCACATAAATTTTTCTTTATGACAAACATCAAACACCAAGTGTACCCACTCAAATATTCAAGGGACAACTCCATTGATCAAATTCCTAAAATATGACCTAACCTAGCATACACTCAATCATAGCCCTTCATTCAACTCCTACTTATTCCCCACCACCCATCACTTCATGACGACCCACACACTCCTAGGAGTAGCCAGCCTTAATCTCCAAACTTTTTCTCTCTCCCTACTTTTATAGAGATTTCTCTTGTTCACTTTCTCTTTCTCTCTAACTTTTACTCACAACCACTCACCCCTTTCTCACTCAATCTCTCTCTCTCTCTCCCTACAACTCACAACAGCTCTTCCCTACCTAGGCCGACAGCCCCCTTCCTTAACTCTACCCTTCATCTTCTCCATTCCATCACCATCCCTAACTCTATCACCTTCTTCTCTATCTCCCCTTCTTTTTCTCCATATATCCTCTCCTTCAATTTTTGTTCTGCTACTGCTCTTCTTCTTCTTCTTCTTCCAAACTCCATCGAACCCCACCCGCGACCACTCCGGCATGCCCCGGTCAGTCGCTCGCCCTACGTGACCTTTCGCGTAGCCTACTGCAGTGGAAGCACAATGACTCCTCGCTGCGTGCAGCCAAGGACGCAACCCCAGAAAGCGCCACCCCGTACGGCCCACCTTCGGTCATTATAAATGCAGGCGACCTTGTCGCGCACCGCCCGGCCACCTCTGTGGTGTGGCACCTCGTGCACTACCTGGCCACCTCTGGACGCAATGCCTCGTGCGCCGCCCGACTGCTTCAGTGATACACCGTCTTGTGTAAATTATACTATAATAATGTAATAATACAAAAAATTATACATCGATAATAATATTTATTCTCAATAAACGGGTTGTTCTTCCTTTCTTTCTTACCCTTCTACTTTCAAATCGTCATTTTTAAACATATTTTGAATTCCTTCCAGTAGAATCCAAAATGTATCTAGATTTTGATTCTATAATCGCGCCTATAATTTTGTTTAACTAGTTGATCGTGCCAAAATGACTGATCATTCTTAAAACGACTTTGATCGTGACTAAACTATTTTGACTATAGTTATAGTCGTGCCTATATTTCAAAGTCTATTATTACTAATGTTTATATTTCTATTCCACTATGATCACGATTATTTTGACCTTATTCATGCTCGTGCCAACCTTTTAATTTTTTAATCATGCTTAGATGACTTACATGGTTAGCCTTGATCGTAACTACATCCTACTTGTATCCAAGCAATTTTAATCTCGTTAGACTTTGTCTAACTTTTTTTCGTCGATCATACTTACATAATACCAGTTAGTGGTTAATCGTGCCTAATAACTTTTTAGCTAATCCAATTTTGCTTTATCCTTAGGCATGCTTAGATTTTGATTTGACTAGATCCTTTGACCATGTAATTGGTCATATTTTGATCGTGTCTGAATAATTGTTTATGTTAAACTAATTTCCTTGATCCTCCTTAAAACAAAATTTGATCGTGACTCAATCATAAAATATTTAGATCGAGCCAAACCACATTTTCTTTGATTTTACCCACGATTATGCGTGACTAACTTGATCATGAATCATATCATTCTTTCAATTATATCAATCGCCGTTCCCATTTATATCGATTAAAAATTTCGTTTCTTTATTATGTTCTTAGTCATACCTAATCATGCCTTTTGAAATTCGAAGACAGAAAATTTCTAAGGTGGGTAGATTTGTAACCCCTCCTCCCAAAAATTTGAAATATTATTTTATTTTGAATTAAATGGTGATTTTTGGAATTTTATAAATATTATAATTAAATAGTTATTTTGATAGAGGCCTTAGTCATGGTTAAGTTTTGAGGTGCAAGTGTAGAAGCGTAAATAAATTCCGTAGACCAAGTCAAAGAAGTTGAGATCTTTATGCAAAGACAGTTCCAGACTCTACATGAAGCCCATTTCAGACAATTACGCAAAGGTCAAACTGAGTCAAACTCAAGCTCTACGTAATGGTTAAATTCAGATTTTACGCGAAGATAATTTCACTCTATACGCGAAGAATGAGCTGTCCATGCTGTATTAAATGCACGAAGATACTGTTCTGATAGATTGATTCTCTGACAAATAGTTGCACAGAAGCCAAGAAGATTGTTGTTTAGTGTGCCAACGAGTTGCTTTATGCTCGAAGAACAGCCTCTTCTTTACGCATAAGAGTTATTTGAGATTTTATGCTCAAGGCTATCTCAGCCACTCTTTTTGCGCGTAGAGTTTATTTGAGCTTTTACGCTCAAGGCTATTTTTAGCCGCTTTACGCAGGAAGCTTACTTTGAGCTATTTTACGCTCATACATGCCTAAACAACATCCCTTACGCACCGTCTGTCCTGATTGTGTGGGAACGTAGTTTTCTGATGTGGCCTCCATGTCACACTTCTTGAAGAACGTGTGTACGTGTTTTCCTTATTTTATTGGATTATGGGATATATATCAACATGCGTAGAGGCCAATTTCTGTACGTGGGTGACGGTTATTCTACCAGCCTGCATAGAGACCCAATGTTGATACTTTTTACGCACAAAAGGACAAGCCTATATAAAGACTTCTTTTTTAAAGAAGAGGGACTGGATTTTTCAGGCCAGATATCTTGAGAGAATTCATACTTTCAGAGCAA
This sequence comes from Iris pallida, assembly GCA_029216955.1. Lineage (NCBI taxonomy): Eukaryota > Viridiplantae > Streptophyta > Magnoliopsida > Asparagales > Iridaceae > Iris > Iris pallida. The sequence continues at coordinate 31,422,434 of JANAVB010025598.1, forward strand.
AATGATTTTCCAAATCATTTCTCTTCAACTTTTTTTCAAGAACAGAGTGAAGCAAAGCAGGAAAGCATTCGACTGTGCCATCAGTGCCAATTGTGTCGATACCTTTCTGGTGACTTAGTTCTTTCAGTTGTTCATCTCCAAGCAGTTTTTTTCATCATCATCGTGTGGTCCAAGGAACAAAGTGATCGCTCTCAGATCAGACTTCCATGGCAATACTCTCCAGAATTTACTTGTACTTTTGTACATTTTCTCTCGTTTTCTTTCAAAAGCCTTAGGGCATTTTGTTAAGTGAAACAAAATGGCGACTCTGCTGGGGACGACTTTCTCCTCTGACGAGAAAGCAATTGCTCAACACGATAATGTGTCAATTGGATCGACGAAGAAGACTTTGGTCTTTCAGTTTGACCAGACTGCTTATGAAGAAATGCTCCGTACTGGGGGTAGTGCTCGCTGCTCCAATATGCAAAAATCACGAAAGGTGTGTAAAGTTTGGATTCCTAGGTCCAATGCACCCTCTGATCTCTCTATTGTCTCTTAAGGCAAGGGAATTCTTCCCACTCCTGTCGTTGGGGCTCCCGTCTGTGACGAGGCAGTTCCCACTTCAGTGTTATGCTCTTTGCATAAAGTTCAGTCTCCCATCTGTGACGTGGTAGACACTCGTGTCTTGCGCTCTATACGTAAGGGCAAATCTTCCATTTGTGACGTGGCAGATATTCCTGCTTTGTATTCTACGCGTAAAGACAAATCTCCTGTCGGTGATATAGTAGATAAAATTCACAATGGTGCTTTTGCATCTAAAGTAAACTTGCCTACACGCGTACAACATAAAAATAAGTCAGACACTTCCTTTGGTTTATCTAAGGAGACAATAAATTTTGGAAAAACTTCTGTTTTACGCCAACAGTCCTCTAATGCTGCTTTACGCAAAGTGCCAAATCTTAGGATTACGTGCATGGATGATGGTGTTCTCTGTGCACAAAAATCAACTCAGGATTTACGTACACAACTCCAGGCACATAAGAAGTCACAGCTTTGTTCTGCCAATGAAGCTAATAACCTTCTTTTTACACAAGGAACTAAATATTTCTCTGTCCCAAATGCAAGAAGGAAAATGTTACCTTCCAATTCTTCTGATTTATGTGAATTACTTATACAAAAGCGTAAAAAAAGAAAATCTCTTGTGACACTTCCTCAAGAAAATCATCATTGTGAATGTCACCAAATTGTGATCAAATGTTGCTGTTCTGCTGCTAAACGGTCAGTTTTCGACCGATTAAATTGTAACGTGGCTCAGCAACAAATTGATGATCAGGAATATGAGTTGTCCTATGCATCGGTCAATATGGCGTCTCATATCAATAGAGGATGACGTCCAAGATGCAATTCGTCCTGGACTCTAAGTCAACATCGGGCAATATGACGTCTCATATCAATAGAGGATGACGTCCAAGATGTAATTCGTCCTGGCACTTTTGAAGGAGTATATCAACATACTCGGTCAAGAAGTCAACGATCTTTAAGTATGCATTCTTCAGATTCAGAGGCTGGGGTACCCAGTATTTAGAGTCAGAAACTGATAGTATTGATTCTTATCTCTACACCAATCCCTCTATATATTCAAGAGAAGTCAAATCCTATGTTATCGGAGAAGAGCAAGAGGCGTCTACTTCTCATACAGAACATCGTCTTTCTACAGTGGAACAATTGCTAAAGGATATGCTTGCCATGCTGTAAAATATACATCAGATGATAACGACTCAGCAAACAGTCCAACCGGCAGTGATAACACCGGTACAGGTAGCTCGCCAACTCAAGATAGGCAAGTCATACCTTTGAATAATCTGAGTCAAGAGCCTGTTATCAATCAAAATTCTGCATATCCTGACTCTCTCATTGCAGAGGATGTATCACCTCCAGTGGGAGTTACGGTGCATCCAACTACTATTCAATCAAATATACTTCCTCAAACTAGTGAAGCTATTCAAGCAGTTCAGGAGTTAAAAGCGTAATTTGAAGTTCTTAAGCACAAAGACCAGCTCCAAAAGTTGGGGATCAAGCAACCTTATCCTCCCCACTGGAATGATGTACCCTTTCCTCCCAAATTCAAGCCACAATCTATGGTATTATTTGATGGAAAGACTTCTCCAAGTCAATAAATCAATTATTTTGATATTATGACTGTTCATCTACAGAGGAATGATGTTCTTCTCACCTGAGTTTTCATTGGGTATTTGACGGGTACAGCATATGACTGGTATCGTAGTCTATCCGATAATTGCATATCGTCCTTTGACGAGTTCAAAGCGATGTTTCTCTCTCGTTTCTACGAAGGAGGGATGGATATGAATATGTCCTCCTTGATAGAGATTAAACAAAAAGAGAAAGAGGATACTCGGACATTTATTGAACGTTTTCGACATGCTACTCTAAAAATGCCTCCTGGTATGCCAGATTCAGCATTAATTGATACATGCAAAATAAATCTACGACCAACCATCGCTATTTTTACAGGCTCTCAATTCACAGATTGGGCCTCATTTATTATAGCGGCTGTTTCAGCTGAGACCAATGGTAGATTGGCTCATGAGCATGGGATTATTGACGCAAGGTACCACAAATCGAGTACGCCTGAGAGATCCTGTGCTGAGGATCCCCGAGTACAAAAAAGAATTCAGGGGAATGGGACGATGAAGATCGAGCGAAAGTTGCTCCTTTACTCCGTTGACACTTTGATTACAAATGTAGGAGAAAACCTAAGAAAATTGCTAACTCTCGACTCACTGGCAAGAAGTACAGCAATTTGGCTCTTGAAAATGCTCTCCGTTCTCTGTGTTGAAGAGGGACGAGGCCCCCTTTTTATAGTCATTCTCGAGCTGGAATGATGTTATGCGCCCACATGAGAAAATACGCTGGTTCTTATGTGGACGCATAGTCCTGCTTTGGGCGTATAGGATGTAGGCGCATACAGCCTGCGAGATCGTAGTTTTATCGTGGTGTTGACATGGCCGCATGCTTCGGTACACGACTGCTCGTGGAGACTGACGTGGCCATGTGCTTCGATACACATTTTGATCATGGCTTTGACTGAGTCAGTCTTGTGCGCATAGCCTTGTCTCAGGCTATGCGCCCTCCTTTTGGGGGAGCTAGTCTTGGGCGCATGGAGCTACACTTGACTAGGCGCATGGAGTTACACTGACTGAACGCATGGAGCTTCATTGAGTGGGCGCATGGAGTTACACTGACTGGGCGTATGGCGCTACATTTGACTTGGGCGCATGGAGCTATATTTGCTGAAATTTTTTCATGCTTCTACAGGACCCCCTTCAAAGTTTTCGATACTTGAAAAAGTTTGAAATACTTTGCATGGATCATCTTCTCGCGAGGCAATGGGCGTATAGCATGGCCCTCTCCTTGGGTGCATAGTATTTGGCCAGTCTATCAGGAAGATACGACTGTTGAGATTTGCCTCAAAATCTGAACTGATAGATTCATTGGAACAGAATTTAAAACGGTCCATACTTCATACGTCGTCCACGTCAACGGGGGACAGCCGCATAGTATGCAGAAAGCTGATCCATCACGTGGACGCATAGGCTGTAGTGGGCGTATAAAACACAATGGGCGCATACAACGGGTGGGCGCATAGAAAGCGGCCCATGCCTATAAATAGACCCTGAAGGAGAGAGAAAGTTCATTATTCCTTTCTCTTTAAATTTTTCAGAAAACTCTTCGTCTTCTTTCTTTGAGAACCATGTCTCCCAAGGCCGCCAAGAGATCCACGAAGGGCAAGGGGGCTGCGTCGAGTGGTTCTCCTTCAGCGGCAGAGTCCTCGGCAGTCCAGGACCCGATTTTGGGTGAGGGCATGCTTCTAAAAACAAAAGTCTCGTGCGTTAATTTACGACGCTCGGACTTTTCTTCTGTCTGGGTGCTTGCGTCTAAGGTAACATACTTCTGTGAGAATTACGATGTGCCCACAAAAGTCATGCGCCAACACTGTGGTGTGCTATGTGCCCATGTGTTGCCATGTTTATGCGCCCTTTAAGCTGTGGCGTATTATGCGCCCACTTACAATCCGTGTGTTATGCGCCCACATGTCTTGTTTTAGGCGCATATCCCTTTGGGCGCATAGCCTTTTGGGCGCATAGAAGCCCTTCAGAACATAGTTTTTCCTGTAGTTTTTTCTAAGTCTGACTGTCTTTCTGTCCCTTTTCATATTCTGTAGGGATCTGGCTAGCAAAATTTCTCCAGGACCGGTATCGACGATTCTGGGCATGGTGGAGATGCGACACTTGACACCCACATCAGAGAGCTCAGGACTCTTCGTGTTTTGGAAGGGTTTTCCTCAGATGGTAGGAAGAACCTTTATACATCGAAGAGTCGGACGGTAATTGGGCATTACCGTAAAATTTTTGCTTTTACGGTTCTTCAAGTAGGCAGAAGCAACACTAGAGATGTTGTTTTGAAGGTATGGTCTCTTGAAGAAATAGGCCCACGATGTCCGCCATATGGAGGAGAGGAGATCATCATTTGTAGCTGTTTTAGCTTGCTATATTTGCCCTCCTCCATGTAGCTTCTTGAAGGTTCAACAGCCTTGTTTGCTTGCTCATCAGTAAAATATGACCTCCTTCGACGAAAGCGTGGTGCTGCCAAGCTGACCAAGCTATGCGTTGCTGATGAGTAGCGGATTCTCCCTTCTTTTGGACATCAATGCAATCTTTTACTTCTTATCCAGATGAAGAGATGAATAACCTTTTGTTTTACTCATGAGATGTAGTCTTGTGAATGTGACTGATTTTGAATAAGCAGAGTACATTCGCTCCACCCTTTGCTTGTGATATTTGTCGTGCTTGTATTAGAGAGCCAAATACCGTATTTGTGTAAAGGGTATCCCGCTGGGGGACCCCCCCTCTCTCTCTTTTTTTGTTTGGACCTATTGCCCCTTTGTGCATCCAAAAATGCGAGCAAATAGATTGGAATGATACTTTCGTGGACCTATTATCCTTTGACATACCGGTGGTGCGGGTAATAGATTTGAAACGAAACCCAACAGATACAACATGGTCGTGATAGGTTTTGTGATCTTGACACCATGTATTTCATCCCGGATTAGGTATAGGTGTTGAGTCGAAAGACTATCGGTATCAGAGGTAATATGGACGTGACACACGATAATCAAGAGCATTTTTGCCCTCGAGAGCATAATTGACTTTGAAGAGTGGGCCAACGTTCTGAGGAAAGTTCTGAACGACCTGGAGGGTCAGGTGGCCAAGTTCTGGATGCCAAACAGTAGAGCCTGACGTCGCTATTCCGCGCAGAGGATGAGTCTTTGATGATGGCTCTTGCGGTGGAGAAGGCTACCTTCCAGGTGAGGAAGGACGCCCTCGCTCAGGAGATCGACGAGATGGCTGACTAGTATGGCCAATTCAACGCTGCCAGTGAGGCACATGCTACCTCGAAGAACAGGCTGGCTATGCAGATCACTGAGAAGCACAATCACATTGCGCAGATCAGGAACAAGATCGCCCAATTGGAGGCTGACTTGCGGGCGGTATCATCTGAACAAGAGGATTATCTGTTCCAGGCTGCCATGACTGCCACCGCTTCTGCCCGTTTAGAAGAGCAGCTGCCGAGATTGGAGGGAGAGCATCAGAGTCTGATCCTCTTTGAAGATGAAGCCGCTCGCCAAGAAGCGGCACGACGCCGAGCAACTATAAAATCTGAAGCCGAGATTGTTGCTCTGAGGGATAGCATAAACTGCATGTGTATCCCGTAGATTTTTGTAATTCTTTTTTCTTTTTTTTTTGGCCGTCACGGCTCTTGTACCTTTTTTCCATCTTTCGATAGACGTTTAAGTACTGAATAAAGAATCTTTTCAGAAGTGAATATGGTTTTGCGAAATATCGATGCTAGAGGTAATGTGGACGTAGCAAGGACATTTCTGATGGGTATTCCGCTGGGAAAATTTTCTGTGGACCTATTATCCATTTTATATTCGAATGATTCGAATATAGATAATAAGTTGAATGAAGCTGCTAGCAGAGGTAATATGGACGTAATAACAGAGGATGTTCTATATCTGACCAGAAGTAATATGGACGTGGAAAGATATATAACATTGGGAAGGAGTGGATAGTTCAGAGGTAGTATAGACATGACTATCTTTGATGAATGTTTTGCTCAGAGGTTATGTGGACGTGGCAAAACATTTGATCATTCCGCTAGGGAAATAATTATCAGAAAACAATTCAGAGGTAATAGGGACTTGATTTGTTTTCGACAAACCGAGTTTGGACGGAGTCAAAAACGGAAATGATTCCACTGAAGAAATATTTAGAGGACCTATTATCCAGGGCGTATTCAAGACTCTTAAAATACAGATAATAGTTAGATAGTTTTTTTTTGAATCATATAAACATCGTACTGTACATTTACATGACTGAACATATATGAACATTATGTAAAAGAGGTTACACATAGTATTTCTTCAGGAACTTGTCGTTGATAGGCATCATGAGCAAGTCACCGTCAGGCTTGGTCAGCAGGTACGAACCATTAGAATACACCAATTCTATGACGAAAGGACCTTCCCATTTAGGCTGGAATTTCCCTTTTGTTTTGTGCGTCATGACTATCGGTCTTCTTACTGCTAGGACCAGATCGCCGACTTGGAAGATCCTTTCCTTCACCTTTTTGTTGAAAGCTCTGGAAAAGCGTGCTTGGTATAGCTCAATACGCTGTTGAGCTAATAAGCATTTTTTTTCTAGTGTTTCGAGCTCTTGGAGTCGTAGACCGTAGCCCTCTTCAGTAGTCAGCTCGCTGGCTAGGGCTACCCAAAGGAAAGGAATCTAGATTTCTAAGGGAAGAACTGCTTCGCTCCCATAAACAAGAGAGAACGATGTACTGCCTGTTGGAGTTCGGACCGTTGTGCGATAGGCCCATAGACATTCACCGAGCTTCTCGTTCCAATCGTGCTTATTTGAAGACACGAACTTCTTGAGAAGTTTTATGATAGTTTTATAGAAGGCTTCTGCTTGCCCGTTAGTTACTGGGTTGTAGGCAGTAGAGGCTACGTTCTGGATTCGATTCTTATCGCAGAATCGATAGAATACATGGCTTGCAAATTGTGGACCATTATCATAGATGATCCTGCGAGGCAGGCCGAAGCGGTAGATGACGTAATGTTTGATGAAACTGATCACGTTTGATGTCTTTACTTTGGTGAGCTTTCGCCCATTTAGAGAAGTAATCGATTATAGCTAGGATTAACCGATGTCCTTTGGAGGATGGCAGGCTGATTGGTCCTATGACGTCCATGTCCCAGGCTTCAAATGGCCAAGATGCTGCCGTCGGGTGTAGAAACACTGAAGTTTGATGAATGAAATCTACGTGGAACTGGCAAGCTCTACACTTTTTTTGTATATTCAATAACATCCGCTATCATTGTGGGCCAGTAATAACCTATTTATTTAAGGCGATCTTGTAATTTAGGGCCTGGTTGATGTGCACCATAAACTCTATCGTGAGCCTCCCGGAGTGCATGCTTGACTTCTGTGTCTGATAAGCATCGTAATAGTAGCCTGTCATAAGAGTGTCGGTATAACATCTTGGTAGCTGTGTCATAGTAAAATCTGAGGGACCGCCTTTGGATGGATATTGCTTCCTTCGGATCCTCGGGGAGGATTCCATAGATAGCATAGTCTATGAAGAGAAATCTCTAGTCTTTAGCATCGACGTATATTTTTGTTGCATAACTGTGATGAACATACAAGGCATCTTTCACACAGAATAGTTCTCGACCAGACACTGTGATCCACTGCTGAGTATTGGTAGGAACGGTCAAGGAAGCATCGAGATCGGCTAGAGCATCTGCTTCTATATTCTGTAGTCGAGGCACGTGCTCGATGAAGAATCCAGCAAAAGTAGATGCCAGCTCGATTGTTGTTCTGTGGTAGGGGATGAGATCTTCGTGGCAAACTTCATAATCCCCTCGAACCTGACTAACTATTAGCTTGGAATCGTCGTAAGCCTCTAGATAGTCAATTCCCAGTTGCTTTGCCAGTTGCAGGCCGATTAATAGGGCGTTATATTCGGCCACGTTGTTGGTGCATAGTTTCACGAGAGAATATGCATGGTGTATAACCAGATGATCAGGTGACACGAGCACGACACCTACTCCAGCCACGATATTCTCTTTGGGTCCTGTTCTTGATGCACCGTTGAAGAACATTCGCTAAATGGGTATTTCTTCAGTTGCAGTGTTAGACTCCACTACTTCGTTGAGAATTTCGTCATAGAGTTTGGACGATTCTGGCACCGGATGAGCTGCTAGGAAATCAGCTAATGCTTAGCCTTTTACTGCTTTCTTAGGAATGACGATCATATCGTACGGAGTCAACAACATTGCCCATGTAGCTAAACGGGAATTGAGAGAGCCCGATTTAGTCATGAGTATTCTGAGAGGGTTGACTTTAGATATAATGTGGATAGTCTGCCCAGACACAGTGGCGTATCTTCTGGATGGCAAATACTAGTGTGAGGCATTCCTTCTCCACCGGTGTGTATCTGTGCTCGGCACCCACCATTGTGCGACTGAGGTAGTAAATTGCCTGTTCATGGCCGCCTTCGTTCTTCTGAGCTAAGAGGGCACCAAGGAAATGATCCATAGCACTGACATATAGTAAGAAGGGCTTCCCCATTATTGGAGCAACCAATACTAGAGGGCTTGTAAGATACGCCTTGATGTCGTCAAATATGCGTTGACATTGTTCGGTCCAGACGCAAGATACTCCTTTCTTTATGAGCTGAGTGAATGGTTGACACCTTCCAAAGAGGTTCAAAATGAATCGTCTGATGTAGGCTAGCCTTCCTTGTAGTCCGTACAGCTCTTTGAGGTTTCTTGGAGGGGGCATGTCGAGAATAGCCTTCACTTTCTCCGGGTCCAGATGCATACCCTTTGAAGTGATGACGAAAGCAAGGAACTTGTCGCTGGAGACTCCCAGAAAAGAATTGGTTGGATTAATCTTGAGTTGGTGTGCACGCATTAGTTCGAACACCGCTCTCAAGTCTTGGAGGTGGTTGTCCTTGAGACGACTTTTGACTGCGATATCGTCTACGTAGCACTCCACAGTTTTGCACAAATGATCATAAAAAATTATGTTCATGGCTCGCTAGTATGTTGCCCCTGCATTCTTCAATCTGATGGGCATCACCGTATAGCAGTATACCTCCAACGGTGTTCGAAAAGATGTGTGCTTCTCGTCGTTGGAGAACATCTTGATCTGGTCGTAGCCTGAGAACCCATCCATGTAGGACATCCGCTCGAAGCTGCAAGTATTGTCGATCATTACATCACTGATCGGTAGGGGGAACTCGTCTTTCGGGCATGCAGAGTTCAAATCACGGTAGTCGATACAGACTCGAACTTTTTCGTTCTTTTTTATGACTGGAACGATGTTGGCAACCCAGTCTGGGTGTTGTTCCTCGCGAATGAATCCACTAGTGTAGCACCCAGTTTCTAAAATGAGGGTAATTTTAAAATTTTGTAATTATAATCATTTAATAATGATATTTAAACCATATTATGATTTTGGTGATTTTTAGTTAATTTAAAACTATTTAAAACTACGACTTGTGATTTTGATGGTTGACTAGTGTAACCCTAGAATTTGCTAAGCCTAGAGACTAACCATGACCAAGGGAGCCTAGTCATGTGATTAGGATGACTAATTACAACTTTTTAGCCTAAGGGTATTTTGGTCATTTTGACAATTTTGTGAAATTGTAATTTTGATTAATTAAATATTGTGCTAATCTTTTAGTTAAGCCTTAACCTAGAAGTTTAACCTAATCTAGATTAGTCTTCAGGTTACGATCATGGTTAGAACATTCCTACTAATTGCCAAGGTTAGTAATATCTAGATATTTCTAATAGGATATTTTTTATCTTAAGATATTTGTGAAAAGAAAGCATAGAACCAATAGGAAGGCTTGGAATTGGGTGGACAACTCCTAGCCACTCATCCAGACCTAAAACCTAATCCTAATTCATCTAATGGCAGCCACAATAGGATCCTCCCTTCCTATAAAGCATCCTTAAGAAGGCCTTTGTCTCTTTTTACAATTTCTAGAACCCTAATTGTTCCTCCCCAAAATTCTTCTCCTAATATCCAAATCAAGTCCAAATTTAGCCTAGTCTTTTGCATTAGGCTCCCCTATAGTAGTAGAAACCATTGGAGGATAGCTAGCAAGGGTTTGGAAGCTTCGGGACCGTTGCAAATCGAGAAAGACATCGATACTAGGCCCTTTACATTGAGATTCTAACTCTCAATAGGTAAACCTATCTACACCCATTAAAATCATGATTTTTCTTCATAGATGCATTCATTTAGGGTTCCCCTAGGTGTAGCCCAAGTTTGGTAGGATTTCGTGTTCGTTCAATACCCGTATCGGACACGTATCGGTATTTTTAATAAGGTGTTCGATGAAATGTTTGTGAGAAGTAAATTGTATTAATTTCAGATTCTAATTGAATGGAAAATTAAGTTATTATATGTATATCACAAATCATTTTGAATGAGTCAAAGTTTGGAAGTTTTTCGTGTCCAAAATGGACACACACACGCGCACAGTCCCCGTACCCATGCCCTGCTACCCGACACAAAATTCTTCCTGTACATGACACTTGGACACACCAAATTTGGTATGCTCATGGGGGCCATGACTGTCAGGCCACCCACAAAATTTTAGGTGATATGGTGGAGTATCGAGGGAGTTCTCGAGCCTGTACTGAATTTACACTGTCACACACGCGCACGCACAAGTGCGACTGACACGCACTTCGTGCACGGACACGAGGACACTTGGCCATGACTCAGGTACCTGGACACGTTCGCCTAGACCTACCCTAGCTACTGATACGTGCACATGACACATGGATGTCTGGGTCGTGTCATACTTGGGTCGACACCTGTGCACGAGGCTGTGCACTGTACAGTTTTGACACATTAGCTTTGACACCTCTGGACACGGTTTTTGGACACGATTACGACACGAATCATTCCCCCAGTATAGACACACGTGTAGGCATAATAATCCCCTAGTATTTATGTATATATGCATATATATTTATATGTATCTAAGTGTATATATGTGTATATTTATAGTGTTATGTATAGGTGTGTCTGTGTCAGTTCTTTGGGTTTGGTCTGTGTCCTAGGTTGGGTAAATATGACTGTATAATGTATATATATATATATATATATATATATATATATATATATATATTTATATATGTCTGGATGTATATCTATATGTATGCACGTATATATAAGTAAATTTCTACTTTGAAATAAAGTTTGGGTTTTAAGTCAAAAATTGAATTTGAGAATTTAGGTTTTGTATTTCGAAAAACTGAGATTTACCTATGTTTACAAAACCTGGGATTCAAGTATCAGTTGTTTTGTTTGTTTTTCTTTCTTTAGTTTAGTCATCTATTTTCCTAAGGATTTCAAGTTTGTTTTAGCTTGATGTAATGATCTGGGTTCGATTTGAGGGAAAGGACTGAAACATAAAACTGAGATTGGATATTGGGTTCAAAACTGAGATGGGTTTGTTCAAGAAAATCTGGAATATGCAGACATGGGAGATAGTGTCCCTGATACATTGTGTATCAGTAAAACTTCAACTGACCTTGAGTGTCAGTTATTACCAACTGATTTGGTTACTAGTGAGGAGTTAGTTGATAGTGTTAGGATATTTAGTTAGAATGATAGTCCATGAATAGGGGACTTAGAGTATGGTATGGATTATGGTGTGCCTATTGGGAAGTCCCTGTACAGATATTAGGGGGATGCCACAATTAGTTAGACATTAGGATCCTAACTTTGTGTATCATATGTATATATATATATATATATATATATATATATATATATATATATATATATATATATATATATATATATATATATAATATATATATATGATATATATATATATATATATATATATATATATATATATATATATATATATATATATATATATTTAATATATATGAAAAATATATATATATATATATAAAATATATATATGAGTGTATACCTGTGCAAGTGGAGATAGGCTTGTGTTTGAGATTTGAAGTAGAGGCAAGTAGTGGGGTATTGGGAGGTGTTGTGTTTCTCTGATACATATAGGAATGTGTAGGATATAGGAGTGTCATGTCTTAGTGTCAAGTGAGAGTGAGTGATAGTACATTTGGTTGTGAAGTGAAAAGAAAATGTAAATGTGGTTAGCAGATGAGATTGGGGTTAAGGGTTGGTAAGTTATGTGGGGCTTTAAAATTCACATTTGAGTTAGGAAGGGATACTATAGGGGTATATGTATGTGTATATATATATGGTTCTTATTAGTCTAAGGTAATAGAATATTTCCTAGGTAGATACTAAATATATAGAGAATAGTCTATGAACCTACCATAATACAATAAGAACTACAAATCCTAGAAACTTAGAGTATAGATACAATAACTTAGATATGGGCTAATGCCACCTAGAAGTGGATAATTGTACTAGTTTGACTTTCTTAGACCAAGGGTGACCTAGTTTGACCTAGACAGTTCACCAAAGTTGACCAAGAGTTGACTTTGACCTAGTTGACTTAGAATCATGTAGTTTGCATTACAGATTTCTATTATTTCAATTTGAGTACTTAAATAACCTGTGTTACTCTAAATAGGAATCTGTGACACTAATTTGGACATCTATTCATATCAGTCATACAGGGTGACAGGCGAGTACGTTCTCTGATCGTTTCATACTTGTCAGGACTTATATTCTTGCTCTAGATTACTTTACTTGATACTGGCACGATTGTTATCACGGATTGGTACTATATGGAACTTCTCTTACGATGTTATCTCCATTGTGTTCAACAGATACATATTGTGATGTGCGTTTCACGAACATATTGTATTTATTTTACACCCCTATTCATGTATACTCATTATGAATCTTGTACTCTCATGATCACATGAGTTTCATGGAGAAACTATTATACAAGGTAGCGTAACTGGATCAGATCCTTATGTATTGATTGGGAAGGGTGAGTAGGAAATGGTTATGTAATCAAATTCTATTGTATGACTATTGTATGTATCCATTGTATACGCACGTATGATGGAGTTACCTATTGTTTTTGTATAACCTAAGCCGTTTACATAACCATATTGTGCTCTAAATCACTAGTACTTGCAGTTTTACTTATTCTGTATATATTTTTAGTTATAAATTCTCTTTCGTTTTCATGTACATCTCCTTACAGTTCATGTATCTTACTCTTTTGCATGCTTATATTTCCTAACATGTTATGAACTGCGTGAGATGTATTGTGCTAGCTCCTGTCCTAACTGGACCTGTTGAAAATATTACAGATGATGATGGTTACTGCCCTACCTTCTATGGGGCACATGAGGGTGACCTTCAGAAGCCTGAGGAGCATCTAGCTCAGTAGAGGGTGCCTAGTCTAGTCTAGTATTTATAGTTTTCAGTTTGTATCGGATTGTTCCGATTGTTAGTTGAGACTTAGTTATATTCAGGACTTGTATTTATTTGTGTTGAACATATATCTTGTGTGGTGCGATAACTCTATTTATATTTCAGTTCTTTTCTTTTATCTGATTCCATATCATGCTCTATCTTTCCTAGACTTGTGATTGAGATATTATATTATACCTCCTTGCGGAGATGATATGTTTATATCATATTATTGTTAGATGTTAGATGTTATAGACAAACTATACAGCGTTCTACAGCCGATACTGCGGCGTAGGCTGGACGTACCCACGTTCTCGTGTCCTTCCTCAGGGTGCGGGTTGTGACACATTTTTGTGGTGGCCCATACAGGTCGATGTCGCAATTAGTGCGATCTCGTAATGGTGCTCGACTTAGAGTACTAATTACGAGCCTGCGACTAGGACATAGGATCTAGGATATGATAGGAGATACTCAATCATATTTTAGGAAAAAAATCTGATCTTTTGATTACCATGACAACTCTTCTTGCATTTGAATTCAATTGTCCTTTCTTGATTTTTCTTATCATGTGCCATATTGATCTCCTTGTTTCAATCTGTCCTCAGGATGTCGATTACTCGCGCTCAGGTAGCAGGATCTAGTGTTGTTCCAAAGAGGTCCGATCCAGTAGGACTTACACCTCCGGCTACGGGAGTAGCAGTCGAGGGAGCTGCCACCTCAGTTCCTGCCCTTCAGGCAGGAGTAGCAGTGACTGTTCCATGAGGTCTTCCATCTCTAGCTGCGGGACCGTCCATAGTTATTCCTGAGACTCTTCTACCGCCACCTTCACAACCGAGAGATGTACAGCAAATAATGGCCCTTCTACAGCAGGTGATGCAGACCCAAAGGGCTCAGGCAGAGGCACAGCAGCATCAGGCTGACGCTACGACAGAGTATGGAGAACTCCCACCAGCTGAAGATGACAGTAGTTGAGAGGAAAGTCTCGGGTACAGTTCAGGGTGCCCCAGTTCAGCAGCAGCAGAGTCAGAGGAGGCCTGGCACATGTCTAGATTTCAGAAAGATTAACTCAAGGGACTTCAAAGGTACCGAGGGTATCCTGTATGTAGATGACAGGTTGGAGGATGTCCAGCTGAGCCTGGAGTTAGCAGAGGTCTCGAAGGGGCTTTGGGTGACGTCTGCGGCTAGCCAATTCTTTGACATCGTTTTGACATGGTTTCGGACAGACCCTCCGGTGTCAGTGAGGGGTATATCATGGGAGAACTTCAGACGACTCTTCAAGGAGAAGTTCTATCCCGATGTGGCTCTTACAGCTTTGGAGGCCCAGTTCGTCGGATTAGTGCAGGAGAACTCGTCGGTGAACGAGTATGTAGCAGAGTTCTTCCATTTGAGTAGGTTTTCTCCAGACCTGATCCAGAATGAGGGGTATAAGGCCCGCAAGTTCAAGAGCGACCTTATTCATGCGGTTCGTACTCGTACTTCCGGGCGACGCGATGCGACCTTCGAGTAGATACTGATGGAGGCACAGATAGCTGAGGAGGACTTCGGCCTCAAGCCGAAGAGGGGTAGTGATGCCTTAGGGGCTAGTTCTAGGGCAGGGCCAGCCAAGCGCCCTCCCATCCAGCAGAGGCCAGTTCAGCAGCCGTTTTAGGGCCAGGGACATGTACTTCACCAGCAGGCACCCAGGCAGCAATAGCACATTATATGTGATTTCTGCAATAGGCAAGGTCACGGATGGGACGACTACAGGAAGAGGTAATGCCTGTGTTTACTTTGTGGTTCAGCAGAGCATCAGTGTAGGGATTGTCCCAAGAACAAGTTACCAGTGACTCAGGCGGCAGCAGGAGCTAGGGCTCCGACAGGACAACAGAAGGGACCACCGTTGCAGACTCAGCAGCAGCGGTTTGTCTAGCATCAGCAGCAGGCCTGGGGAGGCCAGCAGGGGCGAGCTTTCGCCATGGCAGTCGAAGATGCACAGGCCTAAGGAGAGCTGATTGCAGGTTAATTTCAATCTTTTCGATTCCATTTCCGCATTTGCCTTCTTATAACTGTCTTGAAATTCGATTCTATTCGTACCTGGTAGTTGATAAATTTTGTTCAGATGTTTCATTGTGATTTATTTTCTTCTGAGATAAGTTGTATGGGCTAGGTCGCCTCGATTATGGGATCTAGAGTCTTCTATAGTCATGTAAGTTGGCATAGTGAGGACACATAGTCAGATTTTGGACGTATTTCTCGGGTGTGGGATTTAAGGTTTTCGCGGCCAAGCATGCGGCAATGCGAAATTTTAAATACCATGATTCTACAGGAATGTACCATAGTCAAGGACTCTGTGAATATCGTAGCCTTGCTCACTAGCATGACGAAGATTTCGAGTATCATGATTTTGGACAGACGCAAATGATTATCGAACTGTATGTTGAGATTGTGATTGTTGGGGGTGTTTGACCTAGAAGGAGTACGACCATTTTAATTTCGAGGACGAAATTTTTCTAAGGAGGGTAGACTTGTAGCACCCAGTTTCTAAAATAAGGATAAGTTTGAAATTTTGTAATTATAATCATTTAATAATGATATTTAAACCATATTATGATTTTGGGGATTTTTAGTTAATTTAAAACTATTTAAAACCACGACTTGTGATTTTGATGGTTGACTAGTGTAACCCTAGAATTTGCTAAGCCTAGAGACTAACCATGACTAAGGGATCCTAGTCATGTGATTAGGATGACTAATTACAACTTTTTAGCCTAAGGGTATTTTGGTCATTTTGACAATTTTGTGAAATTATAATTTTGATTAATTAAATATTGTGCTAATCTTTTAGTTAAGCCTTAACCTAGAAGTTTAACCTAATCTAGATTAGTCTTGAGGTTAGGATCATGGTTAGAACATTCCTACTAAGTGCCAAGGTTAGTAATATCTAGATATTTCTAATAGGATATTTTTCTTCTTAGGATATTTGTGAAAAGAAAGCCTAGAACCAATTGGAAGGCTTGGAATTGGGTGGAGAACTCCTAGCCACTCATCTAGACCTAAAACCTAACCCTAATTCATCTAATGGCAGCCATAATAGGATCCCCCTTCCTATAAAGCATCCTTAAGAAGGCCTTTGCCTCTTTTTACAATTTCTAGAACCCTAATTGTTCCTCCCCAAAATTCTTCTTCTAATATCCAAACCAAGTCCAAATTTAGCCTAGTCTTTTGCATTAGGCTCCCCTACAGTAGTAGAAACCATTGGAGGATAGCTAGCAAGGGTTTGGAAGCTTCGGGACCGTTGCAAATCGAGGAAGATATCGATACTAGACCCTTTATATTGAGATTCTAACTCTCAATAGATAAACCTATCTATACCCATTGAAATCATAATTTTTCTTCATAGATGCATTCATTTAGGATTTCCCTAGGTGTAGGCCAAGTTTGGTAGGATTTCGTGTCCGTTCGATACTCGTATCGGACACGTATCGGTATTTTTAATAAGGTGTTTGATGAAATGTTTGTGAGAAGTAAATTGTATTAATTTCAAATTCTAATTGAATGGAAAGTTAAGTTATTATATGTATATCACAAATTATTTTGACTAAGTCAAAGTTTGGAAGTTTTTCGTGTCCAAAATGGACACGCACACACGTGCACAAGCTCCGTACCCATGCCCTGCTACCCGACACAAAATTCTCCCTGTACACGACACTTGGACACACCAAATTTGGTGTGCTCATGGGGGCCATGACTGTCAGGCCACCCACAAAATTTTAGGTGATATGGTGGAGTATTGAGGAGTTCTCGAGCCTGCACTGAATTTATACTGTCGCACACGCGCGCGCACAAGTACGACTGACACGCCCTTCGTGCTTGGATACGAGGATACTTGGCCATGACTCAGGTACCTGGACACGTTCGCCTAGACCTACCCTAGCTAGAGACACGTGTACGTGACACATGGATGTCTGTGTCCTGTCATACTTGGGTCGACACCTGTGCACGGGGCTGCGCACTGCACAGTTTTGACACATTAGCTTTGACACCTCTGGACACGATTTTTGGACACGATTACGACACGTATCATTCCCCCAGTATAGACACGCGTATAGGCATAATAATCCCCAAGTATTTATGTATATATGCATATATATTTATATGTATCTAAGTGTATATATGTGTATATTTATAATGTTATGTATAGGTGTGTCTATGTTAGTTCTTTGGGTTTGGTCTGTGTCCTAGGTAGTGTAAATATGACTGTATAATGTATATATATATATGTCTGTATGATGTATATCTATATGTCTGCATGTATACATAAGTAAATTTCTGTTTTGAAATGAAATTTGGGTTTTAAATCAAAAACTGAATTTGAGAATTTGGGTTTTGTATTTCAAAAAACTGAGATTTACCTATGTTTACAAAACCTAGGATTTAAGTATCAGTTGTTTTGTTTGTTTTTCTTTCTTTAGTTTAGTCATCTATTTTCCTAAGGATTTCAAGTTTGTTTTAGCTTGATATAATGATTTGGGTTTGATTTGAGGGAAAGGACTGAAACATAAAACTGAGATTGGATATTGGGTTCAAAACTGAGATGTGTTTGTTCAAGAAAATTTGGAATATGCTGACATGGAAGATAGTGTCCCTGATATATTGTGTATCAGTAAAATTTTAACTGACCTTGAGTGTCACTTATTACCAAATGATTTGGTTGCTAGTGAGGAGTTAGTTGATAGTGTTAGGATATTTAATTAGAATGATAGTCCATGAATACGGGACTTAGAGTATGGTATGGATTATGGTGTGCCTATAGGGAAGTCCCAGTACAGATATTAGGGGGATGCCACAATTAGTTAGACATTAGGATCCTAACTTTGTGTATCATATATATATATATATATATATATATATATATATATATATATATATATGAGTGTATACCTGTGCAAGTGGAGATAGTATCACGACCCGCACCCTAGAGTAAGGGCACGAGAACGTAACAACGCCCAGCCTACGTCGCAGTGTCGGCGGTAGAACGCTGTCCTAGGTCAATCATCTAACAATATAAAAGTACCTGTACAGTTTATACTCTCCGAATGGAGGTAACATCACAACATGCTGTCTCAATCACATCTAAGGTAGAAGAATGAAGAACAGATAAATAGATAGTAACTCAAAAAGAACCATAGTATAGATGAAAAAGTCTAAGTGTCTAGTACAACATAATATCCAGAATGTCAACTCATGATACAACAAGTCTAAGAGTCTATATACCTCAACATCTCAAAATACAACTCAGATGTGAGACAAAAAGATAATACCGAAAGACTGTCTAGCTAAACTAGCCTAGACTACTGGAACAACATCCTCAGCTGCAGGTGGATCCTGCTGAGGGTCCACAACATAAGTATCATCTAGTCCTGCTCCATAATAGGTAGACACCAGGCCTCATCCTCATCCTCTGTAATATTTTCAACAGGTCCAATCAGGACAGGAACGAGCACAATACATCTCACGCAGTGCATATCAGGTTAGAAAATACGATACAGGCAATAGAGTAAGATACATAAACTGCTGAAAGGAAATATACGCTGTAAAAGAGATAGCTGTAATGAAATATCTACTGTATATAGAGAACTGTAGTGACTAGTGATGTAGAGCACAAGATAGGCATGTGAATGCCTAGAATTTATACATGATTACACTACTGAGTTTGCACATGATTATACTACTTTAGAATTATTCACATGTCCACTTCTACTCTCCCGTTTTCTCCAATCAATACACAAGGATCTATACAAGTTACGTTATTGTACATGATATCACATGGGGCCCATGAAAGGGTGCACATGATAGTATACATGAGGGCTCAGTAAACATGAGAGTATATGATCACATGAGTGCACATGAATGATGGAAGCATAGGAGTACATGATGATAGTGAAACACACATAACATGAAGTACCCGATGCTCCCGAGAGGGATAACATCTCATGTAAAGATCCATATAGTACCAATCCGTGTTACCAATGTGACAGCAACAAGTAAAGTAATCTAGAGCGAGAAGTAAAGCCTGAACAAGTATGAAACGGTCAGAGAATGTACTCGCCTGATAACTGAATGTCTGAAGAGGATATACTGTCTGAGGAGAGGTGTCTGGCTCCTAATCAGAGCAATACAAGTCACAATGTATTCTAAATAGTAAATATGAAGTCTACTATGCAAACTACATGATTCTAGGTCAATCTGGTCAAAAGTCAACTCTTGGTCAACTCTGGTCAACTCTAAAGTCAAACTAGTCAAAGTTAAGTCAATATTAGTCAAACTAGTTAGGGTTTTAGTCAAACTAGTCAAACTAGTTATTTTAGGTCATTACTAGTCATTTCTAGGTGAACTAGGTCACTTTTGACCTAAGGTTGACTTTGGTCAACCCTTAGTAATCAAGGGTCAACATGTTGGTTTTGGGCCATTAGGGTTAGCCCCAAGCCATTGGCTAATAATCCTAGGCCATAGGCCATTGCTAGTCATAGGGTTTTCATATAAACCTATACTAGAAATCATATATATATGTATATATCTATA
Source organism: Iris pallida (assembly GCA_029216955.1). Lineage (NCBI taxonomy): Eukaryota > Viridiplantae > Streptophyta > Magnoliopsida > Asparagales > Iridaceae > Iris > Iris pallida. The sequence goes on from JANAVB010025598.1 coordinate 31,442,527, forward strand.
TATAGATATATATATCTATCTACTACCCATATACCCATATATGAATACTATATACAATACAAACCCACATACATATATATATATATAATATCACTATATGAAAACTAATACAAATATATATATCAATATATATATATATATATATATATATATATATATATATATATATATATATATATATATATATATATATATATATTTATATATATATATATATATATATATATATATATATATATATATATACATATATATATATATATAAAACTTATATATATACTATATATATATAGAGAGGGAGGAGAGAGGGACAAGAGTGAGAGACATAGTGAAAGAGAGAGTGAGACAGTGAGAGAGAAGAGCAGTGAAGGCTGGACAGAGAAGGGGGGATGTTCCAGGTTCTGGAACCCAAACCCAGACCCAAACACACACACACACAGCCTACATATATACATACATATGTATATATATACAACTACACATATATATAACCAAATACTCCCAAAATTGACCCACACTCACATATACATATATACTACACATATACATACTAAAATACACTAATACAATGTATAATTTATATCAAAATGGTTTTGAAATTCGTTTTTACAAAACTTGAAAAATCCTAAAATCTGGGAAATAGAAACTGTGAACTAGAAACTAGGTAATTCGAAAAACACGCACAAAAACATACTAAGGCTCGATCCTATTGGTTGGTAACTGACACCCCATAGATATACTAGTGTCCTAGGTTCCTGACACGACACCACGATACAGTTTCACGTGTCCAAACACATGAAATCCACACCAGGGTAAATTCCTGACACGCGCACACAATAACAGTGTCGTGCACGCGTTCCAGGAGCTCGTAGACACACCACGAGACACGACACGTCTCGTGGTCATGTACACAGGTCGCCTAGGTCTAGGGCTAGCTATTAGACACCCTGAAATGTGTCCAAAATGTGTCGTGTCCGAGCTACGTGCGCGTATCAGAGGTCGAAACAGTGCGTTTCAGACCGCGTCGTGCACGCGGTCGAGTGTCTCGTGCTCACGATACAGGACACGACGCATCTCGTGCTCGTGTCCTCGTGTACGCCACACATAGGTCTACACTCTCGTGTCAGTACGAGGTGCCAACGTGTCGTGTCCGCGCGACACGATACGCGCAAAGTTGGCTCTGTGCGTGTGTGCACTGTGCAGTGTAAACCCGTGTTCGTGTCAGAGCTCTCTCGACACGACACGAGAGGTCGTGATATTTGAGGGGGAGCTTGTCAGTGATGGCCCCCTCCTCTGTGTCAAATTCCACGTGTCCTCATGGCGTGTCGTGTCCGAAAATTGGATCGAGCAGCAGGGGAAGTAAACCGGGTGTCGTGCAGTAAGTTCGTGTCCGTTTTGGACATGGACACGACACGAATCCTAGCTTAGTGTTAGGGTTCTGTGATCTACACCTATAGGGCTAGAAATTTGTGAAATTAGTTTTCAAAAATAATAACATTTAATTCACTGTGGCAAATCATCAAACACTTGCATAAAACCCTAGATACGTGTCCGATACGGACACCAAACCAAGTCTAGTTTCCACCAAACTTTACCCACAGTTGTGTTAGTCCTATATGAATGCAATTATGAAGAGAAAACAGGATTTTAACTATGTTTGAGGGAAAATACCTATTGGTGCAATTCCAATGAAAATCAAGGAAGAGGGGGGTGTGCTTCCTTCAACTTGATGATGTCCAATGCTTCCAAATCCTATATTGCTAGTTCCCCTTAGCACCTTAGATGTTGTAGGGTCCCAATGCAAGAGACTAGAGTGAATTTGGATCAATATAGCTCAAGTTGTGATGATTTGAAGAGAAAGGGATTTTCTAGGAATTAATTTCATGTAAATCATTCATGAATTAATTCAATAGGGTTTTATAGGATTGTGGGCTGCCAAAGGGGGGGTCCTTGGCTGCCATGGGGTGTAGGGGAGGTGTCCTACCACTTGCAAACTTAGCCCCTAAGTCTTTGACTAAGGGGGGTTAGATATTTAGGTTCTAAATATCTAAAAAGTGAAATATCTAGATATTTATCTAACTAGATATTTATACATAAGGCTAATATCTAATCATTAGTCTTCTAGGTTAGTGGCTAACCTCTAGATTAGGGCTAAACTAGGTTAGAAGCTAACATGACACTAATCAACTAATTAAATAATAATAAATCACATAAATCTAAATAATTCCAAATAATTCCTAGAAAATTACCAAAATACCCTTTTGGCCAAAAATCACTAATTTGGTGTTCTAAGCCTATGGCTAAGCTCTCATGGTCATGGCAACTTCTAGGTTAAGAAAAACTAGGGTTTACACTTAGTTATACTAACAAAGTCACCAAGTCATAAGTCATGACTTAGCATGACTTAGAAAATGGTTTAATCTAACTAAAATTACCAGAAAATCATACCATGACTAAAATACCACTAAAATAATAAATTTTCAAAAATCCCCAATTTCAGAAAACAGGGTGTTACAAGTCTACCCACCTTAAAATAATTTCGTCCTCGAAATTTAGATGGTCGTACTCCTCCTAGGTCAAACCTCCAACAATCAGGGACGAAGCCACTACCTAGGCAACATACAAGGTCAAATAAGCAAAATATGGGTAGTAGACCTATACTGGGTCATGTCCAAAAATTGGCTGGCAGTTTTAGGTCATAAGGTGTCCTCAATTTAAATCAAAGCCAAAAGTAACTCCATGGGGTAAATCAGGATGGAGTCTCGGGTCAGAAAAATCGTACTAAGCAAATGAAGCACACAATGGTATGCCTGAGTGGGACACTAAGGTCATGGGCGTAGTGTCACGCCCCAGAACCAGAATACTGGAGAGCGGGGGCAGACACAGCCAGCTACGTATATTGAAATAGAATACATCTCAACTATACGGTCACGGCTGTCTAGATATGAGGGTTTACTACAAGCCAGCAGTCACTTAAGGTCAAGCCTATTGTCTCAATCTCAAGCAATTAACAGAGTTACAAGATGTTAGAGCATCAAATATATATATATAAGGCATCCCAAATATTACATATTGGATGATCATGAAGCTAGTCGTACAAAATGATAGGACTAGCAAGAGTTCAGTCATACATGATCAACCCTAGGATTTGTTAATCATGTTACAGCCCGTAGGCAGACAGTAAGTAAATGTACATCGAGCTAACAGGTGCTCGTCGGCAAACGCCTCAAAAGAATAAATTTACATATGAGTGGGTGAAACAAAAAGGGAAGACCCACTCGTAGCCCGGGTTCCGTCTAGTGTTCACCATTGGGCTGGAAGCTTGGTAGATCCTCGGGAGCTGCTCCGAAATCTGGCCACACAAAACCAGCTGGGTCAAACCCCAGAAAGAGCAAGTGCCACAAAGGAGGCCACAAATAAGAACAAAACCAGCATATCAGAATAAAATGAACTAAGAAAAGGCATTAAAGAAAAGAAAACGCATCATGACAATATACGACTAGGGACTTAGAAGCCATTCCGGGAGCCAGGTTACAATCCTTAAACCAAACAAGGACCGGGATTGTACCCCTTCGCCTGAATAGTTTCTTCGTCACTAACAATTTATTGCAGAGAGCAAGCAAAAGAAACATCACAAGTACAGGGCAAGTTAAGTACAAGTTCTAGACAAGACTAGACAGGGCTGGACAACATCCATTTCACAACGGCCAAGCAAGTCTTACGGCTTACTACGTTAACTAACTAGGATTATCACAAGCCTAATTACTAACAAGATGCAAGCGAGAATTCCAAATCCCAAGCCCTGCAGACCATCCAGTTATCCTTCCGCGGGTTGAGAGTTATAGGTGGGTACATTGCCCGGGAGACAAATGTACCCTTAGGTGACTTAGAGGGTGCAACACATGACAGTGTGCTGGAAATGTGCTCTACTCGTCGGCAAGCTACAAGTCCATTAATGCCTCCAGATAACGAGACCGCCTGTGACTGGGAATTCTCCATGTTCTAATTTGGTCTACTCATTACCTAGTCCAATTTTAGTGTGAGTCCCTGGCCGTGGTACCCAGGGAGTCACCCCTTAGACATGATGCAAGACAAGACAAGTGATTTGCACAGAGCAACAGGTAGTACACCCACGGTGTCAAGACAAGTCAAGTCGAGTCAAGAGTGCGCCGCCACGGGCCACTATCAAGTGAAGCCAAGTCATACCAAGTCAAGTCAAGTTGAGTTATCAAGTCATGCCAAGTCGGGAGTGCGCCACCACGGGCCACTATCAAGTCAAGCCGAGTTATCAAGTTACCGGTCCCAGTTATTAACAAGATATTCAACAGATAGGAGAAAAACTAGCTGCAGGCCAAACCATGCCAAATCATAGAAAATAGTGTCAAGACGTGTCAGACCAAGTCAAGTTGTGCATGTGAGCAATCAAAATCTCAAAAGCTCCAATCATATCAAAAGAAAACCAAGTTATAAAGCTGGCACTAAGGCACTAGGGGTGTAGGTGAACTAGGGTGTGCCAGGGAACAAGCACACTAGAGTGCGCCTGGTGGCAGCACACTAGAGTGCGCCTAGGGTGGCAGCACACTAGAGTGCGCCTGGATCCAAGTGCACTGGAGTGCACTGGAGTACGCTTAGCCAGGGTGCGCTAGAGTGCGCCTGGGTCCAAGGGTCGAAGTGCGCCTAGGTAGCTACGCGCTAAAGTGCGCCTAGTCAGGGGAGCAGGCGCAATCGGAGGGGGTGCGCAGCGCTAAACAGCGCGCGGCCAAAAGTAGGCACACTGCGCTAAAGAGCGCCTGGCCAGAAAAGGAGGCGCAGTGCGCTAAAGAGCGCCTGGCCAGAAAAGGAGGCACAGTGCGCTAAAGAGCGCCTGGCCAGAAAAGGAGGCGCAGTGCGCTAAAGAGCGCCTGGCCAGAAAAGGAGGCGCAGTGCGCTAAAGAGCGCCTGGCCAGAAAAGTAAGCGCAATCGGGCAAGGAGGCCAGAAAGTAGGCGCGCCTGGGGGGTCGTCTTCCTCCTCAAGCCGAGGAGAGAACCCATGGGTTCCAAAACTTTGGAACACCATAAGTCGGCCATCCAAGCTCCAAATCCGGACTTCCAAGGCTCTAACTTGGGTAAAATTCCACCCTCTACCACATGGGAACAATAAAACCAACCAAAATTCAAGTTTAATAGATCAAATCTAAAGAAATCCGAAAATGAACAAAGTCTAGATCTAGGGAAATCCAAGCTTCAAAACCCAAAATGCCAAGCTCTAACATTGGTCCTAGAGCTCTAGTCTAACTAAATATCAAATAAAATGGGTCCTCATTAAATGGCAAGGTGCAACTTGCCTATGGTGGGGATGTTGGTGGTGGTAGGAGGAAGAAGAAGAAGAAATAAATGGAAGTTATGGGGAGAGAGAAAAAGTTGGTGGGATTTTAATGGGGGTTGTTGTGGTGTTCTTGAGGGTGCAAGATAGCTAAAGGTGTTCTCATTCCTACAAACCAAACCAAGTCATATTAAACCAAACCGAAAATCCGAATAAGAAAAATACGAGAAATATCGAAATACCGCAGTTAGGCAAGATTTAAAAATACACGCAAAAAATCAAAATACGGGCAAAATACGAAATACGGGAAATGAGGGTGACAACTCTACCCACCTTAAAAGAATTCCGTCCTCGGAATTTAATCAAGGAGCTAGAGATTGCCACGACAAGCTACACTAATCACAGGCCAGCTACACTAAGCAGTTCAATCATACAATCATGCAATGCAAGCAAGGAAGGGAAGGCGTAAGGCATAAGAAAGACATTATACCTCACGAGTCAAACAGATAGGGATATCGCGATCGGATGTCGTCCTCACGCTCCCACGTTGACTCACCTAGAGAGTGATGACCCCAAGCAACACGGACCAATTTAATAGTCTTGTTCTTGAGTATCCTTTCCCTCCGGTCCAAAATAGACACGGGCCTCTCCTCATACGAAAGGTTGGTACCAACAACCAATTCCGAATGATCTAGGATATGGCTCGGGTCCGGAATATACCGTCGTAACTGGGACACATGGAATACATCATGTACCTCACTTAACGACGGCAGAAGAGCGAGACGATAGGACACATCGCCTACTCGCTCCAGAATATCGAACGGCCCTATATACCTAGGACTAAGCTTTCCCCGTACGCCAAAACGAATGACGCCGCGGGTAGGCGAGATCCTAAGGAATACATGGTCGCCGACAGCAAATTCTAAGGGACGTCGATGAGCATCGGCCCAATGGCGCTGGCGATCCTGAGCAACTCGGAGGTGATCTCTGATTCTTCTGACCACTTCAACCGTCTGAGAAATCAGTTCTGGACCGAGCATCTGCCTCTCTCCGATATCGTCCCATGCTAACGGAGATCTGCATTTCCTGCCATACAGAGCCTCGAAGGGTGCCATCTGGATACTGGCCTGGAAACTATTGTTGTACGAGAATTCTACCAAGTGCAGGTGATCCTCCCATGAACCCCCAAAATCGAGGGTACACGATCTCAACATATCTTCGAGAGTTTGTATAGTACGCTCTGACTGCCCATCTGTCTGCGGATGATACGCTGAGCTGAACTTAAGACGAGTCCCCAAACTTTGATGAAGACTGCGCCAGAAGTGTGATGTGAATCTCGTATCCCTGTCTGATACTATGCTGACTGGCACTCCGTGAAGTCGGACGATCTGCCTGAGATACATCTCTGCTAGCTGCGCCGTCGACTGTCCAACTCTAAAGGGAAGAAAGTGTGCCACCTTGGTAAGCCTGTCTACAATGACCCAAATAGCATCTCTGCCTGCCGGAGATCTGGGTAACCCAGTCACGAAATCCATGGTTATGTGCTCCCATTTCCATTCTGGGATCGGTAAAGGTTGAAGAAGTCCAGCCGGCCTCTGATGTTCAGCCTTGACTTGTTGGCAAACCAAACATCGAGAGACATACCGGGCTATCTCCCTCTTCATACCATTCCACCAAAAGTGCTGACGAATATCTCTGTACATCTTCGTGCCGCCTGGGTGAATGGAATACTGCGAACTGTGAGCCTCTGCCATGACTTTCTGTCTGATATCTCCACTGGGTACACAAAGACGCGTGCCGTGTCGAAGTGTACCATCCTCATGAATACATAACTCTGGCCTTCTCCCTGCCTCGCACTCTGCTCTGAGCCGCTGAATCTTGGAATCTGTTAATTGTGCTGCCCGGATCCTCTCAACTATGGTGGACTGTATCTGTAGGCTGGCCATCAAGACCACATTAGAAGGGAGAATCACTTCAATTCCTATCTTCTGAAGATCTGCCAATAGCTCTGGTTGCGCTGTTAGAAGGTAGACTCCGGCTCTCCGGCTCAATGCATCTGCTACCACGTTGGCCTTCCCTGGGTGATACTGCAAGTCCACATCATAGTCCACAAGTAGCTCGAGCCATCTTCTCTGCCGCATATTAAGATCCTTCTGGGTGAAAACATACTTCAGGCTCTTGTGATCAGTAAATATCTCCACTCTGTCTCCGTACAAGTAGTGCCTCCACAACTTAAGTGCAAACACTACTGCTGCTAACTCCAAGTCATGGGTCGGGTAATTCTTCTCATGATCACGGAGTTGACGTGACGCATAAGCAATTACCTTCCCATGCTGCATCAAAACACATCCCAATCCTCTGCCTGAAGCGTCGCAATAAACTGTGAATCCTCCGGTCCCATCTGGAAGGGTGAGAATGGGAGCCGTTATCAAACCTCGCTTCAATTTCTCAAATGATTCCTGACATTCTGCTGTCCAAACGAACGGCACATCCTTGCGGGTCAACTGGGTCATCGGCGCTGAAATCCTTGTAAAATCAGAGACGAACCGCCGGTAGTAGCCGGCCAATCCAAGAAAGCTGCGAACTTCTGCCACTGAGCTGGGTACTGGCCATGCCTCGATAGCCACAATCTTCTGGGGATCCACTTCCACTCCTCCTCGGGTAATGATGTGACCCAAGTATGAAATGCGATCGAGCCAGAACTCGCATTTACTGAACTTGGCGTACAACTGGTGCTCTCTGAGAATCTGAAGAACCACACGGAGATGCTGTTCATGCTCCGCCGCACTCTTGCTGTAGACCAGGATGTCATCAAGGAATACTATCACAAACTGATCCTAATAAGGCATGAAAATACGGTTCATGAGATCCATGAACACTGCCGGCGCATTGGTCGCTCCAAAGGGCATAACTAGAAACTCCCAATGCCCGTACCTAGATCTGAATGCCGTCTTCGGGATGTCCTGCTCTCTAACTCTGATCTGGTGGTATCCTGACCGCAAGTCTATCTTCGAGAAAACTGAAGCCCCTTTGAGTTGATCAAATAAGTCATCTATCCTTGGAAGAGGGTATCTGTTCTTGATTGTCACTGAGTTCAAGGTACGATAATCAACACATAGCCTGGACGTACCATCCTTCTTTTTCACAAGAAGCATCGGGGCTCCCCAAGGCGATCCACTTGCACGAATGAATCCCTTGGTCCTGAGTTCTTCAATCATCTTGTACAAAATCTCCAACTCTGAAGGCGCCATTCTGTAGACTCGCTCTGATACTGGTGCTGTCCCGGGAATCAAGTCAATGGTGAACTCGATCTCCCGCTCTGGTGGCATCCCTGGAAGTTCCTCTGGGAAGACATCTGGAAACTCTTCAACTATCCGGGGCAACTGCACTGCTGCTACTGCCATCCGCAATACTGGAGGAGATGGCTCTACTGTGCCTTTGGAAAATGAAAACTCTGGCTCTTCGGGAATACTAAAGACAACTCTGCCAACATGGCAGTCTATCCTAGCATAATGGTTCCTCAACCAATCCATGCCTAGGACTACATCATAGTCTGCCATAGGGAATTCTATGAATCTAGCGGGGAACTCTCTACCGCTAACTACGATCCGACACGAGAAGAACACTCGATCTACTCCCACAAGACCATTACCAGTAAGTATACTGAGCCTCACTGATAATGACTCGGGCTCCAACCCTATCCGTGTCGCGAATCGTGCAGACATGAATGAATGCGATGCACCAGAATCAAATAATACAGATGCTGGAAAAGTGTTGACGAGAATAGTACCTGCCACTACCTCACCTGGTGCAACTTCTTCTTCCATGGTCATCATCATAGCCTGACCTCTAGCTGCGGGTCCCCTCTGCTGGAAACCCCTCTGTCGGTTCTGTGCCGGAGCCAGGGTGAACTGCTGCTGGTTCTGCTGCTGAAAGGCCTGGGCCTGGGGAGCTAATGGCCTCGGGTACTGTTGTTGCTGCTGCTGCTGGACTGGAACTAGGGCTGGTCCCCTCACCGAAGAACTAGAAAGGTTGGATGATGATGGACCTCCCCTATTCGGGCAGGTCCCTATCTGGTGGTCTGCTCCTCCACAAGCCAGGCACAATCCTTGTGCCCTACGACACTCTGCCACTACATGGCCGGGCTTCCCGCAATGAGAACATCCCACCACGGAAGACTGCTTCTGCTTCTGCTGCTGCGGGTACGTCGGGGTCGAATGCTGAACCGACGTCACTGAGGCCGCCCGCCTCGGAGTTCCAATGGTTATACCCCTAGCTGCCGGGGCTGGAGCTGAAGATTGGTGCATCTGGTTGTGGGACCGCTTCCTGCCTCCGGTCCTGTCCACAATTCTCCGGGAGGTATACTCATGCCTCCTTGCTGCTTTCAATACTGCATCGAACGTCTGGTGCTCGAACTGTTCCACAGCCAATAATATCTCCAAATGCAGTCCTTGCTGGAACCGCTGAGCCCTATCGAACTCGGTTGCCACCAAGGTGGGGGCGAACCTACTCAGCCTAGAAAACTCGGTCGCATAGCCATCGACCGTCCTGCCTCCTTGCTTCAAGTTGGTGAATCTGGTCTGCAGGTCGTACCGTGCCACCGCATCGAAGTACTTTGTCTGGAATCTCTCTCTGAACGTCGCCCAAGTGACTGGTGTTGCTAATCCCATGGCCTAAGCTGCCCACCAATCGCGAGCCAAGTCTAACAACTGTAGGCGTACCACCGCCACCTTCTCATTTTCAGGTGTCCTAGCTGCTTCCAGGACCACCTCGGTATCCTGAAGCCAAGCATCCGCGGCAATCGCATCTTCACTGCCGTCAAAGAAGGGAGGGTTCAAGCGCTTGAAACTGTTGGCCGCCTGATTTCCTTGGGGACCTCCTCGGTTTAGTGCATCATGAACCTCCTGGTGCAAGGCGTCACCTCGACGATCTTGGGATGCAAGCAGTTCTCTGATAAGCCCTACCAAAGGCCCCTCGTCCTGTCTAGCTGGTTGAACGGGCGGAGCTGCCTGAACTGGAGGTTCCGGGCCTCCGGAAGGCATAACTCGAGAGGCTACTCCAGAGTGCTGAGCTTGATCTTCCTGGCGCTGGAGTGCTTGTCGAGCTTCCTCTGGCTGGTTGGCAGGTCCGGGAGTAATGCCGCTGAAGAAGATGACATAGGGAACAATAAGGAAAGGGCCAGGACAGATCAATTATACAAGCAATATGATCAGGTCAAGAACCTCAGGGATTTGAAGATACGAGCAGAGATCAAGGGCGAGTATTGATTGAGACATCTATTTGGTAAACCCTCACATTTTTTGAATGCCAAGACCTGTATGGGCCACCACTTAAACCGTGTCACGCCCCAGAACCAGAATACTGGAGAGCGGGGGCAGACACAGCCAGCTACGTATATTGAAATAGAATACATCTCAACTATACGGTCACGGCTGTCTAGATATGAGGGTTTACTACAAGCTAGCAGTCACTTAAGGTCAAGCCTATTGTCTCAATCTCAAGCAATTAACAGAGTTACAAGATGTTAGAGCATCAAATATATATATATAAGGCGTCCCAAATATTACATATTGGATGATCATGAAGCTAGTCGTACAAAATGATAGGACTAGCAAGAGTTCAGTCATACATGATCAACCCTAGGATTTGTTAATCATGTTACAGCCCGTAGGCAGACAGTAAGTAAATGTACATCGAGCTAACAGGTGCTCGTCGGCAAACGCCTCAAAAGAATAAATTTACATATGAGTGGGTGAAACAAAAAGGGAAGACCCACTCGTAGCCCGGGTTCCGTCTAGTGTTCACCATTGGGCTGGAAGCTTGGTAGATCCTCGGGAGCTGCTCCGAAATCTGGCCACACAAAACCAGCTGGGTCAAACCCCAGAAAGAGCAAGTGCCACAAAGGAGGCCACAAATAAGAACAAAACCAGCATATCAGAATAAAATGAACTAAGAAAAGGCATTAAAGAAAAGAAAATGCATCATGACAATATACGACTAGGGACTTAGAAGCCATTCCGGGAGCCAGGTTACAATCCTTAAACCAAACAAGGACCGGGATTGTACCCCTTCGCCTGAATAGTTTCTTCGTCACTAACCATTTATTGCAGAGAGCAAGCAAAAGAAACATCACAAGTACAGGGCAAGTTAAGTACAAGTTTTAGACAAGACTAGACAGGGCTGGACAACATCCATTTCATAACGGCCAAGCAAGTCTTACGGCTTACTACGTTAACTAACTAGGATTATCACAAGCCTAATTACTAACAAGATGCAAGCGAGAATTCCAAATCCCAAGCCCTGCAGACCATCCAGTTATCCTTCCGCGGGTTGAGAGTTATAGGTGGGTACATTGCCCGGGAGACAAATGTACCCTTAGGTGACTTAGAGGGTGCAACACATGACAGTGTGCTGGAAATGTGCTCTACTCGTCGGCAAGCTACAAGTCCATTAATGCCTCCAGATAACGAGACCGCCTGTGACTGGGAATTCTCCATGTTCTAATTTGGTCTACTCATTACCTAGTCCAATTTTAGTGTGAGTCCCTGGCCGTGGTACCCAGGGAGTCACCCCTTAGACATGATACAAGACAAGACAAGTGATTTGCACAGAGCAACAGGTAGTACACCCACGGTGTCAAGACAAGTCAAGTCGAGTCAAGAGTGCGCCGCCACGGGCCACTATCAAGTGAAGCCAAGTCATACCAAGTCAAGTCAAGTTGAGTTATCAAGTCATGCCAAGTCGGGAGTGCGCCACCACGGGCCACTATCAAGTCAAGCCGAGTTATCAAGTTACCGGTCCCAGTTATTAACAAGATATTCAACAGATAGGAGAAAAACTAGCTGCAGGCCAAACCATGCCAAATCATAGAAAATAGTGTCAAGACGTGTCAGACCAAGTCAAGTTGTGCATGTGAGCAATCAAAATCTCAAAAGCTCCAATCATATCAAAAGAAAACCAAGTTATAAAGCTGGCACTAAGGCACTAGGGGTGTAGGTGAACTAGGGTGTGCCAGGGAACAAGCACACTAGAGTGCGCCTGGTGGCAGCACACTAGAGTGCGCCTAGGGTGGCAGCACACTAGAGTGCGCCTGGATCCAAGTGCACTGGAGTGCACTGGAGTGCGCTTAGCCAGGGTACGCTAGAGTGCGCCTGGGTCCAAGGGTCGAAGTGCGCCTAGGTAGCTACGCGCTAAAGTGCGCCTAGTCAGGGGAGCAGGCGCAATCGGAGGGGGTGCGCAGCGCTAAACAGCGCGCGGCCAAAAGTAGGCACAGTGCGCTAAAGAGCGCCTGGCCAGAAAAGGAGGCGCAGTGCGCTAAAGAGCGCCTGGCCAGAAAAGGAGGCGCAGTGCGCTAAAGAGCGCCTGGCCAGAAAAGTAAGCGCAATCGGGCAAGGAGGCCAGAAAGTAGGCGCGCCTGGGGGGTCGTCTTCCTCCTCAAGCCGAGGAGAGAACCCATGGGTTCCAAAACTTTGGAACACCATAAGTCGGCCATCCAAGCTCCAAATCCGGACTTCCAAGGCTCTAACTTGGGTAAAATTCCACCCTCTACCACATGGGAACAATAAAACCAACCAAAATTCAAGTTTAATAGATCAAATCTAAAGAAATCCGAAAATGAACAAAGTCTAGATCTAGGGAAATCCAAGCTTCAAAACCCAAAATGCCAAGCTCTAACATTGGTCCTAGAGCTCTAGTCTAACTAAATATCAAATAAAATGGGTCCTCATTAAATGGCAAGGTGCAACTTGCCTATGGTGGGGATGTTGGTGGTGGTAGGAGGAAGAAGAAGAAGAAATAAATGGAAGTTATGGGGAGAGAGAAAAAGTTGGTGGAATTTTAATGGGGGTTGTTGTGGTGTTCTTGAGGGTGCAAAATAGCTAAAGGTGTTCTCATTCCTACAAACCAAACCAAGTCATATTAAACCAAACCGAAAATCCGAATAAGAAAAATACGAGAAATATCGAAATACCGCAGTTAGGCAAGATTTAAAAATACACGCAAAAAATCAAAATACGGGCAAAATACGAAATACGGGAAATGAGGGTGACACGTAGTATGTCATGTCTAGGTCATGTACGTGAAATCAGTTTTGAGAAAACAACTAGTCTTGTGCTCCAAATTTAAAAGTCACGGTAACGTGTCTACGGTGATCATAATTTAGAGTGGGAAAGGTCTATGGCCTAAATTGAACCAGAAATTTGTGATGCAATAGTGGTACCAGGGGGACAGGTTAAATGGAACAGTCTGTGGTCTCATCTAGGTGCACTAGTCATTCTAGATCAATACTGTCCTATGGTATCAAACGTACAAGCAATCTAAGGTATCCTAATTGGGAAGGTAAGGGAACAACAATCATCAAGGCTATAGGCCGTCTACCATCCTATATGAAAATTGGTCATTTAACAAGTAACTGAGAAATCATTAAAGTTATCCTTCCATAAAAAGAAAATTGAAAATTTAGGTACAAACAATCACAAATAGATTTTAGTCTTGACACGATCTAAGTTGATCAATTTCAGGAAAAATAGAGATTTGGGCAAGATGGGAAATCAATAAAATTAAGTATAAGCACGAGCATCCAATGATGAAGATCCAGGTCATGATAAATTTAATTCAACTGGATACGAATACGAGGTTCATAGGCGATTAAAATAATTCCAAGGAGAATTGTCAAGGCTGTTGCGGATAAGATTCTAGGGCAAGTTTAATTATGTCTCCATCCACGTAGATTAATATATGAAAAAGCGAACCAAAATACAATAGGTTGATCAGACCATCATGCGCCGGTTCTGATTAGACAATATGTTAGTGGGTGCGCACCCAATAAAATATATCATGATCAAGCTCGAAAAAGGATAAGCTTGTAAAACTAAGGATAAATTTGTAGCATAAGATATAAGTAAGGGTGGAATGATGAAAGAAGATACATAGTCCTGGTCATGGGCATAGACTAGGAAGATAAGGAAACAATAAATCACAGGGCTAAAAGGGTCACCATTCTATGGTCAGAGCTACTCTATCAACTCTAAGTCAAAAGGCATAACACATAAATTAATTTATTTAAGAGGAAAATTCTTGACAAAAGAGTTAGTCAAGAATTATATTAATAGCTAAAGCTACTCCTACTCCTACTCCTACTCCTAAGTAAAAGATAAAGAAACAACAAACAATCGACAAAACCAAATGAACTACCAGGTCAAAACTGATCACTAATAAAGAATAGGTAGGAGCAGACGGAATTGGATTTTAAGATAGATATAATGAAACAAGGTGGGAATGGAATTTAGAAGGACAGAACCTGCAAGCACATTGCCAACTGCCTGGCCATCCTCAACTGTCATGGCGTAAGCACGCCCCTGCTGACCTCTCCCAGCCTGTTGCTGGAACTGCATAAATCTCTACTGCTGTGGCTGTAACGGTCCTCTCTGCTGCTGTCCTACCGGAGCCTTGGCTCCTGCTCCTGGTGCTGCTCCCTGTGCTACTCTGCCTGTGTACTGGGAACACTCCCTCAGCTGGTGGTCCGCTGCCCCACATATTAGGCACCGGCCCAACCTTTTCCTACACTCACCCTATCCATGTCCCGACTTCTTGCAATAGGGACAACTGATTGTCTTCGGGTCCTGACCCCGATACTGATGCTGCACTTGCTGAACTCCCACTGGGGTCTGCGTCTGCTGAAACTGTACATGGGGCCTCTTGGCCTGGCCTCTACTGCTGCTGGTACCACGAGCGTCCCGTCCCCTCTTGAACAACTGTTGCCGCTGAGTTTCCACTATCTGCTGGAAGAAGGAAAACAACTGTGCCACGTCCTCTGATCCTGATGACGACTGCTGCTGAAGAACGTTCGGGATGACAGAAGAAAGTCTCAGAGTAGGGAGAGGTGCACTCCCATAGGCTGCAGATATCCTAGCCTGGGCTGGCACAACAGGAACTGCAGTCTCGGGGCCCTGCTGATCAGGACGAGGAGTGGTAGACCCCTCAGTGGTATCTTCCTGATCGAGACGATGAGATCGTGTCTCCATACCCATCCTGAAGACAGATCAAACAAGGAATCAATACTGAGATATAAAATGATAATTCAAGGGAGGACAGTTATTCAAGGAAGCAAACCTTCAACAGGAATTTAGATGGCAGGAATCCAGTTAAGTGTTTTCCTAATGCGATTGAGTACCCTAAAATAAGGATATTAATCTAACACAAGAAATTAAAATCACCAACTAAAAAAATTTCAAAATCATCAACTAACACCAGGATTCAAAGTTCTATAGTGAATCCTCCAAAATCAAATTCAATCAAGGGAAAAGGAGTTTAAATCGTAATTTCAAATGAGATTCTCAAGGGTCATCCCAGGAATCTCTCAAAGTATCCTAGCAGTGATTGAGTATCCACTCTCTCTAAGCCTATTCCTCAAATCCTATCGCAGGCTGTAGTGATACTCTAGTTCGAATACCACTACATAAACTCGAGACTTGCATGGGCCACCACTAAAAATGTGTCACGACCCGCACCCTAGAGTAAGGGCACGAGAACGTAACAACGCCCAGCCTACGCCGCAGTGTCGGCGGTAGAACGCTGTCCTAGGTCAATCATCTAACAATATAAAAGTACCTGTACAGTTTATACTCTCCGAATGGAGGTAACATCACAACATGCTGTCTCAATCACATCTAAGGTAGAAGAATGAAGAACAGATAAATAGATAGTAACTCAAAAAGAACCATAGTATAGATAAAAAAGTCTAAGTGTCTAGTACAACATAATATCCAGAATGTCAACTCATGATACAACAAGTCTAAGAGTCTATATACCTCAACATCTCAAAATACAACTCAGATGTGAGACAAAAAGATAATACCGAAAGACTGTCTAGCTAAACTAGCCTAGACTACTGGAACAACATCCTCAGCTGCAGGTGGATCCTGCTGAGGGTCCACAACATAAGTATCATCTAGTCCTGCTCCATAATAGGTAGACACCAGGCCTCATCCTCATCCTCTGTAATATTTTCAACAGGTCCAATCAGGACAGGAACGAGCACAATACATCTCACGCAGTGCATATCAGGTTAGAAAATACGATACAGGCAATAGAGTAAGATACATGAACTGCTGAAAGGAAATATACGCTGTAAAAGAGATAGCTGTAATGAAATATCTACTGTATATAAAGAACTGTAGTGACTAGTGATGTAGAGCACAAGATAGGCATGTGAATGTCTAGAATTTATACATGATTACACTACTGAGTTTGCACATGATTACACTACTTTGGAATTATTCACATGTCCACTTCTACTCCCCCGTTTTCCCCAATCAATACACAAGGATCTATACAAGTTACGTTATTGTACATGATATCACATGGGGCCCATGAAAGGGTGCACATGATAGTATATATGAGGGCTCAGTAAATATGAGAGTACATGATCACATGAGTGCACATGAATGATGGAAGCATAGGAGTACATGATGATAGTGAAACACACATAACATGAAGTACCCGATGCTCCCGAGAGGGATAACATCTCATGTAAAGATCCATATAGTACCAATCCGTGTTACCAATGTGACAGCAACAAGTAAAGTAATCTAGAGCGAGAAGTAAAGCCTGAACAAGTATGAAACGGTCAGAGAATGTACTCGCCTGATAACTGAATGTCTGAAGAGGATATACTGTCTGAGGAGAGGTGTCTGGCTCCTAATCAGAGCAATACAAGTCACAATGTATTCTAAATAGTAAATATGAAGTCTACTATGCAAACTACATGATTCTAGGTCAATCTGGTCAAAAGTCAACTCTTGGTCAACTCTGGTCAACTCTAAAGTCAAACTAGTCAAAGTTAAGTCAATATTAGTCAAACTAGTTAGGGTTTTAGTCAAACTAGTCAAACTAGTTATTTTAGGTCATTACTAGTCATTTCTAGGTGAACTAGGTCACTTTTGACCTAAGGTTGACTTTGGTCAACCCTTAGTAATCAAGGGTCAACATGTTGGTTTTGGGCCATTAGGGTTAGCCCCAAGCCATTGGCTAATAATCCTAGGCCATAGGCCATTGCTAGTCATAGGGTTTTCATATAAACCTATACTAGAAATCATATATATATGTATATATCTATATATAGATATATATATCTATCTACTACCCATATACCCATATATGAATACTATATACAATACAAACCCACATACATATATATATATATATATAATATCACTATATGAAAACTAATACAAATATATATATATATATATATATACATATATATATATATATAAAACTTATATATATACTATATATATATAGAGAGGGAGGAGAGAGGGACAAGTGTGAGAGACATAGTGAAAGAGAGAGTGAGACAGTGAGAGAGAAGAGCAGTGAAGGCTGGACAGAGAAGGGGGGGGGATGTTCCAGGTTCTGGAACCCAAACCCAGACCCAAACACACACACACACAGCCTACATATATACATACATATGTATATATATACAACTACACATATATATAACCAAATACTCCCAAAATTGACCCACACTCACATATACATATATACTACACATATACATACTAAAATACACTAATACAATGTATAATTTATATCAAAATGGTTTTGAAATTCATTTTTACAAAACTTGAAAAATCCTAAAATCTGGGAAATAGAAACTGTGAACTAGAAACTAGGTAATTCGAAAAACACGCACAAAAACATACTAAGGCTCGATCCTATTGGTTGGTAACTGACACCCCATAGATATACTAGTGTCCTAGGTTCCTGACACGACACCACGATACAGTTTCACGTGTCCAAACACATGAAATCCACACCCGGGTAAATTCCTGACACGCGCACACAATAACAGTGTCGTGCACGCGTTCCAGGAGCTCGTGGACACACCACGAGACACGACACATCTCGTGGTCATGTACACAGGTCGCCTAGGTCTAGGGCTAGCTATTAGACACCCTGAAATGTGTCCAAAACGTGTCGTGTCCGAGCTACGTGCGCGTATCAGAGGTCGAAACAGTGCGTTTCAGACCGCGTCGTGCACGCGGTCGAGTGTCTCGTGCTCACGACACAGGACACGACGCATCTCGTGCTCGTGTCCTCGTGTACGCCACACATAGGTCTACACTCTCGTGTCAGTACGAGGTGCCAACGTGTCGTGTTCGCGCGACACGATACGCGCAAAGTTGGCTCTGTGCGTGTGTGCACTGTGCAGCGTAAAACCCGTGTTCGTGTCAGAGCTCTCTCGACACGGCACGAGAGGTCGTGATATTTGAGGGGGGGCTTGTCAGTGATGGCCCCCTCCTCTGTGTCAAATTCCACGTGCCCTCATGGCGTGTCGTGTCCGGAAATTGGGTCGAGCAGCAGGGGAAGTAAACCGGGTGTCGTGCAGTGAGTTCGTGTCCGTTTTGGACACGGACACGACACGAATCCTAGCTCAGTGTTAGGGTTCTGTGATCTACACCTATAGGGCTAGAAATTTGTGAAATTAGTTTTCAAAAATAATAACATTTAATTCACTGTGGCAAATCATCAAACACTTGCATAAAACCCTAGATACGTGTCCGATACGGACACCAAACCAAGTCTAGTTTCCACCAAACTTTACCCACAGTTGTGTTAGTCCTATATGAATGCAATTATGAAGAGAAAACAGGATTTTAACTATGTTTGAGGGAAAATACCTATTGGTGCAATTCCAATGAAAATCAAGGAAGAGGGGGGTGTGCTTCCTTCAACTTGATGATGTCCAATGCTTCCAAATCCTAGATTGCTAGTTCCCCTTAGCACCTTAGATGTTGTAGGGTCCCAATGCAAGAGACTAGAGTGAATTTGGATCAATGTAGCTCAAGTTGTGATGATTTGAAGAGAAAGGGATTTTCTAGGAATTAATTTCATGTAAATCATTCATGAATTAATTCAATGGGGTTTTATAGGATTGTGGGCTGCCAAAGGGGGGACATCAACAAGCGTCGTTCTACTGCATCATCAAGCACATAAATCATCAATCTGAAGATTACTTTTATTGGTAACAAATATTATTATCTATGTATAATTTATAGTATTATTATATTATTTTAATATATTATTTTACTTGTGTATTTAACTTCGTATTTTTACGTATTTTGTTCTATACGGCTATTTTGAGCCCAAACCTAGCATGGATTGTGTGGACTCAAGTGAGCCAAAATACATTCAAGGTCTGTACAAGTCATGTTGGACATGATTCATGGTCTTGGATCCCGTATTTTGGAATTTGGTTCAATTTCGTATACGTGGACAAATACATTAATAATTATTTATTTATTTTTAGAAACTATACCTAGCTTATTTCAATTTTTAGATAGTCTTTAAATACTGTAAAACTTTAGAAAAAATTAAAATTAAATACTATATTAATTTAGCTAATTTAATATAGTTTTTTATAATTAATTTACATATTTATCACTGTATAAAATTAGGTATTTAGAACTTACTTTTAAGATACCTATGTATTCTAATTTTTAATAAATATCTATAGCAGCTTAAAAATTCCACAAAAATTATAATAAATTATTATAATTAACATGGATGATTCTAGTACTTTATTTCATATTTTTTGGGGTTTTAACTACCTAAATAATTGTTGGAACACGGTGGACAGTTTGAATTTTTATTGAACAATTGTGCTTTTTGTGGTAATTCATGTTTTTGGGTATTTAAGTGTCATAGTTTTGCCCACCATTATAGTGTTGAGAGTCTCTAAGGACACTAAGTATTAATTATAGGATTAGTGTCACCCCAAATTGGTCTACTATGCTAGGTCATCACTTAGCTAGGTATCCTAGTTAGAAGTCGTATCGCACTACTAGTGTTAGAGTTAGCAGTTAGAGTCTTGGACATAGATTAGGAACTGAGATCGTTATACCTTTTTGACAGTGATAGGACACCAGGCTTCTTCCTCTGCATTCTCATTTTCTTGCCTTGCTCGAGGCAAGTACAAACTATAAACTTTACTTACTGTATATGATAATGAACTGCATATGAATATTGTTAATATAGCTATTTATAACTGAAATTATATCTCACATGCTTCTACGTACTTTTCATATGCTTTACATGTTTTAAACTGCTCTTCTATCTTTCACATGTTTATAACTAGGGGTTAGGAAAACTGCTAGTTGAGTACGTGATCAGACTGATTATATGTATTGAGCTCGATCGCATCTCATACAACCTTGTCGTAGGCCTTTATCCCGCATATTTATACGTATGTACATCTATGCTTGTACACTTGTACATATATTTATTTTATTACATGTAGACTTGTACACCGGTACATTTTATACCCATTGACCGATCACATACCTACTAGAGTTTCAAACACTAGATATACATATATCACCATGACAAATGTATTTTTTATATGATAGACTATGATATGATATGTTTCTTATTTAGCACATCTCTTTTCATTCCATGCTCAGTATGTTTAGTTTGTAGAACCAGTACTTTCTCCCTTCCTGACAGAAAAATGTTACAGGCATACTTTCTGAGGAAGAGATGCTCTGTGATCCTTACTATGGGTCCACTGCAGAGGACCAGGTCATTGCTCCCGAGAAAGTCCCCGCAGGGAACCTCGCTTAGTAGTTTGCTTTAGATTCCTTTTGGCTTAGTGTGTTGAACTGTTAGGCTCTATCTTTTGCCATTGGACTTTGTCTCCAGTTTAATACTTTGCAAGTGTAATAACTAAAATATGAACTTACTTGCTTTCGCTATTAGATGATGTGTTGTGATGAACTATTAAATGTGATATTAGAACTGTTAGCACCTTAGATCCTTTCCTGTCTTTACTTAGAATAGCTTACTACGTTATGACACAAGCGTAGGCTTGGCATGGTCCGGCTCGGCCTAATAATTTGGGTAGCGGGTCGTGATAATAGGCCCTATCTTAGGCAAAAGATAGCAGGGTTTAGTCTAATGATTCCATGGTTACTTATTAGGGTTAGGCTTTATACTGAACTATATTCTAACTTATTCCTTGGGAAAGTATCTATGAAATTCTACTCACCTTAATTATTTATCTAGTCCTGTAATCCTGGATTCCTATCTCCTTCAAATAAAAAATATATACAATAATGGTTATATATAGACTTAGGTCCAGCATTAAATACAAGGATTACCAAGCCACTCTATTCATACCAAAAGTATCTAATCTATCATATCTGGTTGGGCAGGTGTAGGAATACCTATTAATCGACTAAGAGTAATTTTTCTACTAAACTAAAACTCGTATAGAATAGATTGCCACCATTATAGTTGGTCTTTCTAGTATATTTTTTCTTCCCTATTCATACATACCTTAGATAATCACCCTATGAAATATTTTACCAATATAATTTCTATCCTAGGATAAAATATAATGAAAGCTACCACAACTAGTATGGGCATTGATGGAACACCTTGTCCATCAAATGCATAGATCAACAATATTGTATTGGCTGTACCGAACCCCTAATAATGTCCTTGGAATATCCTATTTCCGCATTGTCACATGATGGTATCCGATCTCAAGTCAATATAATATACCTTTGCTTCTTCCAGCCGGTCGAACCAGTCGATGATGAACTACACTTCCAGTTATCAGAGCGATCTTAGGCTTCAAATGATCAATCGGTCTGAAGATGACGACCACCGACTCATTCTAAAACATAAATTATCTATCAAGATTTTCTAAGAATGAGACTATCTAATCTCTAAAGTCATTTTCTAACTTATACTACCTTAGAGGTCATATATCTGGATTCCAACCAGTTCATCCACTTCTGTGGATTGAATTTTCTCCAATTGTCTTTCCTAGCAATACGGCCTTTTTACGCTAAAATGTGGTCTGATATGTCCTAACCCTTTTATGATTGTCTACTATAGGTAATGGGCATGCTAATGCTAGACAATGCTTATATATGATACCTTGACAACCACTTACCTTCGACTAATTTACTAGTCATGGTTGTTAATAGGTCCTTTCAAGCTATTCCTATATGTATATAGTAGTAAATCTAGTCTAATACTATCTTTGCCATTCTTCAAACAAATATTCCTAGATCGATACATGGCACAACGTATCATCACGCATCATTTTGATTCATTCCCTTGATAAGAATCTCCCTGGTAAAGATCCTTCAGGTCACTGTTCGAGGTAACTTTACATATGCATACCATCATGTTTTTGATATCATTCAAATAAACATTTTCTAAATGTTATTACAACCTTAAAATGTCTTTAAGGATTCTACCGTACCTTATCGAGTCATCATATCCATAACAAGACCTTCGAATTCTTTCAACTACAAACATTCATTAGGGTGATCATATTCTATTTGGGAAACTATATCTAACTCTAAAATTCTACCATATATTCTACCAGTCACTTCATTCGTTGTGATTGAGAAACATAACTTGTCTTTCTTACTAATCCTCACTTAAACCGTCTTATACCTCTAGCTCATATCTATATAACATCTCTATATCATAGGTGGACGGTAAAATGGGTGTAGCCAATTAATGCTAGAATCTCTCATTACGGTTAAGTCTCCTATAAGAATTCTATTTTGCCAGTCCGATCCACTCGGTTTATCTAGTTGAGGCGTCTATCCAAATTCTTACTACCTTAGATAACTAATTCCTTTTTAAAACACTCTATCAAGTACCCTCTAGGCTATGATAGAACATAATCCAATTGGTTCTTCAAGCACGAGTATTCGTCCTTCCGAAATGGGAAAAGACGAGAGCCAAAGACAAGGAGTTCAAGAAGGATGATAGACTTCAATTATGAGTTCCAAGGACGATAGATAAAAAAAAATTCAAAGCAATTGTGGATTGAGGCCCTAATATAATATCTTATTGCAGGCTCGCTCAGTACAGTAACGTAAACGAAACGATATGCTCTGACCTGCATAGGCCATGTAACCACCACTTCTTGGAAAAGGAGTATTTTTGTCTTTTTCTAATTGTTGTTATTAGTGTAACTTCATATTATATCTCGAGTGGTAAATTAATTTTCAAAATCTGGTTAATTATCTAATAATTAAATAGTGCATATGTGTTATTCCTGAATATGACTAGTGGTGAGCCTTTGACTAGAATAGTGGTTAGTGATCCTAGAAGACCCAAACCAACTTGTCATGACCACCCAACTAGATGATTAGGATTAGTCTAAATGAACTTTAGTTAGTCTCTAACTAGATTAGAAGGATCAGTTAGAAGATTTTGACTAAACATCTAATTAGGAAGGAAGGTTTAATTCCTAATCTTGTTATGACTTAGAGAAGGGCTTAGTAGACATTCTAACTTAACCAAAATCCTAAATTTAACACCATATGGCGGCCCACCTTCCTATTAAAATCCTACTTCATCATCTTCCTCCCTCTTTCATCCCAAATCCTAACCCTAATTAGGAGCTCCTTCCCCAAATGCTCCTACCACCAAATTTTCTCCAAATTCTCTCAAATTAGTCTAATTCTTTTTCCTTTGGAGAGGATAAGGCTCTTTTGGTTAGCTTGGAAGGATTAGAGCATTGGAGCTTGAAGGACTTTCGAATCTTGGAAATCTATCTTCCAATTGGTATGAGCTTTCTAACCCATTAATTTTCATCAAATTAGTGTAGATGCATCAATTATGGACCCCCATGCATTAGGGTTGCCATTAGAAAGGATTTTAGGATCTCCTCTTCCTATTTGAGGGATTTTTCTCTTTGTTTTTGGCTCAAATTGGGAGAAATCCGAGAATAGGATTATAAGGTTTGTGAAACCGATAAATTAGATCATGCTAGGGATTTAGATCATGTGGGTGAGCTTGGGGTCAAGTTTGAATCCATTTGGAGTGTGTATCATGGACGTGTCCGATATGCACGCCAAGTGTTTGACAATGACCTAAAGAGCACCAAGTTCTCTAAATTCAGTTTTGGTCCTTGTATTGAGTGTGCCTTGCTATGTGATTATCATTAGTATGTTTATGTATGGATTTAAAGGAGTTTTAGTGCATTATATATTAGATTGGGGCATGGTATTGTGTGGAAAGTTTATATAATCCTATGGACTGTTGGTATATGTTGTTTCAGTCTTCTTAGTGCAATCCATACAACTTTAGTGTTCAGTCTCTATAGATCAGTCTGTATCTCCCTTTAAGTATCAGTTTAGATATTACTTATATCAATCCCTCATTAACCTACATCAGTCATTAGCCATATGCATGGTACCAAAAGCATTAGTTGTTCCCTAATTATTGGGTTAAGTCCTTTCCTGTTAGTCAGTGGTTTTTGTTTTAGTCCAAGCATTTTCTTACTTGTTGGTTCAGTCCATTTGTATCTCGAAGAACAGTGAATTGAATGATAGAGTATTACTTTTGCTCAGTACATTAGCTTCATAGGTGATCAGTTTTTGAACTTGTTCAACGCATCCTTTGTTATGTTCATATACTCAACTTTAGTTTAGCCTCCAAAATGCTCTTGATTCAGTCTTCGTGGCATCAGTCCCCTACTTTTGATATCATTTGATGGTATTGATTAATCCCTATCCCAACTTTAGTTTTGTCCTATTAAATTCCTGAACACTTATGTTCAGTTTGGGTAACTTCCTTTGGTATCAGTCTCTAAAGCATTGTATAGTTCAATCTAGGTAAATGTTTTCCCTTACCTACATTATACTCAGTCCTTCCCTTGCATTAGCCATATTTATGTTTAGCCTTCCTTAAACATTCTAATGTTCAGTTTTGAGCTTTTTGTTCAGTCCTTGTTAATGTAATATTTAGTTCCATTCCCTTTATGATTTAGTCGAGTTCCCCAATACATTATGTCCAGTCCCTATCTCTCTTACTGAACTGTCCTGCATATCACTGTGCAGTCCATTAGTTCAATCACCATTTTAGAGTTCAATACTATGTAATTCCCAGCCCAATTAGTTCAGTCAAGAGTGGGGGAAATATAGGTTGAAGTATGAGTTGGGGTAACATTAAGGATCCAGTTCAGGATATCATGTTCTGTCTCCATTCTCCTTTAGGTCCACTTCGTATCCTAAGGGTGATGCTTGATTCACTGCATTTGTAATGACCAGTCAAGCAAATACCTGGATATGTTCTACCTGCATTTGATTCATGATGTATCCATCTATATAGATGGATCTGTCCATTCTTTTATGTCCATATATTATTGTTCTTTCCCTCGATCACATACTCTATCCACTATTTTACTTCCAGCCCTTAACCAATGTTCAGGCAGCAAAATCCTACTTATTTGATGGTTCAAGCCATCTTCACCTTTATTTGACTATACTCTTTGAGTATCAGTCTTCAGACCTTGTGATCTACATATCAATTCCCAATTTATTGATGTATCAATCATTGCATCCTATGAACTAAGTCAATAACCTTTGAAGGTTGATCTTTGGTCTATTCATTCCAGGGCAAATGTTTATCTACTGCCAGTTCTTCGTTCATATATTAGAATCTAAGTGGGGTTACAGTTTGGGTTAAATCCCTTAGGCTAATGATCATTCTTCCTATTTCAACTGCATGTTCAAACCCAGTCACCCCTCCCTTCTATTTTTTCAACCATAAATGACATTAACTGAACCCTTGAGTTCAGTCTTTCACCTATTTTTGTATATTGTCCTGTATATCTATATAGCTCAGTCAATACCTGAACATTATGTTCAGTCGAGCCCTATATTATAGGTTCTGCCCAATCTTCCTTTACTGATCTGTCCCCACATCAGGTTCTGTCCTTTCATCCTAAGTCAAGTGCTGGGGTGTAGGTTCAATACCCAATTATCCTCTTGTCCAAATCCTTTTTCACCTTATGTTCAATTCATATATGCCTTTTTAGTTTAGCCCATATAGCTAACATATGAATATCAGTCACATGGAATAATGACTTGAGTAGACCAATCCCAGTTCATTCCACACCTAATGCTCAGACCTTTCATTCTAAAGTTCAAGTGCTAGGTTAGTTGTTCTGCCCCTTTAATGTTTAGGCCATATTACCTTCATATGTTAGGACTCTTAGCCTTTGTCCAATTCCCTTTCCCATGTGTACAGCAGAATATAATACCAGTGTTACATCTCATTTGTATTGTTTATCCCTTGTCCAGTAGCATCAGGCATTACAGGGGGTTTCGTTGAACTTGTCCTTAGGCCATGTTCAGTAGCAGTAGTTAGGCAGGGAATGGGAGGTATGTCTGAGCTTCTCATCATTCTTCTTCTTCTTCTTTACAGGACTTGGATGTCTTGTCATGAGTGAGTGTGTTATATATATTTATATATGGAGTGATTGTGAGTGATATACAAGTTGTATTAGATGGATATGTGAGTGCACATGTTGAGGTAGGTATAAGGATGCAAGTATGTATACATGGGGAGATGAATGGCTATATAGGATTATAGAATCCATAGTTATGATAAGGTTTAGGTAACACTACTTAGCCTAAATTGGCAAAACCCTAGATATTGACCAAAGGTAACCAAAGTTGACCCATCTGGCTAAAGTTTGACTAGTGTTGACCCAAGTTGACTTCACTGACCTAGAAATAGCCTAGCAACATATAAACATCACATTTAGATTCATTATTACTATAGAACATCAAATAACCATGTATATCTCAATATAGGTTTGTGTGACACCACCTTAGGC
This sequence comes from Iris pallida, assembly GCA_029216955.1. Taxonomy (NCBI): domain Eukaryota; kingdom Viridiplantae; phylum Streptophyta; class Magnoliopsida; order Asparagales; family Iridaceae; genus Iris; species Iris pallida. The sequence continues at coordinate 31,469,494 of JANAVB010025598.1, forward strand.
ATCGATCCTCATTCATTGCTATCACGATCCGAACCCAGTATTTGGGCATGAGCCGTGGGTACGTCCAGTCTACGTCGCAGAGTCGGCGGTAGTACGCTGTCTAGTCATCTCCACATTTATAAATACAACCACGCAATTTATATTCATTTGCACAATGTAAACCATATCAATAGATAAGATCAAGACAAGATGAATTTTATATAATAACCACAGTTTGGAGAGAAGGATAATAAATGATCTGACAAAACTCCAACATAGATCAAAATATGCTAAAGTGATTTAGTCTCCAAAGAAAATAAAATGTACTAAGAGAACATCCACAAATCAACTCATGAACCTCAAAATAGAAATAATATCTAAAAGTCTCAAACTAAACAAATCTGTGAGAATACTAAATAAAATCTACTAAAAGCCATCTGTAGCGGGTAACTCCGTAAAAGCAGCCTCTAGTTCGTCCTGTGTGCCAAAATCGGGATCTGCAGTATGCACATAATATGTGGTACAGAAATTCTCTAACTCATCACCTAAAAATGTTGGTTTTTCAGTCAAAAATGGAAAAAGCACACAAACCGAAAAGCTATCCGCAACATAATAGATTCGATAGTTCATGAAAATAGCATATGTGGAAGAAACTAGAAAGTAAGTTGATGATATGGTATATCTAGAATGAAAGTATGAATCGCAGAACATGGTGTGTCAACTAGAAAGAATGTAAAAGCATGATGACATGACAAGTGGTAAAATGTAAAAAAATAATAAAAACAATTATCTATGTGTGTTGAAATATCTGTTTCGACGTGTGAACGGCTAGGAGGTAAATTAGGCACCCCGCGCGTGAAATGTGCGACTGCTATTCTCCACAAAAGACACCAGGGATAGAAAGGGTAGTTCACACGTCTACTAAGATACTTTCCCTCTCGATCAGTATATATGAACCCAAACAAGTCACGAATCACGAAGGTGAGATAAAACAAGAATATAATAAATAGGGGTCCATGATACTATCTCGTGCGTCCATCGTGTCATCAAGCAAAAGAGCATATGTATAGTATGTACTGAACAAAACTATCAGAATTGAAAGCAATCAGAGAGTGCACTTGCCTGTGGTCCTAAGCTGCGAGTACGGGTCAATCACTAAATCGAAGTCCAACAAACCTATAGTGTGAATTTTCATATCAATACATAATTTAGAGTACAAAATAAAACTATCTAATAGGTTATTGGCTTTCTACTTAGCCCTCACCCTTAGCTTCATGGGTTATTTTATGAGTTGATTTGCCTAGAGTTTACCAATTATTACTTAAACTCAAACATCAAACTGTTATTCTATACCTTTACATATTCACAGGTTAGCCTATTATACATATGTGGGTTGCCTACGTATGGACTCTGTTTTGCATACCCCTGTGATCATAAGACTGCCCCTATGAGCCTTCATACAGGCTTACCTATCCTGCCTTAGTGTCTAACATAAACCACCATTCTTCTTCTTGATCAATGCCTTACCGAACTGGTTAAGGTAAACTCTACACTGTTTAGAACATTAGTACCAGTTGACCCCTTATCCGATCTTCTTCATGTCACCTCTGATACTTTAGAATAGTATTAGTACAATCCTTCGATCCCCCTCTATAACCTACAGCCAATATTAACATATGAACCTCACAGTCCCTGTTATTGATCTAAGGCTTGAGGCATTAATACCACCTTCAGATTAATCTCACAAACTAGCCGTATCAGAGACTAAGTTATGATTACCCTACTACTGACCCAAAAGACCATTGACAATGATCACAGCAACAGCCTAGCCATCACTAAACTGATAATGATTTAATGCTAACTCTGGCACTTTGAACTCGGGTATTAGGACTGCAATTGGGCTAATTTGATACTGAAATAGTGGTCTACTTGGCTCAAGATGGGTAGAGGGATGTATAGCAGGGTATCAATATGTTTGTGAACAAGGCTTACATCCATATCCTATTTGCGATGCTTTGACACTTAAATATATGACACACACAGGATTTGTAACTTGCTACTTCTGTACATCTATTTGTTCTTGCTATGATACCTGATCCCGATCCCTGCCTTATTATTTCTCGATACCAAATGTACAGTAGGACAATTCCTCCCTACCTATAATAGATACAACCATATGTTGTAAAGATGACTATGCTTATTAGTATTTGTATTATAGAGGTACTCTATTTCTTTCTTCTATATTTTTGATATCCTGATACAGTAGATGGGAACACGAACCTGCGTGAATGGGATAGATGTAAACAGGACACTACGCCTATTTCTAAAACCTATAATTATACTCTTCCTTCATACATCTGGTAATCTTAGTACCTACGAGTATCAGAGGAGGTCTGATATTCCTTCTACATATAAGTGTCTTCCTCCAATGCTCCCAAGCGTTTATACTACAAGCCATTGTTATTTCATATATAACCTTCCTTATAAGTCCACTCTCTTTTGTATCTGTCACAAGCTCTGATATTTGAGCTTTCCATCAAAATCTCGGCATCTAGATGCCTACTCATCAACCTATATACTCACCGGTACACGTGTATTTGATATTATGAAGAGACCCCTGCGACAGGTTAGGGCACTACCATGCCTCTGTCTACTCTAACACTCATATGCCCAATTCTAAGGCTATGACCATGCACAGGGACACCCTCGAGTATGGGTCACAAAACATTAACCAAGGTCAATTTATTTGCTAAAATATGTACTCATCTGTTACTCTAAAGGTATCCCTGTTTTTGAGTCTATCTAGAACATCTAGATAACAGTTCTTAGTGTGTAACCGAAATATGTTGTAGCACAAAGATACCCATATATGTAGCACAGATACATAACTCTCCTATACATAATATATGTTGTAGCACGATGACAGCCAAGCCCATCTGTTACAACTAATTCCTATTTCTAGAGTCCTTTAGGGATGATAGCAAACACTTCTACATCTATTAAATGTGATTAAATTAACTAGGTTTTAAGGAATTACATGGTACAGAGAAATAGGACAATTACCTGTTGATAACTCAGAGGCTCTGGTTCTGGGGTTCTTGACAGTAAATTCACCAATTGAAGGAGGCGCAGGAGAATTTTTAGGGTTTAGGAAAGGAATTGATTGATCCTATGTACATATATATACATGTTTGTAGATAGGGCCAAGATCAGATTTGGATTGAACTGACGGAAAGGAGTGATAGAGGAAAATTTTGGGTTTAAACCAAGTTTGGTTTATCTCTTGGTGATTGGGACAAATATTTGAATTTGAATAAAGTAGAGACATCTGGGATATGCAGTGGTTGGTTTGGTGTAGAGGCTTAGATTTGAATATTTTTATAAAGGTCTTTGGATAATTCAGTATTTGCAAGAAGAGTATCTCTTCTATTTGATTTGTGAAAAAGGTTTCTCACTCCATAATTCATTAGAAAATAATAATAAAGAAATATTAAAAAAAATTGGGTCAAGGGTTTACAAATCTATCCCCCTTAAAACAATTTCGTCCTCGAAATTTAATGGTAGATGCAAGGGTGAAAAGAAAATATACCTCACTGTGTGAAAAGATAAGGGTAGCGCTCACGCATCTCATCCCCTCTCTCCCAAGTGGATTTGCCCGGCGAATGATGCCTCCTAGCGACACGCACCAACGGAATAGTCTGGTTGCGTAGTATCTTCTTCCTGCGATCTAATATCTCTACGGGCTGCTTCTGATAGCTAAAGCTCGGTCCTACCTCGATCTCCGAGTGGTTTAGCACATGGCTGGGGTCCGCCACGTACTACCTTAGCTGGGACACGTAAAATACGTTGTGCACTCCCTCCAATACGGGTGGTAACGCCAAACGGTATGCCACTGCTCTGACCTTCTCAAGAATATCAAACGGTCCAATGAACCTCGGACTGAGCTTCCCGCCTCCTCTGAAACATATCGTACCACGTATCGGAGATATCTTCAAGAACACCATATCGCCAACCTCAAACTCTAACGATCTTCGATGACTGTCATCCTAGTGCTTCTGCCTGTCCTGAGCCACAAAAAGTCGCTCTCTAATCAGTTTTACCCTTTCTGTATCATCTACCACCATCTCGGGTCCCAACAATGATGTTTCGCCTATATCATCCCAAGATAGTGGGGTATGACATCTCCGCCCGTACGAAGCCTCGAAAGGGGACATCTCGATACTAGCTTGGTAGCTGTTGTTGTAGGAGAACTCCACGAGGTAAAGGTGATCCTCCCACGATACACCAAAATCTAGTACACACGTCCGCAGCATATCCTCGAGCGTCTGAATGGTCCGCTCTGACTGGCCGTCCGTCTGTGGATGATAGGATGTGCTAAACTTGAGCGATGTGCCCAAGCTAGCATGTAGACTCCTTCAAAAGTGGGATGTGAACCTGCTGTCACGGTCAGAGACGATACTCACCATAATGCTATGCAACCTGACGATCTGCTTCACATACAACTCTGTCGACTTTTTCGTGGATAGTCCCACTTTGAATGGTATAAAATGGGCCGATTTGGTCAACATGTCAACGATGACCCAAATCGCATCCTTTTCTCCTGGCGAACGTGGAAGACCGGAAACAAAATCCATAGTGATATGTTCCCACTTCCACTCGGAGATCGGCAACAGCTAAAGTAAACCTCCGGGTCTCTGCCTCTCGGCTTTGACCTGCTGACACACAAGACATCTAGAAATGAAGCGTGCTACCTCTCGCTTCATGCTGTACCACCATACGTGGGATCTCATATCCTTGTTCATCTTATTGGCTCTAGGATGCAAGGAATACTGAGAATGGTGTGCCTCCTGTATAACCTCCTCTTGTAGCTCTCCACTAGGTACACATAATCTCATCCCGTACCTCAACGAGCCATCCTATGCAATGGTGAAATCCTCTAACAAACCGGCTTGCGCCTATGCTATGATACTCCTCAACTGAGCGTCCTGGTGCTGTGCCTCTCGTATCCTGTCCATCAGTCCAGACTGTATCTACATGCCCATCATCTGCATCTTGACTCCCGAAATGACAACCTTAATGCCTAAACTCTCCAAGTCTGCTTATAGAAGCCGGTCTCTCATTAAGAACATAGCTACTGGATACCGACTCAAAGCATCCGCAACTACGTTCACCTCCCTCGGATGGAACTGCAACGACGTGTCAAAATCCTTTATCAATTCCAGCCATCTACGTTGCCTCATATTTAGCTCCTTCTGTGTGAATACGTACTTCAAGCTTTTGTGGTTAGTGAATATTTCCATATGCTCTCCATACAGGTAGTGTTTCTACAGCTTCAGGGTGAATATAACTGCTACCAGCTCTAGATCATGGGTGGGGTAATTCTTCTTATGTGGTCGCAGCTGTCTGGACGCATATGCTATTACCTTCTCTACTATCTGCGCAACCTTCAAGATTCTTTCATAAGTAGTGGCCTGGCTAGTGGCGGTGGCTATGTGAACCGCATATGATAGCCCTTTTTCTGAACTTCTTGGCTTTGGCTTCAGGGGTTAAGGCATCTGTGAAGCAGATGAGACGAGAAAACTCTGCGGTGTACTCGTCGATAGAGAGGTTTTCCTGCTCTAGGCTCTTAAACTCATTTTCTAACTCTTCTCTGGCCGCGTCAGGGTACAACTTCGTCTTGAAGAGCTCCTTGAATTCTTCCCAAGTCACATCTGGCACAGTGAATCGAGGCTCATCTCTATACCACGTACAGGCGATGTCATAGAGCTGCATGCTAGCTGTCTCGACCTTCTTGTCTTCAGGAATTTGAGCCATCCGGAGATTGCGATCCACGTTCTCTAACCAATCATCTGCGTAGAGGATCCGTTCCTTTGAATTCCCTGGGCCTAAGGTCCATAAAATTCTTGGAAGTTATGGGGTACAATGGGGGAGTATCCCTAGTCTGAAAAGCCTCCCTCAAGGTGTTGCAGAAGGCGTTGGCCTGCTCCTTCTGGGAAGTGATGAGCCGCTGGAAGATCCCAAGGAGCGTAGCGTTGTCCAGCGCAGGTGCTGGAGGCAAATCCAGGAAAACCCTAGGTAAATTTGGACCGAGTTCGGTCCGAATTCGGCCAGAGTTCTGTTGGTGCTGTATACATTTTAAACCAAAACCCGAGGCCTTCTCCTCTTCATCACTTCCAAACCAATTCATCATCACAGCAGTAGCAGCCGAAGAATACCCCAAACCCTAGCTATTCTCCACTCCTTTTCTTCCAATCTACGTGGAGATTTCCATCCAAAATTTGGATTCGTGCGAAGAATCGCATCCTCTACAACATACTTGATTCTCGAAACGTATAACTCCTTCTCTCCTCTACTTTCAAATTTTAGGGTTTCCTAGTTTTGGGAAAGAATGCCTAAGGGATTCAATCCTTTCAAGAGGAAGAAGACCAATGTCAGTGAAGAGGCATCGTCTTCTGATCCGAACACGGATTCCCTCTTTTCCTCCATCCAATTGAGTGACGGCGTATCGAATGAGTTTTATTTCAAAACTCATGAGCATTTCTTTGGTATACCGATTTTGCTATACGTACTATATGTACCGGCGCTCCGATTAAATGGACTGTATTTCTTGATCACCGTCCCTTATTTGAGGCATTAGGGTTATACTATCTTGCTACCCTACAATTCCCTATAGCTACTAATGCCCTTAGATTGTTCTATTGTAACTTCGTGTTAGACACTTTTACCGCAAGGACTCATGTTGGCGGGATAGATATCGAGTTCGATGATGTATTGCTAGCGGAAATCCTTGGTATTCCAAACGAAGGTGCCCCGTTCGATGACATCACCGACTTCGATTTTCCCGAGGGCACCACTCTTGTTAGTTTCAAGAATGAACTTTGTGCGCCCGCACGTGCTCTTCTTGGAAAGTTTAAGGCCAATATCTTGAACTTGTTTCACTACGAGTTACATCGCATCATCTATTCCACTCTTCTTTCCAAATCCACTTCAAAAGATGATGTCACTGCACTAGAACTCTCTGTCCTATATCACATTCTTAAAGGGATTCCTTTTTCTGCCCCTAAGACTATCATTCATATAATGGATAGATGTCGCAGAAGAGAGCGCAATCTCTCTTATGTGATGCTTATCCTACGCATCTTTCAGCGTTTTGACATAGACTTATCCACTTGCGCTCTGGACCCTGAGCCCAACTTTCTCAAGCTTTCTCGTCGTAGCATTGCCACTGCTCCTCCACCTCCTGCACCTACTCCTACTGCACCTGTTCCTCCTCAGTCTTACCCTATGACTTTTGAGGGTATTCATCAGCACCTCTCGGATCTGCAGACTTTCTTTGTTGACACTTCCAGGAAACATGAGTTCCGTGACGTAACTTGGTTCCAGGCTATTGCCAACTCTTTCGTCGATCTCAGATTTGCTCAGACGGGTCATTCTGCTAGCTCTCTTCCTAGAGACCCTTCTGTATCTGGTTACCGAATTGATAATGAGGCGGTCCACTCTCTGTTCCACCCAGGGAACGCTTATGATTGGTATTGTACGTCTGGTGCTACTCCACACACCTCTGGAGCTGGCACTTCTGGAGCTAGTCCATCCGGACATGGTGGACATGCTGGCACTGCAGATGATGACGATGGCGATAAGGATGATTTTTGATTTGTCATACTTTTGAGACTGATGATTTTGTCTTTTGTTTACTTCGAAATGCTCCGACATTCCAAGCCAGTATCAGTACCCTTATTAGTTATTTTCGTTATGATTTGTGACTTTTTTGATGGACATGTTATATGCTTTAGTTTAGCATTTTATTCAGTTCAGCTTTTCTTATAGCATTATCTTTTATTTATGCTTCTATTTACACTGCCTGTGAATATTCTCTGCTTATCATTTTTTTCCTGTTTGTGACTTTTTATACCATGCTGTGATAAATGTTTTTATCCATATGTTTGTGTTTCTTTACTGATTGTTACTTATGCATATATTGCGAGGGAGCTTTCTTTTTTGCAATTATTTTCCTAAGTGACAACGGAAAGAAAATAAGATCTAATATCTTCATGAATACAGGATACTTGTTATGAACAATTTGGTACATTATATCGGTACAATTTTGATTTGATAAAGACCAAACATGTTATATCGGTTAAGGTTTGTCAATTATCAAAATGGGAGAGATTGTTGGCCTATTGGTCATGGTCAAACCTGATTTTAATAATTGATCAAACTCTGTCTCGATATACGGGACAATTCAGATATTTTCTCAAGATATTTTGGACACTGCTCAAGACTGAAGCTATGTTTGCCACTCGAGACTGTATTTCCTTATGCAATGTAATTTTTATTTTTATTGAGTCTAGGAATACATTGTGGAACGCCCTTTACATGTTAGAAGTAAATAGATCCTCGACAGCGGTTGCACGCGACACATGACCGGTGATGCTTCATTATTCGTAACACTGTCGAAGAAGAATAAAGAAGGATACATCTCCTTCAGTAATAATTTAAGAGGGTACATAATCGGTATCGGTGACATTGGTAAGGCTTCCTATCATGTGATTAAAGATGTCTGTCTAGTTACCGAGTTAAAACATAATCTGCTCAGCATAAGCCATTTAGCTGATCACGGTTATGGTATTAACTTCATCAAAGACAAATATACTATAGTTGATAGCTCAACTGGCAGTACTATCTTTGAAGGTATCAGGAAAGATAATATATATATTTTCTATCTATTAGAAGAAGCTAACAAAGCAGGTAGATGCTTGATGGCCAAAAGCATTGAGAGTCAACTATGGCATATGAGACTCGGTCATGCAAATATGGACACAATTTCAAAACTATCCACAAAGAAGTTGGTACGCGGCTTACCGGACATATCTTTCAAGAAGGATACGGTATATAGCGAATGTGAAAAGTACAAAGCTACCCGATCCGTCTTTAAATCCAATAACGATGTAAGTACCACTAGACCTCTACAATTGTTGCATATGGACTTATTTAGACCCAGTAGAATTGCTAGCCTTGGTGGTAAGTTATATATTTTTGTCATTGTAGATGATTTCTCTAGATACACATGGGTATATTTTCTTGCATGCAAGAATGATACTTTGTCAGAATTTGTCACCTTTTGTAAGAAAGTACAGAATGAAAAAGGTTTCATGATTACTCGTATTTGTAGTGATCATGGTGGCGAATTTGAGAATGCAGAGTTCAAGCAATTCTGTGACACACACAGTTATTTGCATGTGTTTTCTTGCCCTAGGACTCCACAACAAAATGGGGTTGTGGAACGAAAGAACAGGACTCTATCTGAAATGGCTAGAGTAATGTTGAACCAGTTTAGTCTACCTAGATACTTTTGGGCTGAAACTGTCAATACAGCATGCTATATTCTCAATAGGGTTCTAATTCGACCTATATCGAAGAAGACTCCCTATGAGTTATGGTTTGATAGAACACTCACTGTTTCATATTTTAAGATATTTGGTTGTAAATGTTTTATTCTTAATACTAAAGACAATCTGAGTAAATTTGATAAAAAGGCTGATGAAGGTATATTTTTAGGTTATGCGACAAAGAGCAAAGGGTACAGAGTCTTCAACAAGAGAACCATGATCATCGAAGAATCAATTAATGTTAAGTTTGATGAACTAAATCAACATTCAGTCGATGACGATAATAAAGACGTGATTACACCAAGTACAACTACTGCAAAACCTTCACACAAAGATGCAGAACCTTCAAGCAAAAAAGCCGGAACCAGCAATCCTGAGGATACGCCAAAAGAGATAAGATTCATGGCAGATCATCCAAAGGACTTGGTAATTGACAAGATTACCAAGGGTGTAAGTACTCGTTCCTCTAATAAAGATATAGCTTCTTGTGTTGCTTTTGCTTCACAGTTTGAACCCAAAAACATTGAATAAGCATGTAGTAATAATTTTGGTTAGATGTTATGCAAGAGGATTTAAACCAATTCAAATAGAATCAAGTTTGGGAACTTGTTCCCAAGCCCATTGATCATCCGGTCATTGGCACCCGTTGGGTATTCCGAAACAAATTGAAATAGAATGGTTTAGTGACTCGTAATAAGGCTCGACTCATAGCTCAAGGATACAATCAAGAAGAATGTATCAACTATGATGAGACTTATGCCCCAGTTGCGAGATTAGAATCCATTCGCATGTTATGTGCATTTGTATGTTTTCATAATTTCAAGTTATTTCAAATGGATGTTAAAAGTGTATTTTTGAATGGTTTTATAAAAGAAGAAGTTTATGTAGCTCAACCTCCAGGTTTTGCTAATTTTAAAATTCCTGATTATGTTTTCAAGTTGAAGAAAGCCTTATACGATTTGAAGGAAGCCCCTCGTGCTTGGTACGATCGTCTAAGCTCTTTTTTTTCTTGACAACGATTTTTCAAAGGAAAAGGTTGACACTACATTGTTTATAAAATCTTTGAATAATAATCTTCTTTTGATTCAAATCTATATAGATGATATGATTTTTGGATCTACTGATGAATCTCTTTGTCAATAATTTTCAAAGTGTGTGCAAAATGAGTTTGAGATGAGCATGATGGGAGAGCTGAATTTCTTTCTCGGACTGTAAATCAAACAAACCAACAATGGAACGTTCATAAATCAAGCAAAGTACACAAATGATCTATTAAAGAAGTTCGACCTGGAAGCAGTCAAACCACATAGCACTCCAATGGCGACTTCAACCAAGCTTGATATTGATGAACAAGGCAAATCCGTCGACATACGTAAGTATCGAGGTATGATCAGTAGCTTACTGTACTTAACTGCTAGTCGACCAGACATTATGTTTAGTGTTTGCTTGTGTGCACATTTTCAAGCCAATCCTAAGAAATTACATCTGTGCGCAGTTAAGCGTATCTTCCGATACCTTAGAGGCACTTCTTCTGTCGGCTTATGGTATCCTAAAACCACGTCATTTGACCTAACTGGTTATTCTGATGCTGATTTTGCCGGATGCAAAGTAGATAGAAAAAGTATCAGCTGCACATGTCATTTCCTAGGAAAAGCTCTAGTCTCTTGGTTTAGCAAAAAGAAAAATTATGTCGTATTATCAACAACTGAGGCTGAGTATATCGCCGCAGGACGTTGTTGTACACAAATTTTTTGGATGAAGCAAACTTTAGAAGACTTTGGATTGCATTACACATACATACCCATTTTCTGTGATAATAATAGTTCTATTAATTTGACTAAGAATCCAGTATGTCACTCTCGTACTAAGCATATCAAGATTCGACATCATTTTCTTAGAGATCATTAACAAAATGGAGATAAAGACCTTGTATATATAGACACACAGAATCAATTGGCTGACATATTCACAAAATCTCTAGCGGAAGATCGTTTTAATTATTTACGTCGAGAATTAAGAATTTTATATGTCAATAATATTAATTAATTTTATTTTATTAATTAATTTATTCATTACTCAATAACTATTTTTGAGACAAGCCTACAAAGAGTCTGTCTGTCACCAAAACTACGGTCGAAGCGAAGTTGTACTTAATTGTTTCCCGGTGAACTCCCGTTAGCTGGGATAATACTCCTACAGCTAATCTGAAACAGATGCTGAGTAAAGAAAATTAATTTATAAAATGATGTTAATTATATTATTGGAAGTTTATAATTACTAAACTTTGAATTAAATACTTGAAATGAGTTGATAAAAAGGATATGGCCCATAATTTTTTTTAAAAACCCAGGAGAACCCTAGGCAAATTCGGCCCGAGTTCGGTCCGAATTCGACCAGAGTTCTGTTGGTGTTGTATGCGTTTTAAACCAGAACCCGCGGCCTTCTCTTCTTCATCACTTCCAAACCAATTCATCATCACAGCAGTAGCAGCCGAAGAACACCCCAAACCCTAGCTATACTCCACTCATTTTCTTTCAATCTACGTGGAGATTTCCATCCAAAATTTGGATTCGTGCGGAGAATCGCGTCCTCTACAACATACTTGATTCTCAAAAGGTATAACTCCTTCTTTCCTCCACTTTCAAATTTTAGGGTTTCTTAGTTTTGGAAGAGAATGCCTAAGGGATTCAATCCTTCCAAGAGGAAGAAGACCAATGTCAGTGAAGAGACATCGTCTTTTGATCCGAACACGGATTTTCTCTTTTTCCCGGTCTAATCGGGTGACGATGTATCGGATGAGTTTTATTTTAAAACTCACGACCAAGCATTGATTTGGTATACCGATTTTGCTATGCGTACTATATGCACCGACGCTCCGATTAAATAGACTGTATTTCCTGATCATCGTCCCTTGTTTGAGGTATTAGGGTTACACCATCTTGCTACCCTACAATTTCCTATAGCTACTAATGTCCTTAGATTGTTCTATTGTAACTTCATGTTATACACTTTTACCGTAAGGACTCGTGTTAGTGGGATAGATATCGAGTTCGATGATGTATTGCTAGCAAAAATCCTTGGTATTCTAAACGAAGGTGTCCCGCTCGATGACATCACCGACTTCGATTTTTCTGAGGACACGACTCTTGTTAGTTTCAAGAATGAGTATTGTGCGTCCGCACGTGCTTGTCCTGGAAAGTTCAAGGCCAATAACTTGAACTTGTTTCACTACGAGTTACATCGCATCATCTATTACACTCTTCTTCCCAAATCTACTTCAAAAGATGATGTCACTGCACTAGAATTCTCTACCCTATATCACATTCTTAAGGGGATTCCTTTTTCTGCCCCTAAGACTATCATTCAGATGATGGATAGATGTCGCGAAAAAGAGCGCAATCTCTCTTATGCGATGCTTATCCCACGCATCTTTCAGCATTTTGACATAGACTTATCCACTTGCGCTTTGGACCCTGAGCCCAAGTTTCTCAAGCTTTCTCTTCGTAGCATTGCCACTGCTCCTCCACCTCCTGCACCTGCTCCTACTGCACCTGTTCCTTCTCAGTCTTACCCTATGAATTTTGAGGGTATTCATCAGCACCTCTCGAATCTGTAGACCTTCTTTGTTGACACTTCCAGGGAACATGAGTTCAGTGACGTGACTCGGTTCCAGGCTATTGCCAACTCTTTTACCGATCTCAAATTTGTTCAGACGGGTCATTCTGCTAGCTCTCTTCCTAGAGACCATTCTGAATCTGGTTACCGCATTGATGATGAGACGGTCCACTCTCTGTTTCAGCCAGGAAACACTTACGATTAGTATCGTACTTCTGGTGCTACTCTACACACCTCTGGAGCTGGCACTTCTAGAGCTGGTCCATCCGGACATGGTGGGCATGCTGGCACTGCAGATGATGACGATGATGATGAGAATGATTTTTAATTTGACATACTTTTGAGACTGATGATTTTGTCTTTTGTTTACTTGAAAATGCTCCGACATTCCAAGCCAGTATCAGTACTCTTATTAGTTATTTTGGTTATGATTTGTAACTCTTTTTTGGATAGACATGTTATATGCTTAAGTTTTGCATTTTATTCAGTTCAGCTTTTCTTATAGCATTATCTTTTATTTATGCTTCCATTTACACTGCCTGTGAAATATTCTCTGCTTATCATTTTTTTCCTATTTGTGACTTTTTATACCATGCATGTGATAAATGTTTTTATCCATATGTTTGCGATTCTTCACTGATTGTTACTTATGCATATATTGTGGGGGAGCCTTCTCTTTTGCAATTATTTTGCTAAGTGACAACGGGGGAGAAAATAAGATCTAACATCTTCATGAATATAGGATACATGTTATGAACAATTTACAGGAAAATGAATAATTTACAGGAACAATTTTGTACATTATATCGGTACAATTTTGATTTGATAAAGACCAAAGATGTTATATCGGTCAAAGTTTGTCAATTATCAAAATAGAGGAGATTGTTGGCCCATTGGTCATGGTCAAACTTGATTTTAATAATGATCAAACTCTATCTCAATATACAGAACAATTCAAATGTTTACTCAAGACGTTTTGGACACTGCTCAAGACCGAAGCTATGTTTGCCACTCGAGACTGTATTTTCTTATGCAATGTAATTTTTATTTTTATTGAGACTGCGAATACATTGTACACCAAGTCGTACTGGCAAATAGGCTATCCAAAATCATTTTTCAAAATTGACCTATCATTTTCAAAATTGACCTATGTTTTGAAAAACATCTGCTATTTACAAAAGCTTCTGAAGGATTTTAAAAAGTCCAAAATATTTTTCATGAAATAAACCTGACCAACCCTGACAGAACTCGGCCAGAGTTCGGCTAAGGTGAACGTTATATGAACGTTGATTTTTGAACTTGGTCTCCCTTCAGTTGCGGTTTGTTACATAAAATTCTGTCCGAATTCTGCCCAAATTCTGCCAGAGTTCTGTCTTTGGAAAAACTATAAATAGAGAGGAATTCTGATCATTTAAATTCACTCATTTACTTTCATATCTTCTCTTCTAAAGCTTACGTTTCTTCCAAAGAGTTTTAAAAAAGCTTTTATTTTTAAATCCCAAGCCAGTTACAATTCTCTAGTCAATTTGCCAGCACGGTGCGGTCTAGAAGATTTCAGAAAAATTATAATCAGAGGCTTGATTGAATAAAGACTCTTCAAAACTGAAGTTGGTCGAGTTCTTCGTATCAAAACTCGCGTATATACAAGTTGTAAGGACTTCGTATGAAAATTTGCAGAATTTTCCAATAGTAGATTCAACTAGAAGTTAGAGTTCTTCCGACTGGACTAGTCCTCACAAGAGGGAAACCATTATAAATCTTTGTGTTTACGTTTGCCTTCTGAACTCTTAACTTTACAGTTATTACATTGTAATTATTATTATTTTTGTGATCTAACTGCTAACAAAGTTTTTAATTAGCAATATTTCGCTGCCTACTATATTCACCCCCCCTCTAGAGTATTCCGCTTTACGATTTCGTTCCTACAATCAATACATAATTTAGAGTATTCTGTTTTACGATTTCGTGCCTACTCTTACCTTCATGGGTTATTTTATGAGTTGATTTGCCTAGAGTTTGCCAATTATTGCTTAAACTCAAACATCAAACTGTTATGCTATACCTTTACATATTCACAGGTTAGCCTATTATACATATACGGGTTGCCTACCTATGGACTCTGTTTTGGATACCCCTGTGATCATAAGACTGCCCCTATGAGCCTTGATACAGGCTTACCTATCCTGCCTTAGTGTCTAACATAAACCACCATTCTTCTTCTTGGTCAATGCCTTACCGAGCCTGGTTAAGGCAAACTCTACACTGTTTAGAACACTAGTACCAATTGACCCCTTATTCGATCTTCCTCATGTCACTTCTGATACTATGGGATAGTATTAGTACAATCCTTGGATCCCCCTCTATAACCTACAGCCAATATTAACATCTGAACCTCACAGTCCCTGTTATTGATCTAAGGCTTGAGGCGTTAATGCCACCTACAGATTAATCTCACAAACTAGCCGTATCAGAGACTAAGTTATGATTACCCCACTACTGACCCAGAAGACCATTGACAATGATCACAGCAACAGCCTAGCCATCACTAAACTGATAATAATTTAATTCTAACTCTGGCACTTCGAACTCAGGTATTAGGAATGCAATTGGGCTAACATGATACTGAAATAGTGGTCTACTAGGCTGCGAGAATGGGATAGATGTAAACAGGACACTACGCCTATTTTTAAAACCTATAATTATACCCTTCCTTCATACATCAGGTAATCTTAGTACCTACGAGTATCAGAGGAGGTCTGATATTCCTTCTACAGATAAGTGTCTTCCTTCGATGCTCCCAAGTGTTTATACTCCATGACATTGTTATTTTATATATAACCTTCCTTATAAGTCCACTCTCTGTTGTATCTGTCGTAAGCTCTGATACTTGAGCTTTCCATCAAAATCTGGGCATCTTGATGCCTACTCATCAACCTATATACTCACTGGTACACGTGTATTTGATATTATGAAGAGATACCCCTACGACAGGTTAGGGCACTACCATGCCTCTGTCTACTCTAACACTCATATGCCCAATTCTGAGGCTATAACCATGCACAGGGACACCCTCGAGTATGGGTCACAAAACATTAACCAAGGTGCATTTATTTGCTAAAACATGTACTCATCTGTTACTCTAAAGGTATCCCTGTTTTTGAGTCTATCTAGAACCTCTAGATAACAGTTCTTAGTGTGTAACCGAAATATGTTGTAGCACAAAGATACCCATATATGTAGCACAGATATATAACTCTCATATACATAATATATGTTGTAGCACGATGACGCCCAAGCCCATCTGTTACAACTAATACCTATTTCTAGATTCCTTTAGGGATGATAGCAAACACTTCTACATCTATTAAACGTGATTAAACTAACTAGGTTTTAAGAAATTGCATTGTACATGGAAATATGACAATTACCTGTTGACAACTCGGAGGCTCTGGTTCTGGGGTTCTTGCCAACAACTTCACCAATTGAAGGAGGCACAGGAGAATTTTTAGGGTTTAGGAAAGGAATTGATTGATCCCATGTACATTTTTTTTGATTGATTGATTGATCCCATATATATATATATATATATATATATATATATATATATATATATATATATATAGGGCCGAGATCATATATGGATTGAACTAACGAGAAGGAGTGATAGGGGAAAAATTTAGGTTTAAACCAAGTTTTGTGTAACACCCACTTTTCTAAAATAAGGGTAATTTCAAACTTTTGTAAAATTTTATTATTTAATAATAGGATTTATGATTTATGAGAATTTTTAATTAATTTAATACTATTTAAAATTGGTGAATTATAATTTAGATGTGTTAGCTAGTGAACTCTAGAACTGTTGAGCCTAGAGACTAACCATGACCATGGGGACCTAACCATGTGATTAGAATGACTATTTAC
Source organism: Iris pallida (assembly GCA_029216955.1). Classification (NCBI taxonomy): domain Eukaryota; kingdom Viridiplantae; phylum Streptophyta; class Magnoliopsida; order Asparagales; family Iridaceae; genus Iris; species Iris pallida. Next base: position 31,486,398 of record JANAVB010025598.1, read on the forward strand.
AACTTTTTAGGCTAAGGGTATTTTGGTCATTTTTTGACTTTTGAATTATTTAGGATTTTGATTAATTGGTGAATTTTAGATTATTTTAATAATATTTAAATTGATGTATTATAATTTTGGTCATTTTTCATATTTTAATATTTTGGGAAAATTTTATATTTTTAATATTATTTTTATTGGATTTGTTTAGTCGGGTTTGAGTTTCGTCTCGTTCCGACTTGTATTGTGACCCGGATAGCTTAAACTCTAGATGGGACCCAATATTAAGTTAAGCATGGCTCACAAGATCCAACATTTAAGTTAGTTAATTAAACTAATTTTTATCATGTTAGAATGGTTAAGTTAGAGACTCAAAACTAGATCATTTTAACCCCAAACTTGAACCTAGTTTAGACTTAACCATATGAGACTAGAGAGGGGCAATTAGGACATTTTCCATTAGCCCTAATGGACACTTTATGGCAGCCACTGTAATGCCTGTAGTTCGTGTTACGTATCTTGGAATACGTGTACGTATTTTATCTTGTATCACATATCTCATGGCTTGGCTCGGTTTATTTTGGGTTGGTTCGGCTAGGCTTAGGTTGCCTTGGTTCATCATGAACCAAGGGGAGAACCCCTACCTACCACCACCACGCTCATTTATATTTCCACCTAACTCTCTCTCTCTCTCTTCATTTATTCTTCTCCTTCACTTCTTCTCCTCCACCATTTACTCTTCCACCTACCAGGAAAGAGAGCTAGGCAAGTGCAAACTTGCTTCATGATGGATCTCAAGTTTTATTGTTTCATTCTCTTCCTTATTTGATTCTAAGCCTTTTTAGAACTTGACATTTTTGGATTTGATGGATGGATTCTTGTAGATCTAAGTTTGTAACTTTTCGGTTTTCTTAGTTTTGATCTCTAAAAACTTGGTTATTTTCGAAAACTATTGGTTCTATGTTGTAGAGAATTCAATTTCATGCGGTTTTGGCTTTTGTTTCGCTTGATTTCGACTTCGGACGAGGAAGTTATGGCCAGAAGCATTTTGGTCAAACTTCTATGTTCATCTGCAGCATGAACCACATGTCACAGTTGGCCGCATATGATGTCGCAGTTGAGCCGCATGAGCCGCATGTCGCAGTTGGCCGCATATGATGTCGCAGTTGAGCCGCATGAGCCGCATGTCGCAGTTGGCCGCATATGATTTCGCAGTTGAGCCGCATGACCCGCATGTCGCAGTTGGCCGTATATGATGTGCATGAGCCGCATGTCGCAGTTGGCCGCATATGATGTCGCAGTTGAGCCGCATGAGCCGCATGTCGCAGTTGGCCGCATATGATTTCGCAGTTGAGCCGCATGAGCCGCATGTCGCAGTTGGCCGTATATGATGTCGCAGTTAAGCCGCATGAGCCGTATGTCGCAGTTGGCCGCATATGATGTTACAGTTGAGCCGCATAGGCTGCATGTCGCCGTTGGCCGCATATGGTGTCGCTGAATAGGCCGCATAAAGCTTATTTTGGCTATTTCTAACTGTTATATGTCCTAATTGACTGAATTGTGGCTCGAACTTCTCCCAACTCCCAACGTGGAAGTTGTAGATCTTTTCCTTGGCATCAAGAATATGTCACTAGTTATTTTATGCAAGTTCCTCTCATTCATGATATTGTAAGAATAGAACACGATAGTAGCCCGCTGTGGTGCACTCTTGACAAGTAAACTGACATGATATATCTCGGCATGCTGTTACGACAGCTAGCCTGACATGACAAGTATGAAAGACTTGGACACCGTGGGCGATTGTGTTTATACAAATAAACTAGTACTGTCTTGCATCATGTCTAGGATGGAGACCCCTGAGTACCACGGTCAGGGGTACCTACTGAAATTGACTAAGGATAATTAACTAGAATGATTCAGAAGTCATGAAGAGATTCCCAGCTACAGGCAATCCCGCTATCTGGGCGCATTCAGTGGACTTATAGCCTACCGACGAGTAGGGTACATTTCCAGCACACAGTCACGTGTTGTATTCTTCCTAAACGGACATTCGACCTGGATAACCGGATGGTCTGCAGGGCTTGTGGCTGTTGGGATAATCTCATTGCATCTTGCTAGTAACTAGACATGTGATAACCCTAGTTAGTTAAAAGTATCAAGCCGTACTCTTGATTGGCCGTGATTGATTGGATGTAGTTTATTCCAGCTTAGTCTTATCATGATCCTGTGCAAGATTGTGACATGACATGATTATTGATGCTTGCCTTAACAATAACGATCGGGGGTCCAGTTCTGTTCAGGCGAAGGGTTACAACCCCAGTCATTGTTTAGTTTAAGGGTTGTAACCTGGCTTCCGGAGCAGATCTGTGTCCTCTCTTCGTTTATTGTCTTATTGCAACCCCATGCCATGTTCGTCATGTTTTACCTTACCTTCATACCATAATTATTTATACTGGCCTTGGCAATAAAGATTAGGGGTCTAGTTCAGTTCAGGCGAAGGGTTACAACCCCGGTCCTTGTTTGGTTTAAGGGTTGTAACCTGGCTCCCGGAGCAGTTCTGTGTCCTCTCTTCGTTTATTGTCTTCACTGTACCAATAGTATTTGAGACGGGTTTCTATTCAGGTGAAGGGCTGCAACCCCGGTCCTTGTTTGGTTTAAGGGTTGTGACCTGGCTACTTGAATAGTTTTCTCGTACTCAGTTTACTGTTGTTATCTCTATTATTATCAATTTCTCTTATAAGTTATCTTTAATATTCTATTGTGATATGCTGGTTTTAGTTCCTAAGTGAAGCCTCCTTTGTGGCACTTGCTCTTTCTAGGGTCTGATCCAGCTGGTTTTGTGTGGCCAGATATCGGAGCAGCACCAGAGGATCCACCTGTCTTCCAGCCCGATGGTGACCACCAGGCGTAACCAGGGCAACGAGTGGGTTTCTTTTGTCCTCCCACTCTATTTGTAAAATTATTCTTTTGAGACGTTTAGCCGGCGAGCACGTGTTAGCTCGTATTGCACCTTTATTTACTGTCTGCCTACGGGCAATAACATGAATGACAAATCCTAGGGTTGATCATGTATTGACTAAAACTCTTGCTAGTCCTGACATTTTGTACGACTAGCTTCATGATCATCCAATATGTAATGTATGGGACGTCTTACTATTGTATATTGATGCTCTAACATCTTGTGACTGTTACTGCTTGCTTGTGATTGAGACAATAGGCTTGTTCTTGACCATAGGAGACTGATGGATTATAGTTAAACCCTCATATATCTAGACAGCCGTGACCGTATAGTGACGTAGATTCCATTTCATTATACGTAGCTGGCTATATCTGCCCCCGCTCTCCAGTATTCTGGTTCTGGGGCGTGATATGGTTTTAGTGGTGGCCCATGCAGGTCTTGTAAATCAAGATATGTGAGGGTTTACCGAATAGATATCTCAATCAGTATTCGTCCTTGATCTATGCTCGTATCTTCAAATCCCTGAGAATCTTGACCTGATCACATGTTTGTATCCCTATGTCGTCTTCTTCAGCGGTATTATTCCTGGACCTGTCGATCAGCAAGGCGGTGCACCTCCCGCGGACCAGCAGCAACCTGGAGATCAAGCCCAGCATTCAGGAGTAGCCTCCAGAGTCATGCCTACCGAAGGAGAACCACCAGTTCAGCCCGTCCAGCCTACGGTGCCGGATGATGGTACTTTGGTAGGTCTTATCAGGTCCCTATTAGCTTCCCAGGATCGTCGAAGAGATGCTTTGCACTAGGCGGTGGCAGACGCTTTGACCAGAGAAGGTCATCAGGGTAATAGCGCGGCCAACAGCTTCAAGCGCTTGAACCCTTCCTTCTTCGACGGCAGTGAAGATGCGATCGCTGCAAATGCATGGCTTCAGGACACAGAGGTAATTCTAGAAGCAGCTAAGACTCCAGAGAACGAGAAGGTGGCCGTGGTGCGCCTGCAGTTATTGGATCTTGCCCGCAGCTGGTGGACAGCGCAGGCCGATGGATTAGTGGCCCCTATTTCATGGGCAGTATTCAGGGAGAGATTCCAGACCAAGTATTTTGATGCTGTAGCTCGGCATGATCTACAGACGAGGTTTACCAATCTGAAGCAGATGGGCAGGACGGTAGATGGATATGCGACCGAGTTCTCCAGGCTTAGTCGGTTTGCTCCCACCTTGGTGGCAACCGAGATCGATAGAGCCCAGCGGTTCCAGCAGGGGCTCCACGTAGAGATTTTATTGGCGGTGGAGCAGTTTGAGCAACAGACTTTTGATGCAGTATTGAGAGCAGCCTGGAGGCATGAATATACCTTCCAGAGGATCGTGGATAGGACCGGAGGTCGAAAGCGATCCCACGGTCAGATGAATCAGCCTTCGGCACCAGCCCCGGCAGCCAGGGCTTTGACCATTGGAGCTCCGAGGCGGGCAGCCTCAGTGACGTCGGTTCAGCATTCCACCCCGATGCACCCTCAGCAGCAGAAGCAGTCTTCCGCAGTGGGATGTTCACACTGCGGGAAGCCAGGACATGTGGTATCGGAGTATCGCAGAGCACAGGGTTTGTGCTTGGTTTGTGGTGCCCCGGACCACAGGGTTAGGAATTGCCCGAACAGGGGGAGTTCATCCGCTTTCTCTAGTCCTTCAGTTAGAGGACCAGCACCAGTCCAGCAGCAGCAGCAGCTGCAGTACCCGTTCCCGAAGCCATTGCCGACGCAGGCCCAGGCATTCCAGCAGCAGAGACCGCAACAGTATGCCCAAGCCCAAGCCCTGATCCAGAGCAGGCAGAGGAATTTTCAGCAGAGGGGACCCGCACCCAGAGGACATGGTCAAGTGCTGGCTTTGACCATGGGAGAAGAAGGAATAGCACCAGGTGAGGTGGTGGTAGGTACTATTCTCGTCAACACCTTTCCAGCTTCAGTATTATTTGATTCTGGTGCCTCACATTCATTTATGTCTGCACGATTCGCGACACGGGTAGGATTGGAGCCCGAGTCATTATCAGTGAGGCTCAATATACTTACTGGTAATGGACTTGTGGGAGTAGATAGAGTATTTTTCTCGTGTCGGATCGTAGTTAGCGGTAGAGAATTCCCTGCTAGATTGATAGAGTTTTCGATGGCCGATTATGATGTGGTCTTAGGGATGGATTGGTTGAGGGACCAGTATGCTAGGATAGACTGCCACATTGGCAGGGTTATTTTTAGTATTCCAGGCGAGCCGGAGTTTTCTTTCTCCCGAGGCGAAGTTGAACCTTCTCCTTCAGTGTTGCGGATGGTAGTGGCAGTAGTACAGTTACCTCGGATAGTCAAAGAGTTTACAGATGTTTTCCCAGAAGTGCTTCCAGGGATTCCGCCAGAGCGAGAGATCGAGTTTACCATCGACTTGATTCCCGGGACAGCCCCAGTGTCAGAGAGAGTCTACAGGATGGCACCGTCAGAGCTAGAGATATTGTACAAGATGATTGAAGAACTCAGATCCAAGGGATTCATTCGTGCTAGTGGATCGCCTTGGGGAGCCCCGATGCTTCTTGTGAAAAAGAAGGATAGTACATCCAGATTGTGTGTTGATTATCATACCTTGAACTCGGTGACAATCAAGAACAGATACCCTCTCCCGAGGATAGATGACTTGTTTGATCAACTCAAAGGAGCATCAGTATTTTCGAAGATTGACTTGCGGTCAGGATACCACCAGATCAGAGTCAGAGGGCAGGACATCCCGAAGACAGCTTTCAGATCTAGGTATGGGCATTGGGAGTTCCTTGTAATGCCATTTGGAGCAACCAATGCGCCGGCTGTATTCATGGACCTCATGAATCGCATCTCCATACCTTATTTGGATCAGTTCGTGATTGTGTTCCTAGACGACATCCTGGTCTATAGCAAGAGTGAAGCGGAGCATGAACAGCATCTCCGAGTTGTCCTCCGATTCTCAGAGAGCACCAGTTGTATACCAAGTTTAGTAAATACGAGTTCTGGCTCGATCGCATTTCGTACTTGGGTCATATCATCCCCCGAGGAGGAGTTGAAGTGGATCCCCAGAAGATCGTGGCTATTGAGTCATGGCCGGTACCTAGCACAGTGGCAGAAATTCACAGTTTTCTTGGCTTGGCCGGCTACTACCGGCGATTTGTTTCAGACTTTGCTCGAATTTCTGCGCCATTGACCCAGTTGACCCGCAAGGATGTACAGTTTGCTTGGACAGCAGAGTGCCAGGATTCTTTTGAGAGGTTGAAGCGAGGCTTGATGACGGCACCTATTCTCACGCTTCCAGATGGAACTGAGGATTCTCAGTGTATTGTGATGCTTCGGGCAGAGCTTTAGGATGTGTTCTGATGCAGCATAGGAAGGTAATAACTTATGCATCACGACAACTTCGTGATCATAAGAGGAATTACCCAACCCATGACTTGGAGCTGGCAGCAGTAGTGTTTGCACTTAAGTTGTGGAGGCACTACTTGTATGGAGATAGGATGGAAATTTTCACCGACCACAAGAGCCTGAAGAATGTTTTCACCCAGAAGGATCTCAACATGCGTCAGAGGAGATGGCTAGAGCTGCTTGTGGATTATGATGTCAACCTGCAGTATCACCCAGGGAAGGCCAACGTTGTTGCAGATGTATTGAGCAGGAGAGCCGGAGTTTATTTCCTGACAGCGCAACCAGAACTGTTAACCGATATTCAGAAGATGGGTATAGAAGTTGTCCTCCCTTCCAGTGTGGCATTGATAGCCAGCATGCAAGTTTAGTCCACTATAGTCGAGAGGATCTGGATGGCGCAGTCAGTAGATTCCAAGCTTCAGCGACTCAGAGCAGAGTGTGAGGCAGGATGAAGACCAGAGTTATGCATTCATGAAGACGGTACACTTCGACATGGTAAGCGTCTTTGTGCACCCAGTAGAGATATCAGATAGGAGATCATGGCAGAGTCCCACAGTTCGCAGTATTCCATTCATCCCGGTGGCACGAAAAAGTACCGTGATATCTGCCAGCACTTTTGGTGGAATGGCATGAAGAGGGAGATAGCCCGGTTTGTCTCTCGTTGTTTAGTCTGCCAACAAGTTAAGGCTGAACAACAGAGACCAGCTGGACTACTTCAACCATTGCCGATTTTCGAGTGGAAATGGGAGCATATAACCATGGATTTTGTGACTGGATTGCCTAGATCCCCGGCTGGCAGAGACGCTATTTGGGTTGTCATAGACATGCTCACGAAGGTGGCTCACTTTCTCCTGTTCAGAGTTGGTCAGTCGACGGCTCAGCTAGCAGAGATGTATCTCCGGCAGATTGTCAGATTGCACGGTGTACCAGTCAGTATCACTTCAGACAGAGATTCAAGATTTACGTCGCACTTTTGGCGTGGCTTGCAAGAAAGTTTGGGAACTCACCTCCAGTTCAGTTCAGCTTATCACCCGCAGACAGATGGCCAGTCGGAACGTACGATCCAGACACTTGAAGATATGTTGCGATCATGTACACTCAACTTCGGTAGTTCGTAGGAAGATCACGTGCACCTGGTGGAGTTCTCGTACAACAACAGTTTCCAGGCCAGTATCCAGATGGCACCGTTCGAGGCACTGTATGGTAGGAAGTGTCGATCCCCGCTAGCCTGGAATGATATTGGAGAGAGGCAGATGCTTGGTCCGAAAATAATTGCTCAGACCGTTGAAGTGGTCAGAAGAGTCAGAGATCATCTTCGAGTTGCCCAAGATCGCCAGCGTCATTAGGCTGATTCTCATCGGCGCCCCCTTGAGTTTTCTGTCAGCGACCATGTATTCCTGAGGATTTTGCCTAACCGCGGCGTCATTCGTTTCGACGTACGAGGAAAGCTTAGTCCTAGGTATATAGGGCCGTTCGATATTCTGGAGCGAGTAGGTGATGTGTCCTATCGTCTCGCTCTTCCGCCGTCGCTACGTGAAGTGCATGACGTGTTCCATGTATCCCAACTGCGACGGTATATCCCGGACCCGAGCCACATCCGAAATTGGTTGTTGGTACCAACCTTTCGTATGAGGAGAGGCCCGTGTCTATATTGGACCGGAGAGAGAAGATACTCAAGAACAAGACTATTAGTTTAGTCTGTGTTGCTTGGTGTCATCACTCTTTGGGTGAGTCGACGTGGGAGCGTGAGGATGATATCCGATCGCGATATCCCGACCTGTTTGACTCGTGAGATATAATATCTTTCTTATACCTTATGCCTTCGATTCCTTGCTTGCATGAATAATTACTTGATTGCTTGATTAGTATAGCTTGCCTATGAATAGTATAGCTTGTTCTTGTCCCTCTAGTCTTTTAATTAAATTCCGAGGACAAAATTCTTTTAAGGTGGGTAGAGTTGTAATGCTTGTAGTTCGTATTATGTATCTTGGAATACGTGTACGTATTTTATCTTGTATCGCATATCTCATGGCTTGGCTCGGTTTATTTTGGGTTGGTTCAGCTAGGCTTGGGTTGCCTTGGTTCATCATGAACCAAGGGGAGAACCCCTACCTACCACCACCACCCTCATTTATATTTCCACCTAACTCTCTCTCTCTCTCTCTTCATTTATTCTTCTCCTTCACTTCTTCTTCTCCACCATTTACTCTTCCACCTACCAGGAAAGAGAGCTAGGCAAGTGCAAACTTGCTTCATGATGGATCTCAAGTTTTATTGTTTCATTTTCTTCCTTATTTAATTCTAAGCCTCTTTAGAACTTGACATTTTTGGATTTGATGGATAGATTCTTGTAGATCTAAGTTTGTAACTTTTTGGTTTTCTTAATTTTGATCTCTAAAAACTTGGTTATTTTCGAAAACTATTGGTTCTATGTTGTAGAGAATTCAATTTCATGCGGTTTTGGCTTTTGTTTTGCTTGATTTCGACTTCGGATGAGGAAGTTATGGCCAGAAGCATTTTGGTCAAACTTCTATGTTCATCTGCAGCATGAACCACATATCGCAGTTGGCCGCATATGATGTCGCAGTTGAGCCGCATGAGCCGTATGTCGCAGTTGGCCGCATATGATGTCGCAGTTGAGCCGCATGTCGCAGTTGGCCGCATATGATGTCGCAGTTGAGCCGCATGTCGCAGTTGGCCGCATATGATGTCGCAGTTGAGCCGCATGAGCCGCATGTCGCAGTTGAGCCGCATGAGCCGCATGTCGCAGTTGCCCGCATATGATGTCGCAGTTGAGCCGCATAGGCTGCATGTCGCCGTTGACCGCATATGGTGTCGCTGAATAGGCCGCATAAAGCCTATTTTGGCTATTTCTAACTGTTATATGTCCTAATTGACTGAATTGTGGCTCAAACTTCTCCTAACTCCCAACGTGGAAGTTGTAGATCTTTTCCTTGGCATCAAGAATATGTCCCTAGTTATTTTATGCAAGTTTTTCTCATTCATGATATTGTAAGAATAGAACACGATAGTGGCCCGCTGTGGCGCACTCTTGACAAGTAAACTGACATGATATATCTCGGCATGCTGTTACGACAGCTAGCCTGGCATGACAAGTATGAAAGACTTGGATACCGTGGGCGATTGTGTTTGCACAAATAAACTAGTACTGTCTTGCATCATATCTAGGATGGGGACCCCTGAGTACCACGATTAGGGGTACCTACTGAAATTGACTAAGGATAATTAACTAGAATGATTCAGTAGTCATGAAAAGATTCCCAGCTACAGGCAATCTCATTATCTGGGCGCATTCAGTGGACTTGTAGCCTACCGACGAGTAGGGCACATTTCCAGCACACAGTCACGTGTTGCATTCTTCCTAAATGGACATTCGACCTGGATAATCGGATGGTCTGCAGGGCTTGTGGCTGTTGGGATAATCTCATTGCATCTTGCTAGTAACTAGACCTGTGATAACCCTAGTTAGTTAAAAGTATCAAGCCGTACTCTTGATTGGCCGTGATTGATTGGATGTAGTTTATTCCAGCTTAGTCTTATCATGATCCTGTGAAAGATTGTGACATGACATGATTATTGATGCTTGCCTTAACAATAACGATCGGGGGTCCAGTTCTGTTCAGGCGAAGGGTTACAACCCCGGTCCTTGTTTGGTTTAAGGGTTGTAACCTAGCTCCCGGAGCAGTTTTGTGTCCTCTCTTCGTTTATTGTCTTATTGCAATCTCATGCCATGTTCGTCATGTTTTACCTTACCTTAATATCATGATTATTTATACTGGCCTTAGCAATAAAGATCAGGGGTCCAGTTCAGTTCAGGCGAAGGGTTACAATCCCGGTCCTTGTTTGGTTTAAGGGTTGTAACCTAGCTCCCGGAGCAGTTATGTGTCCTCTCTTCGTTTATTGTCTTCACTGTACCAATAGTATTTGAGACGGGTTTCTATTCAGGTGAAGGACTGCAACCCCGGTCCTTATTTGGTTTAAGGGTTGTGACCTGGCTACTTGAATAGTTTTCTCGTACTCAGTTTACTGTTGTTATCTCTATTATTATCAATTTCTCTTATAAGTTATCTTTAATATTCTATTGTGATATGCTGGTTTTAGTTCCTAAGTGAAGTCTCCTTTGTGGCACTTGCCCTTTCTGGGGTCTGATCCAGCTGGTTTTGTGTGGCCAGATATCGGAGCAGCACCAGAGGGTCCACCTGTCTTCCAGCCCAATGGTGACCACCAGGCGTAACTAGGGCAATGAGTGGGTTTCTTTTGTCCTCTCACTCTGTTTGTAAAATTATTCTTTTGAGGCGTTTAGCCGGCGAGCACGTGTTAGCTCGTATTGCACCTTTATTTACTGTCTGCCTACGGGCTGTAACATAATTGACAAATCCTAGGGTTGATCATGTATTGACTAAAACTCTTGCTAGTCCTGACATGTTGTACAATTAGCTTCATGATCATCCAATATGTAATGTATGGGATGCCTTACTATTGTATATTGATGCTCTAACATCTTGTGACTGTTACTGCTTGCTTGTGATTGAGACAATCGGCTTGTTCTTGACCATAGGAGACTGATGGATTGTAGTTAAACCCTCATATATCTAGACAGCCGTGACCGTATAGTGACGTGGATTCCATTTCATTATACGTAGCTGGCTATGTCTGCCCCCGCTCTCCAGTATTCTGGTTCTGGGATGTGACAGCCACCTTTAGGGGAGAATGATTCATTTCATTCATTACAATCTTGTCTCTTTTATTTTCATTTTGTTCTTCCATATTTTAGAGAGCATTTCCATTGATTTGATCTCCAAATCAAATCATTCCTTCACCAAACCTTCCCTCAATCATTTCCATTCCCCAAGGGAAGGGTGCTACCAAGGATTGGAAGAGGAGTGCAAGGAGGAGTATCTATTTTGAGGGATCTTCGTATCGGAGCCGTGTCCTAAAGGATTTCATTGGGATTCTACTCCCAATAGGTAAAACCTATCCTCTAAATCAATTTTCTTTGCATATAAATTAGTTTTGAATCTGTAGGATCCATCCTCATGCATGTGTCCCATTTAGATTCAAATTTGAGACCATTTGGAGCTCTCTTGAGGATTTTAGATATGTGTCTTGTGTCCTACTTGATAGATCCTAAATTAGGACACCCCATGTGTATGTATGTATGATAATAGTTTAAATAGATATTTAAATTCGGTTTTAGAATGGTTAGAGAGTGGATTAATCTTAGTTAGGACGGTTAGAATGAGTTTCATTTGGATACCTATGTTTGTATCCAAGTATCTTGGCCTATATGTGTCCTTTTGTCCAAAACAACTCAAATTTGTCATAATATTCATTCACGTTTTTATTAACCAAAGCAACTTAGAAATGTCATAACTTTTAGCTTAGAACTCCGATTTATCTTCCGTTTTTTTTAAAAGAACCGTATCGAAGTTAGCTTTCTAAATATATATTTTAATAAGCCAAATTCATTCTGAAACTTTCTATAAAATTATTTGAGTGTCAGCTGTATGAAAGACGAACATGTTTCGGTATTTTCGTGCTTTCGGGAGTTTCCGGACACTAAAATGCGATCCGTTTGAAGTTTCGGAAAGCTAACACGAAGGGCTACGACATACTTTAATCCTAGAATTTAGTGAATGCCCAATTGGTACAGTATTGGTTTTAAGTAGAAGAGTGACTATACGATATATGCATTTTGTGTAACCTATGAGCCTATGTAGTATGGATATTAAACGAATATAGAGTATGTAATGCATGATATGTTAGATGAATGAAATTATATATATATATATGATATATATTCTCTTTGTATTAATGTATATATATGGTTGAATGCAAGCATGTTGGAATGCAATTAATATAATGCATATAAGCAATGCATGAATGAAAGAATGATATACAATGTATGCATAAAAGTATATAATGAATGCTAGATATGAATGCAAGATATATATGTAATGATAGATATGAATGCATAATGTATAAATATTGTAATACAATATATAATGATAACATGTATGGTAATGTAGAGTATATGATACAAGCATGAATGAATGGAGGAAATACATGTATATAGGTAATATAGAATGTAATATATGAATGCAAGCATGTAAGATAAAGTATTGTATCCATATATGATGTATTCAAATTAAAGATAATATAATATATGAAAGGAATGAATGATAATATATAACATGATATATAAGATAATGCAAGGTATGAAATATATGATGTGTGCATGTTTGTATGTCTCTATGTTAATGTATGAAATGATATGAATATACAATGTATGCATATGTATAAAACATGTAGGTAACGCATAGATACATGAATGAAATGAATGTTTGCAATATGTTAATATAATTACAAGTATCTAATATGTATAAATATAAGTATAATATAATACAAGTATACATGTATGTATCATGTAAATTTAATATACATGATATGTATGTATGCATGTATACAAGGTAAGTATGTATGTATGTATGTATTTCTATAAACTGAGTTAACCTATAACCTTTTACACACATGCATTCATACACCCTTTGACATCATGTATCCCATGTCACATACACCTACCTATCACTAAATTTTAGAACATTAACACATATCCTTTCACACACATGCCAAACACACACATACTTACTCTTTTACCTCTCTTTCTGTCTCTATATATATGTATGTGCCTATATATATATAGCTTTCCTATATATATCTATGTATATGAATATGTGAATGTGAATAATATATACATTATATGACTAAGTTTGTGTGCCTTGTTAGCTTATGGTTTAGTTTGTGCTTGGTTTAGCAAGTGACTTAGGCTACGAGTTAGTAGCTATTTTGGATACTTGATTTGCATATACTTAGTTTGTTTATACCTAGAATAACTTGTTTGACCTAATTTAGACTTGTTTGACCTAGTTTGACCATAGTTGACCTAGTTTAACTTCTAGGGTTGACCAGAGTTGACCAAGAGTTGACTTTGGCCTAGATTGACCTAGATCCATTTAAAATGCATTGTAGTGCATCTTATTACCATTCTGGACATGTTATGACTTGTGTTGTTCTAAATAGGAGCCAGACACCACTCCTCGGACAATACTTTCATCTTGGACACTCAGATAACAGGCGAGTACATTCTCTGATCATTTTATATTCTGTTAGAATTATTCTCCTGCTTTAGATTACTTTACTTGATGTTGTCATGTTGGTCACACGGATTAGTACTATATGGATCCTTTCTTGAGATATTATCCCCTCAGGGGGCATCGAATACTACATGTTCTGTGCGTTTCAATTATATTGTGTATCATTATGCTTCATGATTCATTGAATCACTTGTGACATGTACTCTCATGATCACAGAGTCTTCCTTGAATCACCCATTTATGGGCATTCCCAGAATCATCCATTTATGGGCCTACCATGTATCACCCCTTGTGGGCCATTGCATGGAATCATAACATAACCTGGCTGGATCCTTGTGTATTGATTGGGGGTACGGAGGAGTAGAAGTAGACATGTGAATAATATTCAAGTAGTGTAGTTCCCAGAATCACTCCATAGTATAGTTTCCAGAATCTCCTATGCCATTCACATGTTTATATTGTACTCTGACTCACTAGCTATTGTTAGTTCTCTACTTATAGTAGATATTTCTATTATAGTTCTTTCTCTGTTTACATTCTGTACTTTCTTTTAGTTCATGTATCTTACTTTACTGCATGATTATAATTTCTAACCTGCTATGATCTGTTGAGATGTATTGTGCTCGTTCATGTCATGACTAGACCTGTTGATAACTTTTACAGATAGCCTGGAGGTTGCCTGCTAGCCTAGAAAAGACACAGTAGAGGTTGTATAGTTAGTTATTTCAGTTGTATTGAGTTGTATTTATTCTATGGATTACTGTATTAGTTTTGAGATGTTTTCTGGGTTTGTCTATCTTAGACACTTAGACTTCTATCTGCTGTATCTCTTTTGGATTTCATATTTTACCTATCTTTTATCTTGCTCTACCTTAGTTGTGATTGAGACTGTGTCTGCTATGTCACATCCATTCGGAGAGTATATACTGTACATGTACCTTTATATTGTTAGATGTTTGACCTAGGACATCGTTCTACCGTCGATACTGCGACGTAGGCTGGACGTACCCATGTCTCGTGCCCTTACTTTAGGGTGCGGGTCGTGACACGTTTTTAGTGGTGGCCCATGCAGGTCGAGTTTATGTAGTGGTATTCGAACTAGAGTATCACTACAGCCTGTAGTAGGATTAGGATATTTTTGAGGGTACTCAATCACACTAGAAAAACTCTTAATCAGATTCATTTTTCTAAATTTGCTGTTTATTGTCTTCCCTTGAATATAAACTGTCATTCTTTGAATTTTCGCTTCATTTCCAGTAATTTATTCTTGTTTTGATCTGTCTTTATGATGGTTATAGAGACATGATCTCATCGCTCCGGTCCGGGGAATACTATCGAGAGGCTGGCTACCTTTCATCCTGTTCATCAGGGCCTCGAGACCGTAGCTCCTGTTGTGTCGACTCAGGTTGATGTTTCTGCTACATTGGAGGTGCACCTTCGTCTGTACAGAGACCTTTTTCCGTCATTCCCGATTTCTCTCAGCAGCAGCGGTTCATGCAGCATCAGCAGCAGACCAAGAGAAACCAGCAGGACGAGCTATCGTCAGAACAGTCGAGGATGCACAGACCATTGGAAATCTTGCTGCAAGTTCCGTTCTTCTCGATTCCATTCCCGCAATTGTCTTTTATAACTACCTTGAAATCCGATTCCATATGTTCCTTGCTGATTGATTAATTTTGTCATGTTGCTCTTTTGTTATGTTTGTTTTTTTTTTCTTCTAAGAAAATTATATGGGCTAGGTCACCTCAGTTGTGGGATCTAGAATCTTCATAGTTGTGTTAGCTGGCATGGTGAGGGCATATAGTCAGATTTTGGACGTATTTCTCGGGTGTGGGAATTTAAGGTTTTCGCCGTCACATGCGGCAATACAAAAATTTTAAATACCATGATTCTAGAGGTATGTGCCTTAGCCAAGGACTCTGTGATTATCGTAGCCATGCTTACTAGTATGACGAAGATTTAGAGTAACATGATTTTGGATAGACGCATATGATTATCAGATTGTACCTTAAATGCTCTTGAACAAGTTTTCTCTACTTTTGTTCAGTCTTTCAAAAAAAATTATTTTGTTTGTTTTGTTTCTCATTATTTAACTTAGGAGTAGGAGTAGCTTTAGCTGTATTATAAACCTTTGTGTAACTTCTTACTATGAATCTCTTCTTAAAATAATGAATCGATGATTTTGCTAGACCTTATCTTGGATTTGATATTATAGCTCTGGTTTCAAAATGGTTCCTTCTTTTATACAGATAAGCAGAACATATTTTATCGTTATTTCCTTCTTGCTATTTTTCTTGTATTAAATAAAAATAATAATAATAAAACTGTCTTGATTACATCAATCACCTACTTTGCAATCTTGGTAGGAATCTAAATGTTGGTCTTGATATAGAATTTGATTTTTATATTGGGACATGAGAATATATATAGTGGACAAAGACACTTTGCTGACATGTATGCATGCTACACTTTGATTACCAACC
The DNA here is from genome assembly GCA_029216955.1 of Iris pallida. NCBI lineage: Eukaryota > Viridiplantae > Streptophyta > Magnoliopsida > Asparagales > Iridaceae > Iris > Iris pallida. The sequence continues at coordinate 31,502,409 of JANAVB010025598.1, forward strand.
TATCTAAATACATATTAATATGTTGTTGATGTTTAAATTCTCAAAACCCCAATATTTCTGATACAGTACAGTATCAGAGACTGGTTCACTGCTTTTCCAGTTTAAATTCGTAATTTAAATATAAATTTCATGTTATTAGTTTTGTTACATCACTGCACATGTATGTTATATACAGGGTTTCAATTTTTAAAGAAATTGGTTAAGTTTTGTGTTTGAAATTGTCAAATCTAAGACTGTGTGCATATTAACCCTTAATACTGGATTTTAAATGTTAGTTTAATTTATTGTTTTAAATATAATATTTTGAGCTATATACATTGTTGTATGTAGGAATATAATGTTAGGTTTCACATTCTTACATGTTAGATTGTGATAAACATTGGATTGTTTTGATGTTCGAATTTCTCCAAAATCCTAAAACTGAATACATGTTAACATTTTTACATTGATTTCAAATGCTTAGTCCAAATTCAGATTTAATATGTAATATTGAACTGTATGCATAGCAAAATGTATGGATAGTATGTTAGGGTTTTATCTCTATCATGTTAGGATGTGTTGGGACCATTGAGTTGGTTGTGATGTTTCAAACCCCTAAAATTTGAAACTGCATTATGTTAATATTACACTGGTTTAAATGTTAGCTTATTTTCAGATTTTGTATGTAAACGCTAAACTAAAACTGGGTTTAACTTTTCAATACTAAAGCTATAACCCTGTACAAGGACACACACACCCTAACTTAGTATACACTGCCATGTAAACCTAACCCTTCCTCTCTATGTTATGTTCATATATCTATATAGATAGATATAGAGTTTATGCATACATGTTATAATGTATATAGATACATAACTAAATTTCTACCTCATTATATACATATATATATATATATATATATATATATATATATATATATATATATATATATATATATATATATATATATTTTTTTTTTATATATATATATATATATATATATATATATATATATATATATATATATATATATATATATGGTTAGCCATGCATTTTATGAGTAAATAGGTTGTGCATTGTAGATTGTTAACCAATATGCCATGAGTAGTGTAACTGGATAGCTATTGTTTTGAAATCCAAATCCTCATATACACTTTCATGTATATTTCACATACACACATGCCTACTATCTAACCATATGAACATGTCCACATACACCCATACACACACTAACCACATAACCTTTACATAATGCTAGCTTTTTCCCTTCTAACACTCAATATATATATATATATATATATATATATATATATATATATATATATATATATATATATATATATATATATATATATATATATTGTGATTGAATTTTAATGCTCGACATTTGTGCTTTAAATTTTGATTTTGATTATGCCTTAAAGCCTTGATAATTTGTTATTTCTGTATCTTTTCCAGTTTAACACCCCTGATTGCTTGTAAGTTTTGATACCCTATGATGAGACTTACACTACCACCATATGCCATGACCCTGTATGTCATTCTTTTAAATTGTATGATTTAGGTAAGTTCTGAGACTTTAATTGTTGGGGACGAGACTCTAGAAGAAGTACGACCATTTTAATTTCGAGGACAAAATTTTCTAAGGAGGGTAGACTTGTAACACCCACTTTTCTAAATTGAGGGTAATTTTAAACTTTTTTAAAAGTTTATTATTTAATAATAGGATTTATGATTTATGAGAATTTTTAATTAATTTAATACTATTTAAAATTGGTGAATTATAATTTAGATGTGTTAGCTAGTGAACTCTAGAACTGTTGAGCCTTGAGACTAACCACGACCATGGGGACCTAACCATGTGATTAGAATGACTATTTACAACTTTTAGGCTAAGGGTATTTTGGTCATTTTGTGACTTTTGAATTATTTAGGATTTTGATTAATTGGTGAATTTTAGATTATTTTAATAATATTTAAATTGATGTATTATGATTTTGGTAATTTTTCATATTTTAATATTTTGGGAAAATTTTATATTTTTAATATTGTTTTTATTGGATTTGTTTAGTCGGGTTTGAGTTTCGTCTCGTTCCGACTTGTATTGTGACCCGGGTAGCTTAAACTCTAGATGGGACCCAATATTAAGTTAAGCATGGCTCACAAGACCAAACATTTAAGTTAGTTAATTAAACTAATTTTTATCATGTTAGAATGGTTAAGTTAGAGACTCAAAACTAGATCATTTTGACCCCAAACTTGAACCTAGTCTAGACTTAACCATATGAGACTAGAGAAGGGCAATTAGGACATTTTCCATTAGCCCTAATGGACACTTTATGGCAGCCACCTTTAGGAGAGAATGATTCATTTCATTCATTACAATCTTGCCTCTTTTATTTTCCTTTTGTTCTTCCCTAATTTTAGAGAGCCTTCCCATTGATTTGATCTCCAAATCAAATCATTCCTTCACCAAACCTTTCCTCAATCATTTCCATTCTCCAAGGAAAGGGTGCTACCAAGGATTGGAAGAGGAGTGCAAGGAGGAGTGTCCACTTTGAGGGATCTTCGTATCGGAGCCGTGTCCTAAAGGATTTTATTGGGATTCCACTCCCAATAGGTAAAACCTATCCTCTAAATCGATTTCATTGGGATTCCCCTTTTTTTTTAAACGGATGCGAGACGTGTCCAAGCCAGCCTACGCCGCAGTGTCGACGGTAGAACGCTGTCATGGCCATGAAGATCAAATCACAAATAATGCTCATTCACAAAAATTAATTTAACTTACAATGATCACAAGGTTTACATTTGCAGAAAAATATAAACTTGTACAAATAATGGAATGACTACAACTCTGCTATCTAGCTAGTTTCTAGGCTTTTGTCTGCAAGTATTCCCGTCACTCCCCAAGCTAAGTGAATCCACGGCTAACCTGAAAATGTTGGTTTTCAGTCAGGAATGGAACGAGCACAATTCACTGAATGCAATTTCAAATATAGAAGATGACTATAAAACAAAGGTTAGACATCAATTATGAGTTTTGAAAATAAACAGGAAATACAGAAAACTAATAGTAAATAAATAGACACAACAGACTTTCCCCAACTGCTAGAAATACCTTTGATATGTGATCGGTCTGGGGTACTACACCGCATGGTCTACGAGGTCTACTTGCATGAAAAAAATAAACACGGGCTACACTACTGCAGAAAGTAAACACGGGCTACAATGTCTAACACGGGCTATGGTCAGATCACATATCTTTGGTACTTCTAATTCCCGACTCCATAATTTATAATAGAAAATAATCACATAACCAATGGCCAACCAATGAAATATAGTAAAAATCAATATCGAAATGCAGACAATAAACTATACTCGCCTGTGGCCCTGTGCTGGTGTAACCGATAACCTGAACCACTCAGAATGCCACAATAGTCAAAACTCGTACAACAGGCCCCGGATGCTGAAATAGACAATACCAATGATCTCAGAATAGTCAAATTAGTTAGGATTGCCTGTCCTTAAGTCCAATTCTGGACACAGGGGCAAAACGGTAATTTTGGGCAAAAACGATATCCGCCGTTGGACCCGCTTTGCACCGAAAAATGTGTCAGAGTTAACGGTCTCTAACATCGTCAAACTATATGTCTACGAATCCAGTTTTTCGATACGAACCCAACCGTATGTCCAGAGTTGGATTCCGGCGGGCCGTGCACAAAATCGCCCGTTGAGTCGGACCGTGGAGCCCGCAAAACGACGATTTTATCAACGGTCTCAGAATCGGACCAAACTTGGCATACAGGACCAGAAAAACGATACGGTCCTGTTGGCACAAGTTTCGTCTCGATCTGACGAGCGTGCACAAAGTAATTGAGAAATTTGCAACGTGCACGATACGGGGAATTTCGACGGATACGCATCGAATTCGTTGCGCACACGCGACCAATTCGAATTCCGTCAAAGCCCACACGACCACGAAGCCGTTACGCAGCTTTCGATTCGCGACCACGTCGTCCCGATTGGCGTGACGCACGTCGTGTGGAACAATTTTCAAGTTTTGAAAATAGATTTTTGTTGAACTTTGGAATCCGATTTCTCGGCACGTAGTCGATGAAATCAAATTCCGTAAAAAGGAATTTGAAGCCCTACATGTTGTCAATAAACGCCTTAAAAAAGGTTTTCGAAATTATGCATGGTTTGGGATAAAACTGGCCGCAAAGTAGAGTATCTGGACTGGTTCTTCTGTCCTGTTTGGGACAGATTTTCGTCGAACTTTGGTTCGATTTCTCGGCCAATATAACGTATATAAAATCGATCTACTTGAAGGGAAGTAATCTTGTATAAGTTGGGGACTTACCCGAGAAATCGGTTCGCGAAACCACTGTACGACGACGGAGATATTTGAACTCGAAGTCGGGCGCGCGGCTGCTGTGTTCTCTGTTCCGCGGTTGCTGCCCTCAGTTTCGCGCGCGACGCGAGCGCGACGGCCAGCGAAGGGCGGCCGGGGGCGGTGGCGAGTCAGCGCGGTTGGGTCGCCCAGGTGGTGGTGACGGCCGTGGAGCGTTAGGGTTACTCAATATTAGGGTTTGAGTTTTATCTTCTCGATTTCTCTCGTGTAAGCGTATATACTTACGCATGCAGTAACCGCTCGGGTGTGGCTTGATACTACTATTGCTGGGTTCGGATTCAGGGCGTGGAGAACACTCAATTGGGCCGGGCTTCTCCTTCTCGGGTCTGGGTGCTTAGCAGTGTGACTCTCGGGTGGGAGGCCCCGAGATGGGCTTGGCTCGGTCACCATATAGCTGTTGTGTGGGTTTTATTTCATTGATCACTCAATAGTTTTTTTTTGTATGAAAGGCTCTACATGGTTGGCCATGTAGTATGTGACCAAGTGAAGTGAGGGGGTGCACGTGAAGCTTATACCTGATGGCAACCGACTACAATTTGACTAAGCTGATGCATGATTGCATGCCTGTTGTTGCAGCAACTTGCAACTAATATTTATAGCAATGAATTGAATTGAATTTCAATTCAATTCAGTTCAACCATTCATTTCATTTCAATTCAATTCAATTCACTACTATACTATTTAATCATAATAATAACAGAGGCCGCCACCATTGCACTTGTTGCTTTAGGCAGTGGTACAAGTCATATTTGGAGTGCAGAGTGTTTGTTGTGTACATATTTCTCTTTTCTTTTCCTTTTACTAATTCTATTTCTCATAATCTATAATTCATTTTAATTTATTTCTTACAATCTATGCATATATATATATATATATATATATATATATATATATATAAAATATATATATATATATATATATATATATATATATATATATATATATATATATATGTATATATATATATAAAATTTATATACGCATAAAATATAAACCACATTATAACAATTTTAATATAACAATTAAATGAGACAATTATTAAAATCTAAAAATTACCATTTAATTAAAATAAGTAAAATAGATTATTTCAAAATTCCGGGAAGGGGAGCTACAAATCTACCCACCTTAAAAATAATTTCGTCCTCGAAATTCTAATTCATAACCATGCCTAAAATTTAAAATAAAAGTCAAGGAATAAATCTACTTTTACCACAATCTTCTCAAATTTAATTTCTCAAAAATATTTATGGCCTCCTCCAGTCATTTCGTAACTACGAATCATCGAGGACTTCTACCCACCTTTGGTCGCACCACTCCCTCAAACTGAAATCTTATAATTTTCTAACTGGTTGCTAACAATCCTACCAACAATTATCTAGGTATATGGTATCTAAACTCATCTCGCATCTACCAAGTAACCCAAAATTTAACAAGCAATAATTTACACCAGTAGCTAAGAAATATTGCTAAATTCTAATAAGTGTGACCATTCGTCACTCTACAATGGGGAGAACAGGAAGATAAGGAAAAATATTCGAGGGAGAATAAGAAGTTTCTAGAGTGGTAGAGAGTATCTCATGGTACCGATAGAGGGAGAATGTTTATGAATCATTAACTTATTTGCTAGATGAGCTACTCTAGTCCAGTCATTGGCTAAATCGAAGAATTCTTCATATCCTAGAGGGGCTTGCAATCCATTCAATACATAAATTCTGTCCTCAAAATTTTATCTAAACAAGATTTCATAATGGAACAAAATTTGGGAAATCTAGATTGTGACCTTTTTCGTGCTTATTTAAACACGCGAGCAAGGGATATGAATGCAATGCAAGATCGTCCCGCGACGTCCAAGTAGATGGAGTAAAGGTTACAAATGGATTCACATCCTATGGGGTGGAGCCTACATCATAGGTACAGGAGCCTATTCCAAATAGTTCGGTTTTCTAGTCCGAGTATGGTGGTATGCACGGATGGATTTTACTGAGTCTTAATGGACTTCCTGATTGGACATCCCTCGTTGGTTAGGTAAACCTTGGATTGCAATCTATACGGACTGGTCAAGATTCTAATGATAAAACTATTCCTACTAGATTAGGGTATTCCAGAATAGGTTTCTATCCAAGGGTTGAGCTAGTTGGCCGTCAGGTTGGTTAGCTAGGTTCATGAAGCCCAAAAATGCACCTTCCGAGACTTTTGTGTTTAAGTAAAACATGAGACCTCGATTGGGTGGCACACTAGTGACATGCACGTAGTGGGCCTTGAGTCGACCACAACCATATATTAGGTCGGAAGATTCGAGTCGAGGTTGAGTCTCTAGTTGTAGTCGAGAAGTTTACCGGTACTATGGTAAGGGTTATAGTTAGTCCTTTTTACCTGAAATTTGTACCATAAAAAATAGAGTACAAGGGGACGGGTTTGAGTGGGTCATGATATACCTAGATGAAGGTGGACTTGTCTAGATCTTACATATGAAATTTGTTGGAAGGTAACAGCTAGCCTCGTGCTCCGAATATTAATGACACGGCCTGGGACACAAAATGACCTAAATGGAAAGTGGGAGTCCATGGGGCTCTAATTATCATCCTAGTGGAAAATTATTCTAATCTATCGGTAATCCTCGTATATTCCAAAATTTTTAGAAGGCTTACAGTCTACCCACCTTAGAAGCTAGGATATGGTTTTAGGAATAATAAGACTAGAAGAATTCCAAAAGTCCGGGTATTGTACCTCGACTCTTGTGAATAAAGATTAAGGCACAGCATATGGAATACGGTAGATATAAGTCAATTCAAGGATCGTTCCTCCATAATTGAAAAACGAGTGTATACAATGACACATGGTTGATAAAATAGGATGATCTACTCGTACATAGTATACAAGGGTTATCGATGGGGTAACCAGCTCTAAGGCATATCTCCTATGAAAAGATTTCTAACAACTGAGTCGTGAGTTTCTATTTATGTTAAGCCTGCCCGACCATTGTCCCAAGAGTTCTAGGGGTGTGGGCTTAACGGTTGCTAGTTAAAGCAAGCTTCAAGCAATAAATTAGAGACTCACAACAATTGGTTTCTTGAGGAGTGGTAGTCTCCTAGGTTGGCGGTCGGCTAAGGATAAAACCCTAATCATTTTCGAATTCAGATGATTTGAAAGTCCTAATAGTAGTTTGAGGGTCGAGAGAAAATGAGTAACTCAAGGCAAGGTTCTAGTCACATGGCTAGCCGATGACAGCTACACTTGTATATACAACCAACATAGCCATGGGAATACTCCGTATCTCTCTACCAATCACGAGTTTTCGTCTTTCCAAATCGGTAAAAGATAAAAACAATAAAGAATTCAAGGGAGATGTTACTGAATACAATTTCGTGATTCAAAGACGAACATATAATTCAAGAGGAATTGTCAATACAGTCGTGGATGAGACCCTAAAGACATCTATATCTCAATCCAAGTAGGGTAATTAAATAAAGTGCGAACCAAATGCATCATGGTTGATCAGACCATAATACACTGATTCTGATTAGACAATATGTTAGTGGACGTCCCCAATAAACATATGTCTTGAATCAAGCTCGATAAACGAGTAAGCTTGCAAAAACTAGGCTGTAATGGCAGCGTTGGTCAAAATAGTCAAGATACAAGTACGCAAAATTTTTGAAAGAAGGCACAAATAGTTTGAGTTTTGTGAGAATCAAACCTTACCCGGTGTTCTTGCTTATACAGTCTTTCTACTATCTTCTGATCCACAAGGACTTGGTCGACTAATGGGTTATGGTCATTCTAATTTCCATATTTTAGGTAACCCTATTAGTGTCAGTCGATAACCTCGTCAATAGGTCACAAGGACCACAGAATGCTAGATCGGGAGACGTGCTATCCAACTTACAAAACTTTCACTAATATTGGCTTCGGACCTTATGGAACACACAGGGAACTGTCCCATCCTCTATAGTATCCTTAATTTGTAATCACGTCTGAAGTCATTTCACCGAGGACTATGCCTCGCCCGTAAAATCGGGCTGTGGTAATCCTTGGTTTCGTAACTCAAATATGATACAAATCGAACATTACTTAACTCTATCCAATATTGACTCAAGGATAACTACGATCAAGAGTGGACCACTAGTCATATCTCTAGCAAATTCTATAACCGATATTTTCCTAATCTCCTTTCAACTCTAGGGGTCGTGTCTCGCCAGTGCGCTGCTGGCTGCAGTGAATCCCTAGTCTCCAAAATTTACATAAATGGCGACAGTGTGCTGCTGTTCTGCCAGTATAAGCTAACTAACATTCTTGTAACTATATCTGTAAATAAATCCCTAAGCTTCTAGAGATTCAAACAAGTTGACTATGAAGTAAGGCATAAATATTTGCCATATCAATCCTTAAAATAAAAGATTGAGCGGGGAGGAAATAACTGAAGACAAAAAGATACACAAACATTCTAATGTCTATGTATATTCAAACATTGAGGAAAACTTTGAACCGAACTAACTCGAGGTCCATATGGGGATAACAATAATCAGGATTTATACAAAATATTAATTCCTAGGCCAAATAGAACTAAATAGACAGTTCGACTAAGATATGAGGATGATATCTAAGAGGCAAAAAGAAGGATCTGCCCAATCCATCAAGGTTAGATCATAAATTATATGAAGCCCTGTCTCACCAAGTGAATAATCTATCCACTTTGGATCGTGTCGTCATATCGAGAGATAATAGTGTACCTATGGGGATCTGACAAACCATCAACATTAATAACTCCTCATCTAAATTGCATGGCCTAGACTACCCATCAGTCAATTTGTATAAGGGACTCCTAGTCCTAGTCACTCTCTTAAATTAAATTAATCCTAATTCGTGAATGAGCATTTTCTAGTCGCAGGTTCGTAATAGTACAACTAACTTAAGTACTATCACGAGTTCGCGTGATTTGCAAAAACAGACCTGCATGGGCCACCACAAAAACTTGTCATGACCCGCACCCCTTTTTTTTTAAAACGGATACGAGACGTGTCCAAGCCAGCCTACGCCGCAGTGTCGACGGTAGAACGCTGTCACGGCCATGAAGATCAAATCACAAATAATGCTTATTCACAAAAATTAATTTAACTTACAATGATCACAAGGTTTACATTTGCAGAAAAATATAAACTTGTATAAATAATGGAATGACTACAACTCTGCTATCTAGCTAGTTTCTAGGCTTTTGTCTGCAAGTATTCCCGTCACTCCCCAAGCTAAGTGAATCCACGGCTAACCTGAAAATGTTGGTTTCCAGTCAGGAATGGAACGAGCACAATTCACTGAATGCAATTTCAAATAAAGAAGATGACTATAAAACAAAGGTTAGACATCAATTATGAGTTTTGAAAATAAACAGGAAATACAGAAAACTAATAGTAAATAAATAGACACAACAGACTTTTCCCAACTGCTAGAAATACCTTTGATATGTGATCGGTCTGGGGTACTACACCGCATGGTCTACGAGGTCTACTTGCATGAAAAAATAAACACGGGCTACACTACTGCAGAAAGTAAACACGGGCTACAATGTCTAACACGGGCTATGGTCAGATCACATATCTTTGGTACTTCTAATTCCCGACTCCATAATTTATAATAGATAATAATCACATAACCAACGGCTAACCAATGAAATATAGTGAAAATCAATATCGAAATGCAGACAATAAACTGTACTCGCCTGTGGTCCTGTGCTGGTGTAACCGATAACCTGAACCACTCAGAATGCCACAATAGTCAAAACTCGTACAACAGTCCCCGAATGCTGAAATAGACAATACCAATGATCTCAGAATAGTCAAATTAGCTAGGATTGCCTATCCTTAAGTCCAATTCTGGACACAGGGGCAAAACGGTAATTTTGGGCAAAAATGATATCCGCCGTTGGACCCGCTTTGCACCGAAAAATATGCCAGAGTCAACGGTCTCTAACGTCGTCAAACTACATGTCTACGAATCTAGTTTTTCGATACGAACCCAATCGTATGTCCAGAGTTGGATTCCGGCGGGCCGTGCACAAAATCGCCCGTTGAGTCGGACCGTGGGGCCCGCAAAATGACGATTTTATCAACGGTCTCAGAATCGGACCAAACTTGGGATACAGGACCAAAAAAATGATACGGTCCTGTTGGCACAAGTTTCGTCTCGATCTGACGAGCATGCACAAGGTAATTGAGAAATTTACAACGTGCACGATACGGGTAATTTCGACGGATAAGCATCGAATTCGTTGCGCACACGCAACCAATTCGAATTCCGTCAAAGCCCACATGACCATGAAGCCGTTACGCAGCTTTCGATGCTTTCGGTTCGCGACCACGTCGTCCCGATTGGCGTGACGCACGTCCTGTGGAATAATTTTCAAGTTTTGAAAATAGATTTTTGTTGAACTTTGGAATCCGATTTCTCGGCACGTAGTCGGTGAAATCAAATTCCGTAAAAAGGGATTTGAAGCCCTACATGTTATCAATAAACGCCTTCAAAAAGGTTTTTGAAATTATGCATGGTTTGGGATAAAACTGGCCGCAAAGTAGAGTATCTGGACTGGTTCTTCTGTCCTGTTTGGGACAGATTTTTGTCGAACTTTGGTTCGATTTCTCGGCCAATATAACGTATATAAAATCGATCTACTTGAAGGGAAGTAATCTTGTATAAGTTGGGGACTTATCCGAGAAAACGGTTCGCAAAACCACTGTACGACGACGGAGATATTTGAACTCGAAGTCGGGCGCGCGGCTGCTGTGTTCTCTGTTCCGCGGTTGCTGCCCTCAGTTTTGCGTACGACGCACGCGCGACGGCCAGCGAAGGGCGGCCGGGGGCGGTGGCGAGTCGGCGCGGTTGGGTCGCCCAGGTGGTGGTGACGGCCGTGGAGCGTTAGGGTTACTCAATATTAGGGTTTGAGTTTTATCTTCTCGATTTCTCTCGTGTAAGCGTATATACTTACGCATGCAGTAACCGCTTGGGTGTGGCTTGATACTACTATTGCTGGGTTCGGATTCAGGGCGTGGGGAACACTCGATTGGGCCGGGCTGCTCCTTCTCGAGTCTGGGTGCTTAGCAGTGTGACTCTCGGGTGGGAGGCCCCGAGATGGGCTCGGCTCGGTCACCATATAGCTGCTGTGTGGGTTTTATTTCATTGATCACTCAATAGTTTTTTTTTGTATGAAAGGCTCTACATGGTTGGCCATGTAGTATGTGACCAAGTGAAGTGAGGGGGTGCACGTGAAGCTTATACCTGATGGCAACCGACTACAATTTGACTAAGCTGATGCATGATTGCATGCCTGTTGTTGCAGCAACTTGCAACTAATATGTATAGCAATGAATTGAATTGAATTTCAATTCAATTCAGTTCAACCATTCATTTCATTTCAATTCAATTCAATTTACTACTATACTATTTAATCATAATAATAACAGAGGCCGCCACCATTGCACTTGTTGCTTTAGGCAGTGGTACAAGTCATATTTGGAGTGCAGAGTGTTTGTTGTGTACATATTTCTCTTTTCTTTTCCTTTTACTAATTCTATTTCTCATAATCTATAATTCATTTTAATTTATTTCTTACAATCTATGCATATATATATATATATATATATATATATATATATATATATATATATATATATATATATATATATATATATATATATATACGCATAAAATATAAACCACATTATAACAATTTTAATATAACAATTAAATGAGACAATTATTAAAATCTAAAAATTACCATTTAATTAAAATAAGTAAAATAGATTATTTCAAAATTTCGGGAAGGGGAGCTACATTATCCCCTCAGGGAGCATCGAATACTACATGTTCTGTGCGTTTCACTGACATTGTGTATCACTATGCTTCATGATTCACTGAATCACTTGTGACATGTACTCTCATGATCACAGAGTATTCCTTGAATCACCCATTTATGGGCATTTCCAGAATCATCCATTTATGGGCCTACCATGTATCACCCCTTGTGGGCCATTGCATGGAATCATAACATAACCTGGCTGGATCCTTGTGTATTTATTGGGGGTACGGGGGAGTAGAAGTAGACATGTGAATAATATCCAAGTAGTGTAGTTCCCAGAATCACTCTATAGTATAGTTTCCAGAATCTCCTTTGCCATTCACATGTTTATATTGTACTCTGACTCACTAGCCACTGTTAGTTCTCTACTTATAGTAGATATTTCTATTACAGTTCTCTCTATGTTTACATTCTGTACTTTCTTTCAGTTCATGTATCTTACTTTACTGCATGATTATAATTTCTAACCTACTATGATCTGTTGAGATGTATTGTGCTCGCTTCTGTCCTGACTGGACTTGTTGATAAATTTACAGATAGCCTGGAGGTTGCCTGCTAGCCTAGAAAAGACACAGTAGAGGTTGTATAGTCAGTTATTTCAGTTGTATTGAGTTGTATTTATTCTATGGATTACTGTATTGAGTTTTGAGATATTTTCTGGGTTTGTGTTTCTTAAACACTTAGACTTCTATCTGCTGTATCTCTTTTGGATTTCATGTTTTATCTATCTTTTATCTTGCTCTACCTTAGTTGTGTTTGAGACTGTATCTGCTATGTCACCTCCATTCGGAGAGTATATACTATGCAGGTACCTTTATATTATTAGATGTTTGACCTAGGACAATGTTCTACCGCCGACACTGCGGCATAGGCTGGACGTACCCACGTCTCGTGCCTTTACTTTAGGGTGCGGGTCGTGACACTTGGTTTATCTCCTGGTGATTGGGACAAATATTTGAATTTAAATAAAATAGAGACATCTGGGATAAGCAGTCGATTTGGTAGAAAGGCTTAGATTTGAATATTTTTATAAAGGTCCTTAGAAAATTCAGTATTTGCGAGAAGAGTGTCTCTTCTATTTGATTTGTGAAAACGATTTCTCACTCCATAATTCATTAGAAAATAATAATAAAGAAATATTAACAAAATTTGGGTCAAGGGTTTACAATTGCTCTAGACGAAAGGCGAGTACATATTCTCTGATAGTTCTTTCATTTATTTGATGATTACTGGGATTCAGTTTTAGTATAGTTCTATTTGATTCTCTGTCACAATATGTATTGGTATTCCTGTCGCAACAAGTATTAGTATTCTGGATTCATTTACTCGTAGTACATGTACTTGACTCGTCTAGCCACTATTACTCGAACCACTCACAACAACCATCTAATCGAAACACTTACAAGTACTAAATGCTCAAATCATACAAGAATCATCACTACAAGCAAGATAGCCGTCACCGCTGGGCCCGGTGTGTGACATATCGTATTCAACAAGAACCACCTTACAAGAAAGGTAGCCATTGCCGCTTGGCCGAGCGTGCGGTGTGCCGTATTTACTTGTCTAAACAATAAAGATAGCCATCGTACGCTTGCCAAGCGTGCGGTGTGCCGTATTTAGTCGCTACTCATTTTTCATGACAGGAACATAATCTCAAAACACACTGGACTAGTGTCATGTACTAGAATCACATTGTCTCATGTTTTACAGATTGGACTCATCTCATATTGTTCTAGTTTAGCTGCCTCTATTTACAGTCTTTATTGGCATGCTCTCCTGTTTCTCTGTATTTACTTACCTTGCTCTAAATTGTTGCTATATTTTATTATCTGTCTCAAACTTTCCATGATTCATCAATATAACCGTCTATAACTATTTTATAGTCTTTGTCATTTACTTGGGATTGCTAGATGAGATGTGCACGTTCCATCCTGACTAGATATATTTTTCAGATGATTGCCTGGAGGATACTTGTCCTACCCATTATGGATCTGGGGAGGGAATAGCTACCTTGGGTCCCGACTTTCACGAGTGACCAAGAGACTAGTTTAGTGGACTTATTCTAGATTCTGTTTTGAACTTGAATTATAATAAATGGATATGTTGACATTGTATTTGAGTTTTGTTTGAATATTATTTTAGTTGTTGTTTGTTGAGTTGTTAGAGTTATTTTAGACTTCTGTGTTATCTTATCGTGCTTTAGACTGTGATTAAGTATTACCATAACTTATACTTGTCCTCCATTTGGAGTTGATATCTATGACAGGTACATTATATCATTACGTGAGTTCTTAGTTAGCGACCTAGAACGCGTTCTACCATCGATTCTGTGACGTAGACTGGGCACTGTTTTGCACTCGTGCCCCTATACCTGGTACGGTCGTGACACGTTTTTAGTGGTGGCCCATACAGGTCGAGATTCATATTTTTACGATGCTGTGGTAGTACGACGATTAGTTGCACTGCTGTGCGTCTGCAATAGGAGATAAAGAATAGGCTTTAGAGGAGAGGATACTCAATCACAGTTAGGACTACTTGAGAAGATTTCTGGGACGACCCTTGAAAACCTCATTATAAACTATCTCAAAATTCGATTCCAGCTGTTTTTGTCTACTTTCCTTGTTCGTTGTTGAATTTGGTTCTTGGTGTTCATTATTGACTTAATTTTCTACCAAGATAAATCTTATGGGCTAGATTGCTTCAGTTAATTCTGAATAGACAAGTATGGTTATCAGCTTTCAGAATAGATACCCTATAGATGGTACCCTAGTATAGTGGAGGGAGATATCAGTGTGGATGTCACCTGAGTATCTTAAAGTAGAGAGAGGGAGCTAGGCACCTGTGGCGCAGTACCATGCCCAGCACCAGAGGGACAGGGCTTTTGCGCTGATGGTCGAGGAGACCGACGCTGCGGGTGACGTGTTAGCAGGTCTGTCTTTCCTATCCTTCCTTTCATCTTGATTGTGTGATTCTATTAGTAGCATGTAGAGGCTAAAAATCAAGCTGTGCCACCTATTAAAGTGTTCGATCATCAAATGGCACCATATTACATTACGCCAAAACATCAAGTTATATAACATCAGGTCGTGCCAACATCTGGTTGTGCCGAAGCCAGGTTGCACGAGCGCCACATGGCGTACTTCCTCGAGAAGCTGTAACGGTATCATCATTATCTGACAACTGACAGCATGGAGATTAAGGAAAATCCATTCGAATCCCAATGCGGCGCTCGAGAAGATTTTGTCAGCATGTAATTAATGTTGACAGCTTGTTCGTGTAAGTCATTGAGTGGCAAGAGAATTAATCAGTACAGTACAGAAGACCTAGTCAAAGGGGCCAGTTGTTTAGTTGCACCTATGCGCAGCCTGACTAGTTGACGCCACTTGATCAACTCTTATTTTAAAATAGGGTGACGTGGGGCGTAAGCCACCAACTTTGCAGAGCGTGCCCACTACACTGCCTACGACCACGTGCATCTCAATCAAACGATGCCACGCGTCTACAGCAGATGGTGCAAACACTCGCAAGTTGCTATATTGCGCCATGTGCAACCTGAAGACGCTCGCGCAAGGTGATCAAATAGTGTTCAGAACAGAATGATGTGGCACACAAGCCACTAACTTCGCAAAACATGCCCACTATACTGCCTACGACTACACATATCTCAATCAAACGATGCCATGCGTCCTCAACAGTTAGTGCAACCATTCATGCAAGTGAACAAGAGACGCACAACCTGAAGCACATGCAACCCAGAATAACTGCTAAACAGTTATTTCAAGAACTCTATAATAGAGTTTCAAATCAATCTCAAAGCATCAAGAGTGATCATAATCTCCTGCTAAAGTGATGTTGCATCCTCCAGAGGCTCGTGTCTTCGATATCACATCGTCCAAGGGATAAAGTGATCGTCTTCTTATCATATTTCTATAGTTGTACTTCCCAATAAAATAATTGTACTCTTATACTCTTTTCTAAGTTTGTAACAAAAAAAATTTGTTCTTGCAAACAAAATGGTGACTCTGCTGGGACGACTTTCTCCTCCGACGAGAAAGTGACAACTCAATGTGATACCGCGTCAATCGGCAAGACGTATAAGATCATGGTCGTTCAAGTCGACCAGACAGCCTACGAGGCCATGATCAAGGCTGGGGGTGCCAGGCGCACTGTTGCCGCTGTTAAGAGCAAGATGTGCTCTGTTTGGACTCCTAAGTCCTCGACGGCACAATCCCCTGTCTCTGCGCAACTTGCGCTCATCACTGCCTTGGCGCAATCTAAGGGAAATAGTCTTTTGGCTAATCCCTCCACTTCTCCGATTCTGAAATCGAAGGGGACTTTATCTCGACACACTGTTGTCCAAAACAAGGGAAAGCGCCCTTTGGCATTTACTTCCCTGGCATATTTCCCTGCCTCTGCACAACTTGCTGTCATCACTGCCTTGGTGCAATCTAAGGAAAATAGTCTTTTGGCTAATCCCTCCACTTCTCCGATTCTGAAATCGAAGGAGACTTTATCTTGATACACTGCTATCCAAAACAAGGGAAAGCGCCCTTTGGCCTTTACTTCCCTGGCGTAATCTGCACCTGTTCTTGCTTCTGCGCAACTTGCGCCCATCACTGCCTTGGTGCAATCTAAGGAAGACAGTCTTTTGGCTAATCCCTCCACTTTTCTGACTCTAAAATTAAAGGAGACTTCGTCTCGACACACTGCTGGACAAAACAAAAGAAAGTGCTCTTTGGCCTTTTCCTTCCTGGCGTAACCTGCACATGTTCCTGCTCCGGTGCAACTTGCGTATATTCATGCTCTGGCGCAACCTGCACATACTTCTGTACTAGCGCAACATAAAGAGAAACACTGTTTAGTGGCTTCCTTTTTGCCACCAAACCAGAAGTTTAGTAAGAAATCACTAAATCAAGGAAAATGCTCTTTAGCTTTTCCTCATTCTGCTCGAGTCGTTAACTGGGTGTAAAGTAATGCTAATTCAGATAGAAATTCTATTCTCCTTAACAGAGACAACCAAATCTCTGTCCGGAAGATGGGTTCTATTCAGAATAAACTTTTCACGCAAAAGTGTATTATGCCTACTCCAAAGAGGTCAGGGCAGGATCTACCAACCCTATGTATTTCAAGATCCCGACAAGGTGTCACTACCACATTTCTAGTTTGAGGGTATTTTTGTCATTTTGAAATTATTTAAATTTAATATATATTATTTGGAATTTAATATGATTATTTGGAATGGTGTGATTTAAATATTATTTAATTGATTGTCATGTGTTTGAGATTAGCCCTAACCTAGATTAGTCATAGCTAGTCTAGTTAGTCATGACTAGTATTAGTTAGTATTGGTTAGTTTTGGTTAAGTCATGATTAGATAGAACAAATAGGTTTCAACTTGACTAGAAGGAAAACCTAGATTTTTAGCCATTGAATAGATTAGATGTAATGAGAGCCCTTAGATTGTTTCCCCAAAACCCTAAACCTAGCATTGGTGGCCGGCCCCCTAGGAAACAACACCCTATATAATCCTTCCCAAAATATTAGCCTACTTTGTTCATTCCATCATTTGCAAGAACAAGGTTTGTCTCCATTTAAAACTCTTCCTATTTTAATCAATAGTGTTCCTTTTTCATTGAAACTCCTTCCATGGTGACCTAATTAGTGTCCCCCTACTGTTCAAGGAGATTATTTACAGGTTTGAAACAATTTGGGGCTTTGAGCTAGCTAGAGGAGATCTCATTTGTGAAGTTTTCTTGAAGGAGCAACATGTTTGCCATTAAAATTGTTTGATTGAAAACTTTAATACAAACAGAACAGTGTTACAATGTAGGACTTAGATGTAGTCCTAGGAGTACACTTTTGTTTAAGCTGGGTCCTTAGTGCCAATAGAGCGAGTGGTAATACGTTGACTCCGTTGACCGGCTGACGACGGTTATCGGTTCTCTGAAGGTGTGGATTGCTCTGGGTGCTGGAGCTTGCTGAGAGGAGGAAGACGTTGAGTGTCTGTGTCTGCCTCTCTGGTGATTCCTTGTATGTTCGTTGTGGATCCTGTGTGTGTGTGAAGGAGAAGATCCCTCTATTTATAGTTTTGCAGGCTGGCTGCTCATGCGCGCATGTAGGATGCGCCGGTGTGTGGGGACGCCACGTGGAAGTTGCTGATGGGGGCGCACGGATGATGCGCTCTGATTGGGAGGTTGAACTCTTCATACTGCTGTTGTAAGCCGACACGTAGCAGAGGAGAAGATCTTTCTGTTGCTGAAATCTTGGACGAGTTGAGTCAAAGGACACGTGTCATCGACCCATGGCTCGAAGATCTCGGATTTGGTGGGGGGAAGTAATCTGGTGAGCTGCGCCTTGATTGGGCGCAGGAGGAGGTTGCGGCTCATACCCTTTAGGGGTTACAAACTGTTTAGAGCGCATGGCTTTTGAGGCGCATGCAGGCGACTTTCCTTCTGTCTTTCGGGATCAGAGATCAGTCTGGGGCGCATAGCTTTTGAGGCGCATGCAAAGCTTCAACTGGAGACTCTTCTTCTGTCTTTAGGGATCAGTGAAGGATCTGAGGCGCATGGCTTTTGAGGCGCATGGCTTTTGAGGCGCATGCTGGTTTGGACGCATGGCCGTAGAGGCGCATGGCGATTTGGACGCATGGCCGTAGAGGCGCATGCGGATGGCCACGTGGCAGTAGCCGTCGGAATAGAGTCATGATGATGCTGACGTTGCCGACGCTTCGTTCTCTGAAAAAGCTGTCAACTGTTCAGACTTTGGGAAGCATGCTGCCAACTCTGGTGTCAGTTCAGCATTTAATGTTTGTGACGTTCAATGGACAGCTGAGTGGGTACATTGGTTGGTGTTCCACTCGGCATAGAGATGTGAGGAAGGGCGCATCCTCTGTGATGCGCCGGGTACTGTAGGGCACGTCTGTGTGATGCGCCTGATGCTGGAGGGCGCGTCCGTGTGATGCGCTGTTTGGCTGGCACATCCGACATGTCCTTTAATGACGCGGCTGTCTCGCTCCTCGAGTGCTATAAATAGCCGTTTGGCTGAATTCGAGGGGTCCGGTTCATCCATTTAATACAAATTCATTGCACGGAATTCGGAGAGTCATCCACTTGGCACATGGGTTTGATTTGCCCGGTCTATAAATAGTGGCACGAAAAAAGGTTTGCTCCTCATTCCCTTACGTACTTCCAACATGAACTTGGATATGTAGGTGCATTCTGTTGACGAAGTGCTCCCGAGGGTAAAGATGAGACGTCGTGTTGTCTTCGATGCACTTGAAGGTGACTGTTACATCCAAAAGACGGAGTCGAGGGCTTCTGAGGCAGGCGGAAGGTGCCTGCATCCAAAGATAGGGATGTTCGGGCCTCGTCTCCGTTGTTCCGGAAGAGCCGTAGATCGGAATGGTGGTGCTAGGCTCTCTCTTCCTTCAAAGTGGGTGCCGCCCACTTTGATTGTGTTGAAAGCTCCTTGTGCCATGATTTCGATCACGGTCTTCCTTGGTCTTTGGAGGCTCTTTCGAAGCCTCCCCTGGCCACAGCATTTGCGGTGCTCTTCTCTTCCTTGGTTCCAGCCAGAGGGTTAAATGCTTTGCTTGGCGAAGCACTTATCAGGTGAGCCTGGCTGGAAGAGTGGCACATAACTGGGCTCTGCTCGGCCAGGTGAGCCTGGTTGGAAGAGTTGCTCATAACTGAGCTACTGAAGGGATGCACATAACTGAGCTGGATGCACATAACTGAGCTGCTGAAGAGATGGTAGGATGCGCCTGGCTGGAGGCGCATGACGTCCGCTGCGCCTGGCTGACAGCGCATGGTGACTGCTGCGCCCATCGGAAGGCGCATGGTGGTTGCTGCGCCTATCTGGAAGGCGCATGGTGGCTGTTGGCTGTAGATCTAGGATCCTTCCTTTGTAGAAATTCTCCTTTGTACAACCTTTTCTAGACATGTAATAGACTTATATATATATAAATAAAAAGTCCTTCTTCGAATGTCTATGGCTTATTTGATTAGTTGTCTGAGTTCTGGCACATAAAATGCCTGGCGCATGGGCTTTCTGGTTGTGAAATTCCATGCTTCTACAAGACCCCCTTCAAAGTTTTCAAAACTTTTGAATAAGTTTTGGAATACTTTGAATAAGAAGCATGGAGGTCAGGGCGCATGATTTTTGGGCGCATGCTTGTTCGGGCGCATGCTCCTTTCAGTTGATGATGATGACGCCTTGGTAACCCAAAAGATTAATGATGATCTTTTGGTTGTATTTGTTGTTATCTCCTCACGGAACCCGAAGCGACGGCTGAGATTACACGTCATCGGTTCACGCGTGCGACCAAGCCCTATAAATAGGTAAGGGTTGGAGAGAGAGAGAGAGTTCATCTGCTCTGTGCCTTTGCTTTCTTTAGAGTTTTTCTTCAAAACCCTAACTTTTTCTTCTCTGAGAGAATGGCTCCCAAGACTCCTCGCGGTGGTGCCGGCAAGGGGAAGGAGAAAGCGAAGGAGTTCGTTGATGAGGATGCACCTATCACCCCTGCAACTCCGGCCGACGTTCGTCCTGAGGTGACGGGTGGGTTTCATCTCCTTCACATAAGCTTTTGGGCCAGACTGTGCCCTAACTCAGATTTGCTGACGCGTATGGACTTTTGTCCTGATGATACGCCGAGGTTCTACCCCGCCGACGTGCATAGGTTTACACCTTTATCATGCACCGAGGTTTAATGGCTGACGCGCATGGGTTTCGTACCCTGATGATGCGCCGAAGCCTTCGCTGACGCGCATGAGATCACGCTCTGATGATGCGCCGAAGCTCCAATGCTGACGCGCATGGGCTTACGCCCTGATGATGTGCCGAAGCAAGTTGACGCGCATGGGCTTACGCCCTGATGATGCACCGAAGCTCTGATGCTAGCGCGCATGGGCTTACGTCCTGATGATGCGCCGAAGCTATTTGACATTTTTGCCTGACTTCCACCTTTGTTGTATCAGTGTCGATGACGATCCCTTTGTTGAATGAGGTCCTTCTGGACGCTTCTCTTTGTCAGATGGGAGTTGAGTTTGACGAGGCGGTGATCAATCCTGCAAAGGATGCTATCTTACAGGACCAACCTCGTGAGAGAATGCTACAAATCCAGACCCAGTTGCCTCTTTTCCTCCAGAGTATGATGGAGAGTGGTAAACTGAAGTCTGCTGAATCCGAAGGTGTAACTTTCTTAAAACCTGTCTTTCTGTTTGGCGACCGACTAGTCTCTTCCGAATCGAAGATACTGAGGATCAGAGAAGACTGGTTCTTTTCTGCCAAAGGCATGGTTTTGTACATGCGGCAGGTTGACCGCCAGTTGCTGCTGACGGATTTTTATCGTCTAGCTTCGAAGAGAAGGATGGGTTGGAAACTTACTCCCTCTCAAGGAGGGGCCTTGGGAGGTACCCTCTCAATTGACGCCTCCTCGAACCAGCGAGATACTTTGACTGCTTCACGAGCCGGTTCTTCTTTCAGTTACCGAGCCTTGCGTCCTGGGAGCATCTACAGTGAGGTCCCAAACGACACGTTTCCCTTCAGTGCCCCGATCTTTGTAAATCGGATGCTGACATCAAAGGTGATGTATCCGACAGGTAGCTTCAGAGTCGAAGGCTGGTGTCACTACATCCCGAAGTGGGACGAGTTGACCACTTGGGTGCTTTCAAGGTTCGAGGTTGAGCTTAAAGAGATCGGGCTGACAGCCGCCATTCGGGCCACGCAGGCAGGCGTGGACCTCAATAAGCCTATGTTCCTTGCGCTCTTGGAGCTTTTCAATGCCCAGACTGGCAGCTTCTTTACTCCGGTGGGGGAGACCCGTCTGTCGGGAAAAGGCGTGCTGACACAGAAGCTGGTTCTTCTGTACCGAAAAGGTCGAGAAAGGCGCCGACCCCGAAGGTTACAGAAGTGCCACTTATAATGCCAGCAGGATCAATCCCTGCTGAGGTAAGGAATATTTCGTAATTCCAATTCTTTTCGTCATTGTGGCGACTTATGCTCTTCTTCTTGTAGGGATTGAAGAAGAAGTCCCGTGTTTCAAAATCGGGCGCTAGTAAACCGAAGGAGGTGGCAGGCTCTTCTGATGAGCGCATTCCACCGATGCTAATGTCTCCCATGGAGGAAGGTCCCGAAGATGTTCCTGCGGAGGTTTTAATATCTCCTGACTTCGAGGTCGCAACAACTTCTGGGAGAGCACCGTCTGCCGTGGAGGCCTTGGATGCTGAGGGTCCTGCGGACTCGAGGCATCCTGATGATGAAGTGGACTGGAGTTCGTCGCCTTCCGATGACGTTCCTCCGGTCTTGCAAGAATCTGCTGCGGGAACAGCAGATATGGTTTAGACAGAGGAGAGGGTTGAATCCCCTTTTTATCATGATGAGGGGAGGTCGGCTGCATCATTGTCGAGTCCTACCCCGGCTTCAACCGTGGAAGTTGAGGCGGCTACCACTCAGGAGGTAGCGACAGATTCTGTCCCTGTTGAGGGACTCGATGATGAGACCCGTCTGCCAGTCAAGACCGCTGCGACGGGTCAAGAGACAAGTGATAATCTCCCTATTCTGCCAAGGGAGGTACCAACTGTTGATAGGACGTTGGGGGTAGAAGAGGTGGCTGTTGCCGTCGGAGGTTCCTCCGGGCTTGAGAAGGGTAAGGGTGTAGAACCCTCTGTAGCTCCTTCTACTTGGGGGACCATCTTGACGCCTGTGCCGGCCCCTTCTGTTGCTTCGGCTCCTCGGGCTAGAAGTCCAGCCCCTGTTGATGAAGAGCCCATTGATGCCGAGGTTCAAGCCTCGCTGGTTGAGGTTGGCGGATCTTCTTCCGGTCCGCAAACTGTAGTAGCTCCTCCAACTCCTGCCATGACACCGCAGGTCCTGGCGAATGCAGACGAGTATGTGAAATTCCTCGTCGAGGGGGTGTACAAAATGTTGCAGAAGGGTGTATCTGCTGTGATGGATGCCAATGGGAGTTTTGCGACGGCAAAAGCTCTGGCAATGCCCTGCATCGAGCTGATTCGTATTCACCAAGGCCACGACCATATGGCCAAAATTCTGGAGGCTTCGGTGATTGAGCTGGATGAGCGGCTCGCGGAACTTCAACGCATCCAGCGAAACGACCTCTCTATCCTGATAGATGCGGAGAAGGGGAAGCTGATTGCCGAGATCGAGTCTTCATACCAGGCCACCGTGGGCGTTTGGGAGCGCGAGGTGGCTGAGACTGAGGCTGCGGTAGAGCAGTTGTCTCAGTCCATGAAGACGACGGTGGAAACTCGAGCTGCATTGGAAGCTAATATCGTGGATATCGACACCCAGATGCGCCGCCTTGAAGACCAACGGGCCCGACTCCAGTTAGAGGTCGAGCGTGTCCGGGCTGATCATGCAGCATTTAAGAAGGATGAAGCGACTTTTACTCAGCGGACTCTTGCCTTGGCGCAGGAACGACAACAGCTTGATGAGAAGCATGCAAGTGATACTTCCGCTGGGGCCGTTGAATTGATGCACCAAGAAGCAGAGCGACGAGTCCTGGCGACGGTGGAGGCCCGCGCAGTCGACTTAAAGCTTCGAGTCAGGGAGCTCTCAGCCCATCCTGGGGAGATTCAGGGACCATAGCTTTTTCTTTTTTTCTTTTGTGTTCTTTTGCAACCCTTACTGGGGGATGATGTAGCTTCTTGTACTCCTTTTTTCAGAAGAATAAAGAAGTCTACAACTTTTTTGTGATGTGTTCATCTTTTGTTGTCATGAACTTGATGATTTGTGTGGACCTATTATCTTTTGCGCACCTTGGTTTTCTGGTAAAGATAATAAGTTTGAAGGAACCATTATGTTTGCTCAGAGGTAATGTGGACATGGCAATCATTGGGTTCGAAATGATAGAATCTCCCTACTCAGAGGTATTATGGACGTGGTAGGAATGATCTTGGGGGATACGCTGAACAACTCAGAGGTTATATGGACGTGGAAGTTCTGCGATAAATGTACAATAACGCAGGGGTTGTTTGTACAAGATGTTTACTCAGAGGTAATATGGACGTGGTAAACATGAAGGGTAGCGTAGGCTTACGAAGTGTAAGATTCCGCTTTGTAGGGTGTAGAGAGACAACTCAGAGGTAATATGGACGTGGTTATCTTTCTACTGGAAGATGCCATGGAACAGCTGGGTTCCGGAAGCGTATGAGTTTGTAGAAAGAGGTTGTTTGGGGAAGTACATGTCTGGAGGATGTCAAGAATAGTACTTCTTTAGGAACTTGCCGTTGATGGGCATCATGAACAAGTCCCTATTGGGTTTGGCGAGGCGGTAAGCACCGTTTGAGTATACCGTCTCTATGATGAAAGGTCCTTCCCACTTGGGCTCGAACTTTCCTGGTGTCTTGTGGGTCAACACCATTGGTCTTCTGACTGCTAAAACCAGGTCGCCAACTTGGAAAGTCCTCTGTTTGACCTTCTTGTTGAAAGCCTGTGATATACGGGCTTGGTAGAGCTCGATGCGTTGTTGAGCTAGGAGACGCTTTTCGTCAAGTTCCTCCAGTTCCCGCAGACGACGACGTTGATTGTCCTCTTCTGTGAGTTTGTTTGTGATTGCTACGCGGAGCGAAGGTATCTGTATCTCGAGAGGCAGTACTGCTTCGCTCCCGTAGACCAGGGAGAATGGAGTGTTGCCTGTTAGGGTCCGTACCGTTGTGCGGTAGGCCCAAAGGCATTCTCCAAGCTTTTTGTCCCAGTCGCGTTTGTTGGATGACACGAACTTTTTGAGCAGCCTAACGATAGTTTTGTTGAATGCCTCAGCCAATCCGTTTGTTGTCAGATTGTAGGCGATTGAGGCCACGTTCTGAATGCGATTCTTGTCACAGAACCTGCTGAAAATGTGGCTGATAAACTGAGGACCATTGTCATGGATGATCCGCCGGGGTACTCCGAAACGGTAAATGACATGGTATTTGATAAAGCTGACCACCCTGGAGCTTTTTACTTCTGCTAGTGGAACTGCTTCCGCCCATTTGAAGAAGTAGTCGGTGATGGCCAGGATGAAACGGTGTCCTCTCGATGAAGGAGGGGTGATTGGCCCTACAATGTCCATACCCCAGGCTTCGAAGGGCCAGGAGGCGACTGTAGGATGTAGCGGCTCCGATGGTGTATGTATGAAGTCTGCATGAAGTTGGCACGCGTGGCACTTCTTAGCATATTCGACAGCGTCTGCAGCCATGGTTGGCCAGTAGTAGCCCATACGTCGCAGTCGATCTTGCAACTTAGGACCGGGTTGATGAGCTCCACAAGTTCCGTCATGAGCTTCTTGAAGAGCTTCGGCTGCTTCTTCGTTGGACAGGCATCGAAGGAGGAGCCCATCGAAGGAGCGTCGGTACAGCATTTTGGTAGCTGTATCGTAGTAGAATCGAAGAGAGCGTCTCCTGACTGAGACGGCTTCCTTCGGGTCCTCTGGAAGGATTCCGTAGACAGCGAAGTCGATGAACGGGAACCTCCAGTCTCGGACATTAACCCCAGTGTTCGTCGGCATGGCGTGGGCCACTTGCAAGCACAGGTTGTTTCTGGGACAAATCAGATCTCGTCCTGTTACCGTAATATAGTGTTGAGTCCCAAAGGGCGCTGCTAATGAGGCTGCGAGGCCGGCCAGAGCATCGGCCTCCAAGTTTTGTAAACGGGGGACATGTTCAATGAAGAACCCAGTGAAGGTTGAAATGATGTTCAACGCGACTTCATGATAAGGGATTAAATCTTCATGGCGAACTTCATATTGTCCCCGAACCTGGTTTACGACGAGTTTTGAGTCGCCGTAAGCTTCCAGATGGTCGACCCCCAGCTGTTGTGCGAGCTGGAGTCCCATGACGAGTGCGTTGTACTCGGCAACGTTGTTGGAGCATGGCTTCGAAAGAGAGTACGCACGCTGGATGACCAGCTGATCGGGGGAGACTAAGACTACCCCCACTCCTGCGATGATTTGGCCTTTGGGGCCTGTTCTCGAAGCGCCGTCGAAGAACATCCGCCAAACGGAGTTCCTTCGGTGACGTTGGATTCTTGGACCTCATCCGGGATATCTTCATAGAGTTTTGAGGATTCTGGGATGGGGTGTGCAGCTAAAAAGTCAGCTAGAGCTTGACCCTTAACAGCTTTTTGCGGCACAAACACCATGTTGTACGGTGTTAGCAAGATCGCCCATGTAGCCAGCCGGGAGTTCAATGATCCTGGCTTCGTCATGAGGACTCTGAGCGGATTGACTCGGGAAATGACATGAATTGTCTGACCCGAGACATAATGACAAGTCTTCTGGATGGCAAACACCAAAGCCAAGCACTCCTTTTCGACGGGGTTGTACCGGTGTTCTGTCCCGATGAGTGTTCGACTGAGGTAGTAGATTGCTTGCTCGTAGCCTGTATCGCTGTTTTGAGCCAGCAGAGCGCCAAGAGAATGATCCATGGCACGGACGTAGAGGAGAAATGGTTTGCCGGTGACTGGCGCTACCAGGACTGGTGGGCTTGTTAGGTAAGCCTTGATGTCGTCGAAAGCCTTTTGGCACTCCTCGGTCCAGACGTAAGAGACTCCCTTCTTCATGAGCTGAGTAAAGGGTTGACATCTACCGGAGAGGTTCGCTATGAACCTCCGGATATATGCCAGACGTCCCTGTAAGCCCCGAAGTTCTCGAAGGTTCTTCGGAGGGTCCATGTTGAGGATGGCTTTGGTCTTCTCAGGATCAACATGAATGCCTTTCGCTGTGATGACAAAGCCCAAGAATTTGCCGCTAGAAACCCCCAGAAAGGATTTAGCAGGGTTCATTTTGAGTTGATGTGCCCGCATGAGATCGAAGATCGTCTTCAGGTCCTGTAGGTGATCTCTTTTGAGGCGGCTCTTGACTGCGATGTCGTCAACATAGCATTCGAATGTCTTGCGAAGATGTTGACGGAAGATGGTGCTCATAGCTCGCTGGTATGTCGCACCGGCGTTCTTCAAGCCGAAGGGCATTACTGTGTAGCAGAAAACACCCTTTGGAGTCCTGAATGACGTGTGTTTTGCGTCATCGGGGAACATCTTGATTTGATTGTAGCCTGAATACCCGTCCATGAAGGACATGCGCTCAAAGCCATATGTGTTGTCGATCATCACATCAGTGATTGGAAACGAGAATTCGTCCTTCGGGCAAGCAGAGTTGAGATCCCTGAAGTCGATACAGACTCGTATCTTCCCGTTCTTTTTGGTGACAGGAACGATGTTGGCTACCCAATCCGGGTGTTGTTCCTCACGGATGAAGCCGCTGGTCAAGAGTTTGTCTACCTCCTGATCGATGGCATTCATGATGTCCGGACGAAAGCGTCGCTGCTATTGTTTGATAGGTTTGGCATCAGGTAAGATGTTCAACCTATGCATTGCGATCTGTGGATCGAGTCCCGGCTTGTCTTCATAGCTCCAGGCGAAGACGTCGATATACTCTTTAGCCAGTTGGATTAAAGATTCTCGATCTTCTCCTTCCAGGCTTTTACTGATGAAGATGGGTTTGGAAGAAGACCCCTCCCCGAGGTCGATCTGCTCGACTTCGTCTTCGGTGGGAGGTTCACGAAGCTCAAAACGAGATTCCCATTGTTCCCTAGGCGTTGGGCCCAGGGTTCTTCTTCGAAGGGTTCTGGCGCTTGGTCTTCGCCTTCACCTTTTTGAGGTTGTGCTGACGTCATGTTAGCTGACAGCACTTTCCTGAAGACTGATCCGATACTGGTATCGGAATCCCAAGTCGATGCTTCGGACGAGTGGGAATGTTCTATGTCTTCTGCATCTGAACTCTCTGGGGTTGATGGCGGCGTGACATAGCCTAACCCTCGTCCAGTCCGATTATAATAGTCCTGTGGCTTTCTATTGGGCATCGAAAGTCGGACAGGGAGATGCCGACCCTTGCCGTAGTTTAAGCCTTTGTTGCTTTTCAGGTTGTAGCCCATCTTTTGGATGATGTGCTTTGCCGCATCCGTGTACCGATAGACTTGTACTCTGCCGATATCAGGTTCGGGTTCGATTGACGGGAGGTCCCGATGACGCTCGACTTTGCCCGAGATGATGGTGCCTTGGTCTCGGCTCCGTGGAGGGACTATGAAGACTCCTTGAGACGGGACTACTCGATTATGGTAGACGGTCGTTATTTGTGTTTGCAACGACCGTAGAGCATTGTCTAATGTATACATGGCATTCCAGTGTGGAAGACAAGAACAATTAAAAGACACTCTATTTTTGATAAAATACGAGATCTTATCCCGTGGGATTACATTGTCAAAGGAGGGTGCCTCTACGTCAGCCGAGATATAATCACCAAGCTCCTCGTCTGTAAGAACTGGGGGCGGACTAGGAGAGTCCAACACAGCTTTGGGGTCTGAGAGGGTTATATGAGCCTTCTCTGACACCTTGGATGACTGCGGCGGCTTGCCCTTGAGACGCACCTTGAGAGGCGCCTCGGCTACGCCTCCGGTGAGTGGTGCCTTCCCTTGTAATTTTGCCACCAGCGGAGCCAATGTTTGAGGTGGCTTTCCCTTGAGGCGTATCTTCAGGGGTGCTTCGCGAGCCGGCGCTTTCCCTGATAGCTTGATGCTCATTGGAGGCGCCTTCTGGGGTGGTTTCCCCTTCAGTCGGATTTTCAAGGGGGCGTCGGGAGTCGTCTCAGGCTCCATGTCCGGCTCTGTTGCCGTCTCTGCCTCATCATCAGCGTCGTTGGCTTCCTCCTCGTCAATGGGCTTATACAAGTCAAAATCGGTGAAGTAGGCTTCAATCCCTTTGAAAGGATCGATGTCTGCAAACTCCGTCCGGATGACACCATTGGTGGATACATACTTCATGCACTGGTGGAGCGTGGAGGGCACCACCATGTACTCATGCAGCCATGGTCGACCGAGCAGGATGTTGTAGTTGACCTCGGCATCTACCACATAACAAGTCACCTCAGTTTTGAGGCTGCCAATGTGACACTTCAGTCGGATCTTGCCCAATGGCTCGCTCTTGCTAGCATTGAAGCCACTGATGGTTGTATTGGAGGGCGCCAGCCGGTACATCGGGATCCCCAGCTTAGATAGCAGCGCCTTCGGAATGATGCTTAGGGAAGACCCAGGATCGATCTGAATTCGGCTCACCTTGACCGAGCCAATGTACCCTGTATAATACAGCGGTCGGTTATGTCGGTGATGCTTGAGCAGCATGTCTTGTTGGGTGAAAGTTATGTTTGGGATAACTTCATCCGCACAATGACAGTACGCACAAGTAGTTGGGAGGTCTTCAGGCTGCTTGACATGACTGAGAAAGAATTCAGCGTCCTTCAGAGCTTCGCAGAGAGCTTCTCGGGAATCTTTAGAAAGACGCAGGAGCTCGAACAAAGACAGGCGCGCAGGTGTACTGGCTAATTGTGCTAGAATGTCGAAGTTGTGAGGCTTGGACAGCCCCGAAGCATTCTCCTTCCGTAGAGGTCTGTCAAAACGGGCCTCCACCTGCTTCTGCTTATTGGCTGCTGAGGGCTTAGATGGACCCTCCTCAGGGATGGTGCTAGGAGGCACCACCTCGGCGGCGGCTTCGCCGGATTAGGAGCTCTGTTGTGCACGTGTCTGCACTGGAAGTGCCTCTTCTGTTGAAGAAGAGACTGTGCGGCAAGACTTGATCTTCCTGCCTTTTGATTTGGAGGTAGGGCGTACCTCTGATTGAGTCACCTCGTAGACGAGGTCGGGGTGAACCCAGAGGACCTCTCCTCGAGATGTGGTGAGCGGGGTGAGTCCACTCACATTGTCACGAGTAGATGGTAAGTTTACCACCTCCATTGTCGCCTTAGGGATGGGGACGACGCCATCTTGTGTGGTAGTTGGCGGCAAGGTACCGAACTGAAGCGAAACCACATTGGCCGACACCGTCTTATCTTCATAGTCGACGGAGATTACATCCCATTGATCATGCGCTGGATGTAATTCTTGAGGACGTAGCAGTCCTTGGTCGGGTATCCGACAAACCGATGGTAGTGACAGTACCTTGGGTTGTCCACTTTCCCAACTTCATCGGGCCGCTTTGGGTCCGGTAGCTTGATCTTGTCACCCTGCTTCAGTATCTCGAAAAGTTGCAGGGTGTCGTCATCATTGAATGAATAAACCTCCTTGGGTCTCGGTGCCAGTGGAGGCTTCTGAGTAGACGCAGATGCGCCTTTTGAGGCATTAACAGTCAATACCTGTTTCCCTTTTGCTTCTCGTCCGGAGCTGTTAGCTGCGGACTTTTTACCCTTATCGTCAAAGGCGGGGAAGCTGACACCCAGAAGACGTGCATTGGCCGCCTTCTTTTCTGCAGCTTCAGCTTCGATGATCAGGGAGCTCCAGTCAGGAGGGGGAGTAGAGTTGAGCCAGAGCTTTACTGCAGGCAACATGTTCATGCTGCAAGCGGAGAGGAGCGCATGTTCTGGCATGCCTGGAGGTAGCCTGAAGCAAGCCTGTCGGAAGCGTTCGATGAACGCCCGAACCGTTTCCTTCTCCTTCTGACGTATCTCTATGAGAGACGCCATCGTCATGTCCTTCCCGCCGTCGTAGAAGCGGTCGAGGAAGAGGCACGTCAGGTCGTCGAAGGACGATATGGAATTGTCGGGGAGGCTGCAGTACCAGTCATACGCCACTCCTTTCAGGGCCCCGACAAAGATACTGGTGAGGAGCGCGTCCTCCTTCGGAAGATGCCCTGTCTGTGACTGGAAGTACGTCAGGTACCGTCACGGAGAGTCCTTCCCGTCGTATGGCGTGAGTGTTTATGGTTTATACTTTGGGGGATAAACCACCTTGTTCCACTCGAGGGGATAAGGCTGGGGAATGCCCATCTTCTGGCGTTCCTCTTGCCTGTTCTTGGACTCGAAGCGCTCCCGCAGGTCTTTGATCATTTCGACCACATCCTCCGTAGAGCTAGGAGTCGGGGAAGGAGGTACCATCTGGATTGGAGCGTTTGAGGGCTCCGAGGTCCGAGGTGCTTCTGTATCCGAGGGCGCCCGTTGGAGGGGCACACTCGACTCCCCATTAGCTCCTGGGTCAGGACCAGTTGAAGGTGTCTTGATCAAGGCCGACCGCATCTCAAACACTGCTTGAGTCAGTGCTTGCATAGAGGCAGAGAGGGTTTTGAGACCTCCCTCTAATGAGTCTATGCGCTGGACTATGTCCTGTGACGGTGCATCAGACTCGACATCATCCCCAGCCATGTATACTGTCCTGACACGGCCAGGAGTGGATGGATGGGTTGAGGCTTCGCTTTCGGCCTCACTCTCATGCGGAGGAGTTACTTCTCCTGGTGTTTGGCCACCCCCAGCCACATTCTGGAGTTCATCTTCAATAGGCGCATCTGCAAGGGTCTGATTGCCCTCAGCTCCGTCTTGAAGGACCTCTTAGTTTCCAGAACTACCCCCGGCGGTGTCCTGGAGGACATCCTCATTTTGAGGGGCTTCAGGGAGAGTAATCTCGCCTTGATGATGAAGATCCGCCGCAGCTGTGCTTTGGACATCTTCGTCTTCGGAAGGAGGCTCAACAAGGGTCTGGCTACCCCCAGCTTCCTCCAAGGACTTCTTCCTCGACCGAGTACCTTCAAACACTCCAGAGGTCGAGACAGCTGCCTTGGTTTTCCTCGGCTGGCTTTTGGATGAAAACGAGGAATTGGCAGTCGTCTTCTGGATTGATGAGAAGTTGGAGACCACGTTGCATGAAGCAACCTTTGGCTCCTCTTCAGCTGACAACTTTGTCCCAAGGCGACGTCGGAGAGGTGTCGATGATTGCAGTCGTTGGAAGACCGACTGTCTTGGTGGAGCTGCCGCCTTGCAACAGCAGTTGATGGTGACCACCGCACAAGTATGCCCCGTAAGAGGCGCATCGTGCTTGTTGGTCGACTCTCCTGACCGGCGCTTGTGAGTGATCACGTTGCGCAGGTCGTTGGAGGAGAGTGGTGCCTTCACACCCCCTTCAGACGTATGGCAAGGCCAAATGTCGGGGTGGTCAGGCGAGTGTTGCGCCCCCTGATCTAATACCAAGCAGGCATCACGATCAGTAGTGGGGGAACCACAACATTTGA
Source organism: Iris pallida (assembly GCA_029216955.1). Taxonomy (NCBI): domain Eukaryota; kingdom Viridiplantae; phylum Streptophyta; class Magnoliopsida; order Asparagales; family Iridaceae; genus Iris; species Iris pallida. The sequence goes on from JANAVB010025598.1 coordinate 31,534,682, forward strand.
AGTGACTTGAACGGACCTCAAACGCACAACCAGAGGAGGTGCGGGAGTTCAAGACCACTGAGTTTGCCTCTCTCGACTTGGTTGTGCATGCAGTAGATGCGCCCAAGCGAGATGAGGACTTTGAAGATCGACTCGTTGTTGGTGCAGAAGCACTTGAGTCAACCTTGTACAGCTTGCCATCGGCAGCGTGCGTGATGACGAGCGCGTGCCTCTGGCCGGCTGCTGGCATAGCACGTTTGTGGCGCATGGCCCGTGCCACCTTGGATTTCTTCGTACCAGCCCGCTGGGGCGCATAGTACTCAGCATCCAAATTCTCCTCGCCATTACAGCGAGTGAGTCTGTCAAAGACAGAGGCTTTTTGTGACGCATCAGAGGTGATGCGCGGGGCATTGGCTGCGCCCCTGCTCCGTCGACGTATCTTCCTCGCCTGAGAGGGAGATAGCTGGGGAACGTGGTCGGCCGCACGCTTCCCCAAGAGATGCGCTGCATCGGCGGGCGCACCTTGGTTGCTGAGAACGTCAGCAGGAAGGGAAGACTGGATTGCTGCATCCCCTTCAGTGGTGGTGCCCGAGGCGTCGACTTTGCGCACCCAGGCCGTACGGATCTTCTTCGGCTTTGGTAGCCGCTTCGAAGGACTCGCACTTCCTTCAGAAATGAACTCCTCGTACGCCTATTGATTGAGGCGCACGACCAGCATCTTGTGGGAGGAGCCCACCTTCACGTCGTCGGCCTGTGACACGACTTTCTCGAAAGAGGAGAAAGAAGTCCCCAGCAGAGTCGCCAGCTTGTTTGCCATTAAAATTGTTTGATTGAAAACTTTAATACAAACAGAACAGTGTTACAATGTAGGACTTAGATGTAGTCCTAGGAGTACACTTTTGTTTAAGCTGGGTCCTTAGTGCCAATGGAGCGAGTATTAATGCGTTGACTCCGTTGACCGGCTGACGACGGTTATCTGTTCTCTGAAGGTGTGGATTGCTCTGGGTGCTGGAGCTTGCTAAGAGGAGGAAGACATTGAGTGTCTGTGTCTGCCTCTCTGGTGATTCCTTGTATGTTCGTTGTGGATCCTATGTGTGTGTGAAGGAGAAGATCCCTCTATTTATAGTTTTGCAGGCTGGCTGCTCATGCACGCATGTAGGATGTGCCGGTGTGTGGGGACGCCACGTGGAAGTTGCTGATGGGGGCGCACGGATGATACGCCCTGATTGGGAGGTTGAACTCTCCATACTGCTGTTGTGAGCCGGCACGTAGCAGAGGAGAAGATCTTTCTGTTGCTGAAATCTTGGACGAGTTGAGTCAAAGGACACGTGTCATCGACCCATGGCTCGAAGATCTCGGATTTGGTGGGGGGAAGTAATCCGGTGAGCTGCGCCTTGATTGGGCGCAGGAGGAGGTTGCGGCTCATACCCTTTAGGGGTTACAAACTGTTTAGAGCGCATGGCTTTTGAGGCGCTTGCAGGCGACTTTCCTTCTGTCTTTCGGGATCAGAGATCAGTCTGGGGCACATGGCTTTTGAGGCGCATGCAAAGCTTCAACTGGAGACTCTTCTTCTGTCTTTAGGGATCAGTGAAGGGTCTGAGGCGCATGGCTTTTGAGGCGCATGCTGGTTTGGACGCATGGCCGTAGAGGCGCATGGCGATTTGGACGCATGGCCGTAGAGGCGCATGCGGATGGCCACGTGGCAGTAGCCGTCGGAATAGAGTCATGATGATGCTGACGTTGCCGACGCTTCGTTCTCGAAAAAAGCTGTCAACTGTTCAGACTTTGGGAAGCGTGCTGCCAACTCTGGTGTCAGTTCAGCATTTAATGTTTGTGACGTTCGATGGACAGCTGAGTGGGCACATTGGTTGGTGTTCCACTCGGCATGGAGATGTGAGGGAGGGCGCATCCTCTGTGATGTGCCGGGTACTGTAGGACGCGTCTGTACGATGCACCTGATGCTGGAGGGCACGTCCGTGTGATACGCTGTTTGGCTGGCGCATCCGACATGTCCTTTAATGACGCGGCTGTCTCGCTCCTCGAGTGCTATAAATAGCCGTTTGGCTAAATTCGAGGCGTCCGGTTCATCCATTTAATGCAAATTCATTGTACGGAATTCAGAGAGTCATCCACTTGGCGCGTGGGTTTGATTTGCCCGGCCTATAAATAGTGGCATGGAGAGAAGGTTTGCTCCTCATTCCCTCACGTACTTCCAACATGAACTTGGATATGTGGGTGCATTCTGTTGACGAAGTGCTCCCGAGGGTAAAGATGAGACGTCGTGTTGTCTTTGATGCACTTGAAGGTGACTGTTACATCCAAAAGACGAAGTCGAGGGCTTCTGAGGCAGGCGGAAGGTGCCTGTTGCATCCAAAGATAGGGATGTTCGGGCCTCGTCTCCGTTGTTTCGGAAGAGCCGTAGATCGGAATGGTGGTGCTAGGCTCTCTCTTCCTTCAAAGTGGGTGCCGCCCACTTTGATTGTGTTGAAAGCTCCTTGTGCCATGATTTCGATCACGGTCTTCCTTGGTCTTTGGAGGCTCTTTCGAAGCCTCCCCTGGCCACAGCATTTACGGTGCTCTTTTCTTCCTTGGTTCCAGCCAGAGGGTTAAATGCTTTGCTTGGCGAAGCACTTATCAGGTGAGCCTGGCTGGAAGAGCGGCACATAACTGGGCTCTGCTCGGCCAGGTGAGCCTGGTTGGAAGAGTTGCTCATAACTGAGCTGATGAAGGGATGCACATAATTGAGCTGGATGCACATAACTGAGCTGCTGAAGAGATGGTAGGATGCGCCTGGCTGGAGGCGCATGACATCCGCTGCGCCTGGCTGACAGCGCATGGTGACTGCTGCGCCCATCGGAAGGCGCATGGTGGTTGCTGCGCCTATCTGGAAGGCGCATGGTGGCTGTTGGCTATAGATCTAGGATCCTTCCTTTGTAGAAATTTTCCTTTGTACAACCTTTTCTAGACATGTAATAGACTTATATATATATAAATAAAAAGTCCTTCTTCGAATGTCTATGGCTTATTTGATTAGCTGTCTGAGTTTTGGCGCATAAAATGCCTGGCGCATGGGCTTTCTGGTTGTGAAATTCCATGCTTCTACACAACACCTATAGGTAAATCCCTATTCCCTCCACCAAATTTCAATTTCTTTACATGGATAGGAATCCCTAGGTGTCCTCTCATTGTAGGGATAGGTTTGACTTTCGTGTCCTTTACATGTCCGTATTGGACATGTATCAGTCGATAGTTATTAGTGTTCGACGAAATGCCACAGTGGGCATTTCGATCGAGTTATCAATTTGTGTTTGAATAGAAATTCGTGTTTGAATAGAAATTCATGTTTTAGTGTCGCTTAGGGGTTTCTAAGTGACTGAGTTGATTTCGTGTCATTTTAGTGTCGAGTCGGACCCGTGGACACGACCACACACGTGCAGGCAGCAGTGCCCTACAGTTCGTGTGTTCGTGCAGGAGCTGTAGGATACGTGGGCGCGTGTCCTTTGACACGGAGCTCGGGGCAGTATCTGACATGACACTCCCCAAGTCTCGTGTCCTTTGGATCCGTGTCGGGTGAGAAAACTGACCTGCACTGGACACGGGGGCACAGCCACTGAACCAGTTCAGTGTACACTTATTCGTGTGGTGTTGGACACATTTGTTTCCTGATTTTGGACACATTATGGAGTGTGTGACACGTGCCCATATTGAATATTATTTACCATCCTAAATCCCACTGATTAATTGTTATTTTAATGATAGGATAGGAAATATCATATTCGACTGATACTGTGGTGTATCAGTGAGTTAATGAGCCTGTTCTTCATTTTCAATTTATTTTAATAATTAAATATCATGTAATTAGTTATGGTATAATTTCTGATTCAATAAATAGCATGTTAGGTTGTGGGGATTCATTTTGTATTGATATTGGTTGATGTGTTCATGAATGGTTGAATGAGATTGAATGTTTAGTTTAGTACAAATCGATTTTCTTCCTAACTGACAACCTAAGAATTTATCATGAGGTTTGTAATTCACTGATTTAATCTGAGACACACTGGTTGTATCAATAAACCTGAGTTCATACAATTTCCTGTATACTGAAACCAATTTTCTGTACACATAACACGGAACACCCACATATAATTGAACCTGGGAAAACCACACACACTGAAACTGAGTTGTGATACACTGAAATGGGTTCCTAAGACACTGACTGCACAATGTTTGTTTCCTGAGATTACTTGTTTGACACTGTCACCATGTTTTAATGTAAACTGCTAACCTGAACAAAGCACACACACACGCCCACATTCACACATAGGAAATAACTCATGATAACTGAGACACACTGTCAACAAAGCACACATGTCACGACCCGCAACCTAGAGTAAGGGCACGAGAAGTGGGTACGTCCAGCCTACGCTGCAGTATCGGCGGTAGAACGCTGTCCTAGGTCTCATGCATCTAACAGTATAAGGCTAAACAGTTTATACTCTCCGAATGGGGGTGACATAGCAGAATGTAAACTCAATCACAACTAAGGAAAAAGAAGCACGATATGAAATAGAACTCAAAATGAAATACAGATGATCAGAAGAGTCTAAGTGTCTAAGATAACAACTCAGCAAACATCCAGAAATACAAAGTCTCAACTACAGAGTATGAAAGAATATATATAATCCAGATCTTAAATGACAGAAATAGTAAAACCTAGACTAGTCCCAAGACAACATAAGTAAAATAAAGCCTAACTAAACTAGTCTAGGCAGTAGGGGTAATATCATCAGCTAGAGCTGGATCCTCCTGAGAGTCCAGCTCATAAGTGTCGTCTAGGGCTGTCCCATAGAAGGTATCCACACAGGACTCCTCCTCCTCGTCCTCTGTAATATTTTCAACGGGTCCAGTCAGGACAGGAACGAGCACAATACATCTCAACAGATCATAGCAGGTTAGAAATATAAGCATGCAGTAGAGTAAGATACAGGAAACTGAAAAAAAGTATAGAATGTAAACAGAGAAAGAACTGTAATAGAAATATCTACTATAAATAGAGAACTAACAGTGGCTAGTGAGTCAGAGTACAATATAGACATGTGAATGGCATAGGAGATTCTGGAAACTATACTATGGAGTGATTCTGGGAACTATACTACATGGATATTATTCACATGTCTACTTCTACTCCCCCATACCCCAATCAATACACATGGATCCAACCAGGTTATGTTACGATCCATGCAATGGGCTACAAGGGGTGATACATGGTAGGCCCAAAAATGGGTGATTCTAGGAATACCCATAAATGGGTGATTCAAGGAAGACTATGTGATCATGAGAGTACATGTCACAAGTGATCATGAACCATGAAGCATAGTGATACACAATGTAAGTGAAACGTACAGAACATGTAGTATCCGATGCTCCCTGAGGGGATAACATCTCAAGAAATGATCCATATAGTACTAATCCGTGTTACCAACGTGACAGCATCAAGTAAAGTAATCTAAAGCAGGAAAATAATTCTAACAGGATATAAAATGATCAGAGAATGTACTCGCCTGCTATCTGAGTGTCTGAGAGAAATATACTATCCGAGAAGAGGTGTCTGGCTCCTAATCAGAACAGCACAAGTCACAACAAGTCTAAAATGATAACAAGATGCAATTTAATACATTCTACATGAATCTAGGTCAATCTTGACCAAAGTCAACTCTTGGTCAACTCTGGTCAACCCTAGAAGTCAAACTAGGTCAACTAGGTCAAATCTAAGTCAAACAAGTCTATACAAGTCTAACTAGTCTATTCTAGGTCTAATCAAAGCTATACAAGTCAACTAGACACTCACTAGACCAAGAGTCCTAGGCTATAGGCTATATCATGCCTAAGCCAACCCACATATCATATATACACATATCAAAATATATATCTAATATAAATAGTACACTCAATATATATAGGATACATGAATATATGAATCTCACACACATATATATATACATGTGTATATATACATATACATAGAGAATTAGGAAAAAAAAATGTGATTGTGTACATGTGTGTGTGTGTGTGAAATATGGCATGAGGGTGTGAGGGTAAGAATGATATCCTGGAAACAATAAACAGTGAAGTGATACATGTGTCAAAGGAAAATAGGAAAAAATCAGTGAAGTGTTACAAAGAGTGTCAATGTGTGGGTGTTAGTGACATACACTGTGTACATGTGTGTATACAGGAATGGGAAACAGTGAGTAATGTTCAGGTGTTAATGGAGTATGTGTATGTGTTTGTGACATGAAGGTGTGAGGCAAATGGAAAAACAGGGTGCTAACTATAGGTAATCAGTGAATGGGAAAACAGAAATTCAGATGAGAGGAATAACATGACAGTGTAGTGTACATTGACACTTGTGTGTGCAAATAGGAATAGTGGCATGGAAATAAGCCTGTGAGTGGTGTTCCTGAAATCAGTAAGTGATAGGCTTTACCAAAACAGTGTATGATACTCAAGAAACAGTGTTAGGAGTGTGAAACATATGAAAATAGTGGCATGTGTTCAAACCTGGAAACACTGAGGTAATAGGAACTGAAAATACATCAGGAATTGGGAAATGAAATAACAGTTAGCTAACTAGGAAATGTAGAAAATAATTGACAGTTACATGTAAATGAACATCATTCGATTTCTCATTCAAGTTCAGCCAAGAAAACAACTAATAAAAGATCATTCGATTTCAGTTAAGAGGGAAGGGAAATCAATTCAAGTATTGAGAAGAAAACAGTGGCTAATACATTGTGTTCATGTGTCAATGCAAAACAGAGAGCATATTAGGAAAATAGGAAAAAACAGGAAACAGTGAGCTGATACATTGTGTTAGAAATGAATGAAACATTCAATTAGGTAAAATGGGAGTTGTATATATTTGGAGTTGAAATATTGTGTTAGGAACGAATGGGAGTTGAAACATTGTGTTAGGAATGAATGAAACATGCTATGATACTTTGTACATATTTAGAATTGTACTCTGGATTGTGGAGTTGTTATCTGAGTTTCAGCTATCTCTCTGTCTTGTATATTCATCTTTGGATTCTGAGTTTTTATCTATTCTATCGTTCAGTACTATCTTCCTTAGCTGTGATTGAGTTATACTTATTTATGTCACCTCCATCCGGAGTGTATAAACTGTTAGATGTATGTGACCTAGGACAGCGTTCTACCGCCGACACTGCAGCGTAGGCTGGACGTAACCACGTCCCGTGCCCTTACACTGGGTACGGATCGTAACACATTTTTAGTGGTGGCCCATGCAGGGGCTAATTTGAAATGCAGCGATATTCGAACTAGAGTATCACTGCAGCCTGCAGTAGAATTAGGATATTTTTGAACGTACTCAATCACATTAGGAAAACTCTTTATCAGACTCGATATATCTAAATTTTGCTGCTTATTATCTTCCTTTGAAATTAAACTGTCCTCCTTTGCTATTTCGACTCATTCTCAGCAATTGTTTCTTTTGATATGTGTCTCCAGGATGGTTGAGACGAGATCACATTGCCAGGGGGATGCCGATGCGAGGTCTGCCACCTCTTATACTCAATAGCCAGTCCCTGGTACCGTAGCCCAGTCATGCCAGCTGGGGTAGGCATTTCAGCTGCGTTCGGAGGAGCCCCTCCACCTGTGGCACATGGGCTGAGTCCGGTAATTCCAGAGGTGCTTTAGCAGCAGCAGCCACCTTCGGGGACAGTTGACGCAGCTCAGCTGTTTGCGTTCTTTCGGCAGTTTATGGAGGGCCAGCAGCAGCAGCAACAGAGGCAGACAGCAGATTTTAGTCGGGGCATTGATCTGGCCGTGACTACAGTGGAGAGAGTAGTAGCTCAGCCAGCGGCGGTCCAGCAGCCGCACCCTCCGAGGGAGAAGGGCATCCAGGATTTTTAGAAGATGCACCCGAGGGACTTCCGAGGGACATCCGAGGGACAGAGGGGATCCTGTATGCTGACGAGTGGATAGAACACATGGAGGAGATATTCAGATTGGCTGAGATTCCGGCGAGGATACAGATTGATACAGCGGCCAACATGATGCAGGATCTGGCTCGCACATGGTACCAAACCGACCCGCGATTTGGTACTTCGGGGCAGACTTGGGCAGCGTTCAAAAAGCTGTTCAAGGAGAAGTTCTTCCCGGATGCAGCGCTAGGAGCCATCGAGACTCAGTTTGAGGCCCTTGTCCAGGGGAGCCAGTCTGTGGAGGAGTACGCAGGGGAGTTCTGCCGTCTGGACAGATTTGTGGAGGGACTATCCGAGGCGAAGAAGGCCCGGAGATTCAGGAAGGGATTGGTAAAGGAGGTCAAGTCCTATACCAAGAGTGCTCGCAGCGCTACCTTTGAGGAGATCCTAGTGGATGCATTAGCCGCGAAGGATGATCTTGAGCTTAGGCTCAAGAGGGGGCGAGACATCCAGGGAGCTAGTGGTAGCGGAGGACCGGCCAAGAAGCAGTACCACCAGCAGCAGAGTTTCCAGCAGCAGCAGTTTCAGCAACCGAGGCATCAGCCAGTGCAGCATCAGCAGCCTAGGCAGCAGCAGCAGGGCCCTAGGCAGCAGCCATTCAGTTTTAGCTTCGACAAGAAGCCGGGGCACGGATGGACTGAGTGTAGGAAGAGGCTAGGGAAGTTCCTCCTGTGTGAATCGTCAGAGCATCAGTTGAGGGACTGTTCCCTCTTTGCGGGCAGGGTAGCTCAGGAAGCCGGAGCCAAGGCTCCAGGGGGACCACAGAAGGGATCGTTGCCAACTTAGCAGCAGTGGTTCGTATAGCACCAGCAGCAGGCCTGGAAAGGCCAGCATGGTCGAGCTTTCGCCATGGCGGCCGAGGATGCAGAGGCCATCGGAGAGCTGGTTGCAGGTTTGGTTCTCCTCGACTCCATTCCAGCTTTTGTACTGTTTGATTCTGGGGCTTCCCACAGTTTCGTATCATTATCTTTTGCTATTAGACACGGCCTAGTTTCTGAATCATTGCCTAGGACCTGCAAGATTACGATCGGGGGTGGAGTTATCCTCGTGAGTGATGTTTGCAGAGAGCGGAGTGTCATTTTGGGAGGGCTAGAGTTGGAGGTGAGCCTGCTCGTAATGCCACTACCGAACTATGATATCGTATTAGGTATGGACTGGTTGAGCAGGCATCACGCCAGTATTGATTGTCGAGGGGTAGGGTTTTGTTTGGGGCACCAGGAGAGCCAGAGTTTGAGTACACCCGACGGCAGGCAGAGTATGACGGAGGACTTTTCTGCAGAGCTTCAGTTGAGGAACAGGCGGCTCCACATCCCTTGATCGCAGAGTTCATAGACGTCTACCCGGAGGAGTTGCCAGGGCTTCCACCGGATAGAGATGTAGAGTTCTCGATTGACTTGGTTCCCGGCGCAGAACAGATTTTTCAGTACGTCTATCGAATGAACAACAGTGAGTTGGCAGAGCTGAAGAGGCAGGTAGATGAGCTGCAGGACAAGGGCTTCATTCGATCGAGTTCTTTACCTTGGGGTATACCGGTACTATTTGTACCCAAGAAGGATGGGTCGGTACGGATGTGTATCGGCTACAGGGCACTCAACAACCTGACGATCAAGAACAGATACCACTGTCGCGGATCGATGATCTCTTTGATCAGTTGAGCGGAGCTCGGGTTTTCCCCAAGATTGATTTAAGGTCAGGTTATCACCAGATGAAGGTGAAGAGGGAGGATATTCCGAAGACCACCTTCAGGACGCGGTACGGACAGTTTGAGTTTTTGGTTATGACGTTTGGGCTAACCAATGCACCAGTAGTGTTTATGAACTTAATAAACAAGGTGTTCCACCAGTACTTGGACAAGTTCATGGTGGTGTTTATTGATGATATTCTGGTGTATTCCAAGACTGAGGAGGAACACGAGAAGCACTTGAGGGTGGTTCTGGAGACACTCAGGAGGGAGAGGCTGTATGGAAAGCTCTCGAAGTGCGAGTTCTTCCTGGATAGAGTTGACTTCTTGGGTCATGTGGTGACTGGAGATGGGATCTCAGTGGACCCAAAGAAGATCACAGCAGTTGAAGCTTGGGCAGCGCCGACTTCAGTGGCAGAGATCAGGAGCTTCTTGGGACTGGCATGATACTACAGGAGATTTGTGTAGGATTTCTCCCGGATTGCAGAGTCGTTGACTCGGCTGACCCGGAAGGATGCTGAGTATGTTTGGTCAGAGGAGTGTCAGGAAGCTTTTGATGAGTTGAAGAAGCGGCTTACGACAGCTCCGATTCTGACATTGCCGTCTGGTTCAGGAGGGTTCACTATTTATAGTGACGCTTCAGGGAAGGGGCTGGGTTGTGTCTTGCAGTAGCATGGAAAGGTGATTGCCAATGCTTTCAGGCAGTTACGTCCCCATGAGAAGAACTACCCTACCCACGACCTGGAGCTGGCAGCAGTAATATTTGCTCTGAAGTTGTGGAAGCACTACCTGTATGGAGAGAGGTTGGAGATCTTCACAGATCATAAGAGCTTAAAGTATGTGTTTACACAGAAAGAGCTCAACATGAGGCAGCGCAGGTGGTTAGAGCTGATGAAGGACTTCGACATATTACTTCAGTATCACCCAGGGAAGGCCAACGTGGTTGCTGATGAGTCGGTATCCGACAGCCATGTGTTTGACTATGGACCGTCATTTGCTTGCTGATTTGGAGAGCCTAGGGATTGAGGTGATAGTGCCCGGAGTTCAGATGCAGATGTGGGGCCTGCAGATTCAGTCAGACTTGGTGGAGAGGATCAAGTCGGCATAGTTTGAGGACGTTGCTCTGCGGTGTCTCCGAGAGCAGGTTCGAGCAGGGCTGGTAGATGGCAAGTTTTCTCTTGCAGAGGATGGTGCCTTGAGGCACGGTTCCAGGTTATGTGTGCCCAATGGAGAGCTCAGGGAGCAGATTTTGTATGAGGCCCACAGATCTCAGTACTCTATACACCCTGGTGCCAACAAAATGTACCGAGATCTTAGGGAGCATGTTTGGTGGTACGAGATGAAGCGGAAGGTAGCTCGCTTCGTAGCTAGGTGCTTGGTCTGTCAGCAGGTCAAGGCAGAGAGACAGAGGCCCGATGGATTATTACAGCCGCTACCCATTCCTAAGTGGAAGTGGGAGCATATCACTATAGATTTTGTATCTAGATTGTCGCGTACACCAGAAGAAAAAGATGCAATTTGGGTCATCGTTGACAAGTTGACCAAATCAGCCCACTTCTTGTCATTCAAGGTGGGTGCATCTACGGAGAGGCTTGCAGAGATGTACATGCGGCAGATAGTCAGGATTCATGGGATTCCAGTCAGCATCATCTCGGATCGGGATAGTTGCTTTACTTTCCATTTCTGGAGGAGTATGCAGACTAGCTTGGGCACTCAGCTCAAGTTTAGTACCGCATACCACCCCCAGACGGACGGACAGTCAGAGAGAACTATTTAGACGCTCGAGGATATGCTGCGGACGTGCGTCTTGGATTTTGGAGGTTCCTGGGAGGATCACTTGCATTTGGTAGAGTTTGCTTACAACAACAGTTTTTAGGCCAGCATTGAGATGTCACCTTTCGAGGCTCTGTACGGGCATAGGTGTCGTACACCCTTATCATGGGATGATGTTGGTGAGCGAGCTTTACTGGGGCCAGATATGGTTGTTGACGCAGCCGAGAAGGTGAAGCTCATTAGGGACAGACTTCGAGTAGCGCAAGACAGACATCGGCACTGGGCCGATAGCCACCAGAGGCCCTTAGAGTTTGAGGTACAGATTAGAGATAGGATTAGAAGTAGGTTGTTCATTTGTTTTGTTTGATTAATCATGTTTGATCATTTAGTAACATGAGACCTTGTTTGTGTTTAGGTCGGAGACATAGTTTTTTTGTAGATATCTTTGACTCGTGGTACCATACGTTTTGGTGGAGGTGGGAAGCTTAGCCCGTGCTTCATCGGACCTTTCGTGATCAGCGGAAGAATCGGTGATGTGGCATATAGGCTAGACTTGCCACCTGCACTAGTGGGTGTCCATAATGTATTCCACGTATCATAGTTGAGGCAGTACGTGGCTGACCCTAGCCATGTACTCGATCACTCGGAGATTGAGGTGGGACCTACTCTCAGTTATCCAGAGCAGCCTGTGGAGATTCTGGATCGCCGAGAGAAGGTATTGAGAAACCAGGTGATACCCTTGGTTCGTGTCGCATGGAGGCATCATTCTCCAGAAGAGTCTACCTGGGAGCGGGAGGATGAGATGCGCGAGCGATACCCTTATCTTTTTGGACCGTGAGGTATGATTGTCTATCCTTCTGATCAGTTAGTTTCGCCTTTCAATTTCGAGGACGAATTTTTTTTAGGAGGGTAGATTTGTCACTACCACATTTCTAGTTTGAGGGTATTTTTGTCATTTTGAAATTATTTAAATTTAATATATATTATTTGGAATTTAATATGATTATTTGGAATGGTGTGATTTAAATATTATTTAATTGATTGCCATGTGTTTGAGATTAGCCCTAACCTAGATTAGTCATAGCTAGTCTAGTTAGTCATGACTAGTATTAGTTAGTATTGGTTAGTTTTGGTTAAGTCATGATTAGATAGAACAAATAGGTTTCAACTTGACTAGAAGGAAAACCTAGATTTTTAGCCATTGAATAGATTAGATGTAATGAGAGCCCTTAGATTGTTTCCCCAAAACCCTAAACCTAGCATTGGTGGCCGGCCCCCCTAGGGAACAACACCCTATATAATCCCTCCCAAAATAGTAGCCTACTTTGTTTATTCCATCATTTGCAAGAACAAGGTTTGTCTTCATTTAAAACTCTTCCTATTTTGATCAATAGTGATCATTTTTCATTGAAACTCCTTCCATGGTGACCTAATTAGTTTCCCCTACTGTTCATGGAGATTATTTACGGGTTTGAAACAATTTGGAGCTTTGAGCTAGCTAGAGGAGATCTCATTTGTGAAGTTTTCTTGAAGGAGCAACACCTATAGGTAAATCCCTATTCCCTCTTCCAAATTTTGATTTCTTTGCATTGATAGGAAGCCCTAGGTGTTCTCTCACTGTAGGGATAGGTTTTGCAGACTTTCGTGTCCTTTACATGTCCGTATTGGACACGTATCAGTCGACAGTTATTAGTGTTCGACGAAATACCACAGTGGGCATTTCGATCGAGTTATCGATTTGTGTTTGAATAGAAATTTGTGTTTTAGTGTCGCTTAGGGATTTCTAAGTGACTAAGGTTATTTCGTGTCATTTTAGTGTCGAGTCGAACCCGTGGACACGACCATGCGCGTGCGGGCAGCAGTGCCCTGTTGTTCATGTGTTCGTGCAGGAGCTGTAGGACACGTAGGCGCGTGTCCTTTGACACGGAGCTCGGGGCAGTGTCTGACACGACACTCCCCAAGTCTCGTGTCCTTTGGATCCGTGTCGGGTGAGGAAATTGAGCTGTACTGGACACGGGGGCACAGCCACTGAACCAGTTCAGTGTACACTGATTCGTGTGGTGTTGGACACATTTGTGTCCTGATTTTGGACACATTATGGAGTGTGTGACACGTGCCCATATTGAATATTATTTACCAACCTAAATCCCACTGATTAATTGTTATTTTAATGATAGGATAGAAAATATCCCATTCGACTGATACTGTGGTGTATCAGTGAGTTAATGAGCCTGTTCTTCATTTTTAATTTATTTTAATGATTAAATATCATGTAATTAGTTATGGTATAATTTATGATTCAACAAATAGCATGTTAGGTTGTGGGGATTCATTTTGTATTAAGATTGGTTAATGTATTCATGAATGGTTGAATGAGATTGAATGTTTAGTTTAGTACAAATCGATTTTCTTCCTAACTGACAACCTGAGAATTTATTATGAGGTTTGTAATTCACTGATTTAATCTGAGATACACTGGTTGTATCAATAAACCTGAGTTCACAAAATTTCCTGTATACTGAAACCAATTTCCTGTACACAGGACACTGAACACCACCCTATAATTGAACCTGGAAAAACCACACACACTGAAACTGAGTTGTGATACACTGAAATGGGTTCCTAAGACACTGACTGCACAATGTTTGTTTCCTGAGATTACTTGTTTGACACTGTCACCATGTTTTAATGTAAACTTCTTGAAGAACAGGTGGCAACTCTAGAGGGGGGTGAATAGAGTTTATATAGAAAATAACCAATTAAAAAATTAACTCTTTCACGAATAATAAATAATCAGAGTTAAATGCGAAAAGTAAATGAAGAGCAAGAAAGCATACGCAAACACAGCGATTTTAACCTGGTTTCCCTCGTGGAGGACTAGTCCAGGCCTGAGAACTCTAGTTCAGGATTAAATCCACTATTTGTGAAATAGTAGTTTACAACCCGTGTCTTTACTTCAGAAGAGCACGTCAACTTCTTACAGAGGATCGCAGTGGCGATTTGCTTGGAATTGTCCAAGCGACTTCTTCAACTCTTGCACAAGAATCCTAACTGAGAGATGCTGAGCACTCAAGACTTAGGAGGCTTGTGGCTAGTAGATGGGAAGGGTATGGCTTATTTGAGCTATAAGAGAGAAGAAAAGAGAAGATTGGATGATTTGAAATGAGAGAATTCATGCCCTATTTATAGTGTTTTTATAGGCAGAATTCGGCCAGAATTCGGGTAGAAAAATTCAAATATTTGGCCGTTGGACAACTAGCAACCAGCTAACCTAAAATTAGGGTTCCTGATTTCTAGGGGACAGAGTTCGGCCCGAACTCTGTGTGGAGGCAGAGTTCGGCCCGAACTCTGTCTCCAGAGCACAGAGTGGTTCTAAGGGGACCATTGGGCAATATTTGGTTTGGTGGAGCTTGGGATTATTGGGTAGGCTATAGTCTAAGTTTCAAGAGCTCAGCATGACTCAGATTACATTAGTCTAGACTCAAAGAAAGTGTAAAATACAGACTCGAATTTAACTGAAAAGCGGAGGCTGAGCTGTTGTCTGTCTTGAGCTTAATGCAGACGTCGTGTGTCGTATTGAATTATTACAGATATTATTTAGTCAATGTTGTCAATATTTGGTTGACTGTGACTTTATGTCAACAATCTCCCCCATATTGATAATTGGCAAAATAATATATGTATATTCAACATTCATACCTGGACACAGTTGATTATAGCAACATAGCTCCCCCATAATCGATGCCGAGCTAGAAATAATAGCACCCCCATAATCAGTGAACGGTGCTGAGCTAGAAGCAATAGATCCTCCGTAAATAATGCATTGAACCTGTTGGCCTGATAAATAATATCTCCAAAAAGCACAAACAAGCACAGATATACGAAAGAAACAAATATATCCAGAATATACATAGTTCTCCCCCTTTTGGCATTTAGCAATATAGACTGCAGATGAATGAATAGCATAGAAACTGCAGTAGACAATTAATATTGATGCAACCACACCAAGCAGAGAAGAAACAGTATATGAATAATCAAAATGAGTCACTAGCATAAAATATAAAACTAAGCATAAAAAAGTCATCACACAGAATCAGAGTCATCAAACTACCAGAGTTTTAGAACATCCAAAAACCAACTAAATAACTAGAAATCAAAAAGCATCAACTAAGATAATCATCAGCAGCAGCAGCAGATAGTAGCCAATCTCCATCACGGAGCACGAGAGGGCCCAGCAGAGTCTGAATGATCAGTGAATAAACGGCTGGGGTCCACGATAGCAGCATCCGGATCCAGGTAATGCATGACCCAGGGGTCGTCAATGCGATATCCAGCGCGACCAGGATCCCGCTCCATGGGAATGGGCATAGAGGGGTAACGAGACAAGGAATACCGGATATCGTACAGCGAGTTGCTAAGGGCACTCATCTGCAGGATAGTCCGATAGTCCATCTGAGTCCAGCGATCGTCCTCCAATGCGAAACGATCTCTGAGCATGGTCTGAATGGAGTCAAGAGTAGCAGGAGGAGGAGGCGCATCCTGTCCAAGTGGAGGGGCATCGGGCTCCTCATCAGAATGCTCAGAAGTGTCAGGAGAAGCAACAACTGCCTGAAGGCGTCGTGCCTTGGACAGGAAAGCAGGAGCAGGCAAGAACTGACAGTCATGAATAGGAATAATGAATGCACGAAAAACCAGAGGAAGGTATAAAGGATAAACCAAGGCTCTTGGTTTCTTCCTACAGTTTATCATCCAGTCCATCATTGTCCATGGAAGATTGAAGGGGATACGATAATGAAGGTGATACAAAGCAGAGATCTCAAAGTATATAACTTCATCGGTGGAGCCAGCTTTTGGCAAGATAGTGTTGAAAATAATTCGATAAAGCTCATAGAAATACGGGTTGAGGTGCTTGGCCATAAGCTTGCGAGGACTTAAGTTAGGAGCACATAATTCCTCCTTGAAACTTTCAAGAGAAGTTTCACCAACAAATTGGAATTGGCGAGCTTCCACAAGCTTATCCCAAATATCGAGATCTTGAAGTGCAAGATACTCGCCCAACTCAGAAGCATCAAAAGCAATATCAATATCGGCAACCCGAGAATAGATGTGAGTGGCATCGTGAGTCAAGTTACAATAGAACATTTGTATGGCGCTACGATAAATAACAAAGTTTGAAGCCACTAACTCATTTAAGCAAAGATCTTGAAATAATGATTCAAATTGTGAGAAAATGGTAAAATTAATGGGATGTCCCGCGAAGACCGGACGAGTCCGAAAGTCGCTAAACCACTCGTTGGAGGCATCTAGCGATACAAACATTCGGTCGTCATAAGTATTAGGGTCGCGGGAAGGAGTTGGATTGAACAACGGATGATGGGGTTGTGGTTGTTCAATGGGTTGCTCAATGGGATGAGGAGGATTCGAAGAGGAAGCACCCTCGGTTCGGATCCTCTTCCCACGATTGGGCAAGCGAGGAGCCATTCGCAAGAAAATAGAGAACTTGAAATGGAGAGAAAGAAGGAGATATACCTGAAATCAACAACAAACAGTGAAAGAGAATGATGAGAAACCCCTTTTCCTTGATTTTGAGGAGTAATGGAGCACTCTTGATAGAAAACTAGGGTTAGGGTTTGTAGGAAAAAGTTTGGAGAGGTGGAGAAGAAGGAAAGAATAAGGAGAGAGATGAAAACCCGAAAATAAAGAGAGGGTTTTCTTTGGTCGGAGGGAATCTGGACCGTACAATCAAAAATGATCAAACGGCTGAGGCTGTCCCCGACGCTGGAACAATGGGACAGAACTCGGCCCGAACTCTGTTAGGGGCATAGTTCGGCCCGAGTTCTGGATCAGTATTCCAGAACAGAAAAATGGGCTAGAAGATAGAAAAAATGGTTAAGCGTTAAAAAGGAGTTAGAAATGAGGATAAAAGCTTGATGAAATCAATCAAATAGATAGAGAGGTATACTAATATCAGAATGAACTTAGAAAATATCAAGTAGGCAATAATAAATCAGAACGAACCATATAATAAACAAGAAAATATATTATAATTCAATAGTTTGAATTTGCCATGGGTTAGCTGCAGGGGCCGGATCCCAGCTAGCGGTAGTCCTGAGGACTAGTGCACCGTGTCGCTTAGGCTTTTACGCCTTGTTGTCAGAAGGGCCCTTTCGACTTGTACCCATAGCAAGTTCATCGTAAGAGAATCATAATATAATCGATATTTACGCAGGTGAGTTTCAATTTATGACAGCTTCATTTAAAATTCCAAGTTCATGACAAAGGAAATTGAAGCGCTCTTCAGATAATGGCTTAGTAAAGAAATCTGCTAGCTGATGATCAGTGTCAATAAACTCTAAGTTAATCGTGCCAGTTTGCTGATGATCACACAAAAAGTGGTGTCTAATCTCAATGTGTTTTGTGCGTGAGTGACAGATAGGGTTCTTAGTCAAGTTAATAGCACTAGTATTGTCACAGAATATAGGAATGTGCATGAAAGATAGATTATAGTCTTCAAGGGTTTGCTTCATCCACAGAATTTGTGCACAACAATGCCCAGCTGCGATGTATTCAGCTTCTGTTGTGGATAGTGCGACAGAGTTCTGCTTTTTGCTAAACCAAGAGACTAAAGCCTTTCCTAATAAATGACACGTGCCGCTTGTACTTTTACGGTCGACCTTGCATTCGGCGAAGTCAGCATCAGAGTAACCAATGAGGTCAAATGATGTTGTCTTGGGATACCATAGGCCCATAATAACCGTACCCTTAAGGTATCGAAAGATACGCTTAACCGCGGTCAAGTGTGATTCCTTAGGATTTGCTTGATATCTAGCACATAGGCAAACACTAAATATGATATCGAGGCGACTAGCAGTTAAATAAAGTAAGCTACCTATCATACCTCGATACTTACGTTGATCAACGGGTTTGCCACTCTTATCTGGTTCTAGTTTGGTTGAAGTAGCCATTGGAGTGCTGATTGGTTTGACGTTGTCAAGATCGAACTTCTTCAGCATGTCCTTTGTATACTTCGACTGACAAATGAAAGTTCTACTAGCCATTTGTTTTACTTGCAGACCAAGAAAGTAGTTGAGTTCTTCCATCATGCTCATCTCAAATTCTGTCTGCATACACTTGTTAAATTCTTGACAGAGGGTTTCATCAGTAGAACCAAAAATGATATCATCAACATAAATTTGAATTAATAGAATAGTGTCTTTAAAAGATTTTATAAAAAGTGTAGTGTCAATTTTCCCTTTTGAAAAACCTTTCTCAAGCAAGAAACTGCTTAGCCTTTCATACCAAGCTCTGGGGGCTTGTTTAAGGCCATATAGTGCTTTCTTTAGCTTGAACACGTGGTCGGGAAATTTGTGATTTTCAAAGCCAGGGGGTTGTTTTACATAAACTTCCTCCTTAATAAAACCATTCAAGAAAGCACTTTTCACATCCATTTGAAATAATTTGAAATTTTGATAATTTGCAAATGCACAAAGCATCCGAATGGATTCTAGTCTAGCAACAGGAGCATACGTCTTATCGTAGTCGATACCTTCCTCTTGGTTGTATCCTTGAGCTACTAGACGAGCTTTGTTGCGTGTGACTGAACCATCTTCATTCACTTTGTTTCTAAACACCCATTTAGTACCAATTATCGAGTGATTAGCCGGTCTAGGAACTAGTTCCCACACTTGGCTCCTCTCGAATTGGTTGAGTTCATCTTGCATAGCAGAAATCCAAAATTCATCATTAAAAGCTTCAGAAATATTTTTCGGCTCAACTTGTGAAATAAAGGCAGTGCTAGCAATAGAGTCTCTTAGTGATGATCTGGTAGTTACTCCACGTGAAACTTTACCTATCACTAAATTTTCTGGATGAGAAGGCTTGAAAGAGAATTTCTTTGGCAAGCCCTCCAGAGAATTTGTTTCGGCAGAAGTATTCATTGGAGTAGAAGTTGATGGCTCAACGTCATCATCAAGAGTACTTGTTGTACTGTTATCTTCATCAAAAGTCACATTTGTTGACTCTTCCATAATTAGTGAGCGTTTATTAAAGACTCTATATCCCTTACTCTTGGCGGTATAACCAAGGAAAATACCATCGTCAACTTTGGCATCAAATTTGCCTAAGTTGTCTTTGGTGTTAAGGATAAAACATCTACATCCAAAAACTTTAAAATAAGAAACATTGGGGGTTCTCCCAAACCAAAGCTCATAGGGTGTTTTCTTCGTAATGGGACGAATAAGCACCCTATTCAAAATGTGGCATGTTGTACTGACAGCTTCTGCCCAACAATATTTCGGAAGTGAAAATTTATTCAACATGACTCTAGCTATATCGCCGAGAGTCCTATTCTTCCGCTCCACAACACCATTGAGGAGTTCTTGGACAAGAAAATTCATGATCAAAACCATTTACATTACAAAAATTTTCAAAATCATAATTTACGAATTCGCCTCCATGATCACTTCGGATTCGAGTAATCATGTAGCCTTTTTCGTTTTGAACTTTTTTTACAAAAATTTTGAAAACAGAAATAGCATCGCTCTTATTTGCGAGAAAGAAAACCCAAGTAAATCTTAAAAAATCATCAACAATAACAAATGCATAAAGCTTGCCACCAAGACTAGCTATTCTACTAAGACCAAATAAATCCATATGATGTAGTTGCAGGGGTCTAGTAGTACTTACAGAGTTGATGGAATGAAATGAGGATTTGGTTGGCTTGTTTAATTCACATTCGGCACATACCGTGTCCTTTTTGAATGTGATGTCGGGCAATCCTCTCACTAACTTCTTGGTCGATAGCCTGGATATAGTATCCATATTGGCATGACCAAGACGCTGGTGCCAAAGTAGTCGTTCATCTTTGTGGGTATATAAGCATCTACCTGCATTGTTAGTATCTATAGAAAGATAGAAAATATAAATGTTATCCTCTCTTTTCCCTTCAAAAACAATGTCTCCTGTTGACCTATCATAGATGAGGCAATTGTTTTGTCCAAAGTTAATATCATATCCATGGTCAGCAAGATGACTAATGCTGAGCAGGTTATGCTTTAACTCGGTCACTAGGCAGACATCCTTTATTACAGGAGAAGGAGGATGACCAATAATACCATTACCTATTATGTGCCCTTTCAAATTGTTACCGAAGGATACGTATCCTTCTCTCTTCATCGATAGTGATGCGAAAAGATTTGCGTCTCCTGTCATATGTCGCGAGCATCCACTATCGAGAATCCACTTACTTTCAGTTGAGGAGGGAAGGTCCACCTACATCAAGAGTAGATGTGACCTTTGGTACCCGAGTTCTTGAGGGTCCTGAAAAGTTAGTTTTCGGAAACCATGCATATATCTTTTTGTCTACCAGTCTTCTAACTCTACATTGTGGTGAAATGTGTCCATGTGATCCACAGTAGGTACAAATAGCATTTTTATTTATACTAGGAACATGAGAATAATATCTATAAGCAACAGGATGTGGATGGACATGATGTGCAGAGTTAGCATCGTGATGATGATTATGCATAGAATGAGTGGCATGGTGATGATGTCTATGTGGCATAGCATGATGATATTGTCTATGATATGTGACATACTGATATTGTCTATATGGCATGGCATGTGGGTGTGGCATGGTATGATGATTTTGTCTATGTGGCATAACATGATGATTTTGTCTATATGGCATGGCATGATGATGATTTCTATATGTAGAGTGATGTTGGTTGTGTCTTTGTACAGTATGATGAGGTGTATTCTTACGTGCACGTGGTTTATGGAAATTTGTGTATATAAAAGCATGGTTATGTGCTGCATGAGGATGACGTGGTTGACTAGCATGAGTGGTGTTGTGCCCATGTGATTGGGTTTGAGGTTGAACAACCTGTTTACCCAATTTGGTTTCTAATCTCTTAGAAACAGCTTGCAGTTCATCAACCTTAATATTTAAGCCATATATCTTAGTCATAGAAATCTTGTGTCTACTCTTTTCTTCAGCAAGCAACGTGTTGAGTGTAGTAATTTCTTGAGTTTGTTGCTCAATACGTGCTTCAGCATCATGTAAGCTTATTTTAAGCTTGGATACTTCATTTGTGAAATCAGTGGGTGACGTGTCTCTAACATTATCAAGAAGTAAAGAAATTCTTTGTATCTCATCTTCAAGACTTTTGATTTTGTCCTTGGCATGTTTGTATTTAACGATGACCTTTTTGTGATCATCGAGTAAACCAGTGAAGGCATCGCCAAGTTCATCAAAAGAGAAGTCATCTAAAGTTTCGTTAGATACCTTGTTGGAAGTTGCCATTAGGCACATATTTGCCTTATCTTGAGGAGAGTCCTTTTCTTCCTCGGAGTCACTCGCTTCACTTTCATGCCAGATGCTTGTGTTGGCATATTTCTTTGATGAGTTCTTTTTGTATGGCTTCTCATAGCGGTTGCTCTTCTTCAAGAATGGACAGTCTTTTCGGATGTGTCCAGTCTTCTTGCAGCCATAGCAGGTTGGCTCTTCTTCATCGTCTTCTTGTGGTTCCTTCTTTCTTCTATTGAAGCGAAGGAACTTCCTGAAGTTGCGAACCATGAGAGCTTGGTCTTCGTCATCCGAGTTGTCGTCTTCGGTCTCATCGTGCTCAGCCCTTCGTCGATGAGCTTTGAGAGCGATCTCCTTAGTCTTCGGAGCAGGCTCTTCGAAGTCCTTGAGGTCAAGCTCGTGAGTCATGAGCTTACCCATCAAGGTCTCCATTGACATGGTTGTGAGATCGTTCCCTTCTATGATAGCTGTCACCTTAGGGTTCCAAATCTTTGGTAGCCCCCTAAGCAACTTGCGAATCTTCTCATGATTTGAATATTGCTTTCCAAGTGAAGACAGGGGGTTGATGATGTCGAGGAATCTTATGAACATCTGTGTGATCGTCTCGTTTGGCTTCATCTTGAATGCCTCGTATTCTTGCGTAAGACGACTGATTTTTGATTCCTTGACTTGGTTGGTTCCTTCATGCGTCACTTCTAGAAGCTTCCATACTTCGTGGGATGTGGTGCATGTGGATACCCTGTTAAACTCATTCCTGTCTATAGCACAGAATAAAGCATTAATAGCTCTAGCGTCTAGACTTGCCTGTTTCTTCTCTTCGTCAGAATATTTGTCATGTGATTTCTCAATGAGATCACCGTTGACAACTATCCTGGCGGGCTTTTTATAACCGTCAGTGACGACTGTCCACAGGTCAAAGTCTAGAGACTTGAGATAAAAACTCATCCTTGTTTTCCAATACGTGTAGTTAGTTCCATCAAATAGGGGAGGCCTATGAGTGGACTGTCCTTCACCGTGATTGGAAATCAAGGATTGTGTGGTTGCCATGGATCAGCTCTAGGATGTAAATCCTTGTAAAGAGAACAGAGCTCTGATACAAATTGAAGAACAGGTGGCAACTCTAGAGGGGGTGAATAGAGTTTATATAGAAAATAACCAATTAAAAAATTAACTCTTTTACGAATAATAAATAATCAGAGTAAAATACGGAAAGTAAATGAAGAGCAAGAAAGCATACGCAAACACAGCGATTTTAACCTGGTTTCCCTCGTGGAGGACTAGTCCAGGCCTGAGAACTCTAGCTCAGGATTAAATCCACTATTTGTGAAATAGTAGTTTACAACCCGTGCCTTTACTTCAGAAGAGCACGTCAACTTCTTACAGAGGATCGTGGTGGCGATTTGCTTGGAATTGTCCAAGCGACTTCTTCAACTCTTGCACAAGAATCCTAACTGAGAGATGCTGAGCACTCAAGACTTAGGAGGCTTGTGGCTAGTAGATGGGAAGGGTATGGCTTATTTGAGCTATAAGAGAGAAGAGAAGAGAAGATTGGATGATTTGAAATGAGAGAATTCATGCCCTATTTATAGTATTTTTATAGGCAGAATTCGGCCAGAATTCGGGTAGGAAAATTCAAATATTTGGCCGTTGGACAACTAGCAACCAGCTAACCCTAAAATTAGGGTTACTGATTTCTAGGGGACAGAGTTCGGCCCAAACTCTGTGTGGAGGCAGAGTTCGGCCCGAACTCTGTGTGGAGGCAGAGTTCGGCCCGAACTCTGTCTCCAGAGCACAGAGTGGTTCTAAGGGGACCATTGGGCAATATTTGGTTTGGTGG
This sequence comes from Iris pallida, assembly GCA_029216955.1. Lineage (NCBI taxonomy): Eukaryota > Viridiplantae > Streptophyta > Magnoliopsida > Asparagales > Iridaceae > Iris > Iris pallida. Next base: position 31,558,264 of record JANAVB010025598.1, read on the forward strand.
AGCTTGGGATTATTGGGTAGGCTATAGTCTAAGTTTCAAGAGCTCAGCATGACTCAGATTACATTAGTCTAGACTCAAAGAAAGTGTAAAATATAGACTCGAATTTAACTGAAAAGCGGAGGCTGAGCTGTTGTCTGTCTTGAGCTTAATGCAGACATCGTGTGTCGTATTGAATTATTACAGATATTATTTAGTCAATGTTGTCAATATTTGGTTGACTGTGACTTTGTGTCAACACTGCTAACCTGAACAAAGCATACACACGTCCACATTCATACACAGGAAATAACTCATGATAACTGAGACACACTGTCAACAAAGCACACACACACAAAACCTCTAATTTGCCTAAATGCATACTATTTTGTTTTCCTGTACACAGGGAACACAAGTCCTAAACCTGAGTTACATTCATTTGACACACACTGAGACACTGGGACATAGGGGACACTATCTTAGCTCACTGTTTGACCAACCTGAGGTTGGGATACACTGAATGGTTCACTGAAACTGTTGACACTGAACCTGGGAATTGGTTTCCTGGAACAATTAAACTGCCACTATCAACCAACACACACAGGAACCTACCTACATCTAAGTATCCCATATCACACTGACACATATGCTCTCATCTATCCCTGAGATTTTGGGACTGTTGACTGTAGAGAACACTCACACACACTCTATTTTACCATTCCTATTACACAGGTTTCCCTATACACACACAAAGCAAATAACTGAGACCTTAGTGTTAAATCTGAGTTATGTTACACATTCCTGCCACATTCAAATTGACACACTGTTATACCTTCCTGTACACAGGATACTCAAACACACACATACTGTTTTCTCCTCTATCTGAATACACACACTCACACACACATGCCTAAACTCTGTTTTTCTCACACTCTCATATGTTCACACATACACACATATATTGCTATGAACACACTTTTTCTTCACACTCTCATATGTTCACACACATACACACACACACACATTTGCCTTTATTTTCATAACTCTCTCTCTCTATGTGTATGTATAATTACATGTATGCATAATGTGAATATATAGTGTGTAGTTGAGATTCCTATGGGAATATACATATATGTGTATTTAGATATATGGTATATAGGTTCAATTGCCTTGTGTGTATGGCTATTTGCCTATAGGATAGGGCCTATGGCCTATAACCTAGATGACATAGCCTAGGGTACTTATGGGTGGTTTGTGTGTATAAAATACACACATGTGTAATACCCTATAGACTAGTGTATGGTGTGTACTAGCTAGGGCAGACTGTTTAGGCCTAGTTAGACTTCATTGAGTCTAGGTTGACCTAGTTGACCTAACTTTGACTGTTTAGTTGACTGAAGTTGACCAGGGTTGACTTTGATCTAGGATTGACCTAATATCATGTAGATTGCATCATAGTATCATACTTTATTACCTGGACATGTTGTGATTTGTGCTGTTCTGATTAGGAGCCAGACACCACTCCTCAGGCAGTATTTTCTTCCGGACATTCAGGATATCAGACGAGTACATTCTCTGACCGTTTCATACTTGCTAGGAGTATTTTCTTGCTCTAGATTATTTTACTTGATGCTGACACGATGGAAACACGGATTAGTACTATATGGATCTTTTCATACGATGTTATCCCCCTCGGGAGCATCAGATACATCTTGTCATGTGCGTTTCACTTTCATATGTACTCTTGTGCTTTCACCTTACATGTACACTCTCGTGATTCATATACTCTCATGATCACGGAGCCCCCATGTTTATATTCATGTACACCCATTTATGGGTCCCCATGTGAATATCATGTGCAATAACATAACTTGAACGGATCCTTGTGTATTGATTGGGTACGGAGGAGTATAAATAGTCATGTGGACAATTTCCAAAGTAGTGTAGTCATGTACGACCTCTCATATTTATTATCAAGCCATTCACATGTCTAGCTTGTACTCTAAATTACTAGTTCACTGTAGCACTTTACTTATAGTAGATATTTCATTATAGTCTTCTTTTTTTACTCATGTATACTCTTCAGCGTTTCATGTATCTTACTCTATTGCCTGTATTATATTTCTGTCATGATATGAACTGCGTGAGATGTACTGTGCTCGCTCCAGTCCTGACTGGACCTGTTGAAATTTTACAGATGACTTTGAGGAGCAGTGTCCCACTTATTACGGAGCAGGCTTAGATAACACACTTGAGCTGGACTCTCAGGAGGATCCAGTACTTGCTGACGACACTATCCCTATAGACTAGGCTAGATAGCTAGGCTAGTTCTATTTACTTTCATTCTATGATACTTTGTATATATTTGGAGTTGTACTCTGGATTGTGGAGTTGTTATCTGAGTTTCAGCTATCTCTCTGTCTTGTATATTCATCTTTGGATTATGAGTTTTTATCTATTTTATCGTTCAGTACTATCTTCCTTAGCTGTGATTGATTTGTACTTATTTATGTCACCTCCATTCAGAGTGTATAAATTGTACATGTACCTTATAAACTTTTAGATGTATGTGACCTAGGACAGCGTTCTACCGCCGACACTGCGGCGTAGGCTAGACGTAACCATGTCTCGTGCCCTTACACTGGGTGCGGGTCGTGACATAAGGCAAATTGCTAGTATCTCAAGTAGATACACAAGTAGCTCCCCTATCATACTTGTGCACCTATATCAACAGGTGCAAATTAGGGTCAACCTCAGGAAATCATAAGATGTATCAAGCAAAACCTGCACCAGTTGCTAACTTGCGCCAGAGGAAGAATTCTGAGGTGAAAAATCCTGAGACTTATGCTAACCAGCTTAGCACGTCCTTGTACACTCAAGGTATGGGACACCTCAAGAACAGGAACCATGTCCCGAATATCGTCAAGGACTATATTCCTGCAACTTCTTCTCGTCCTGTTAGTGACCTCCGTGAACTCTTAATACAAAAGCGGAAGGTTGCAAATCCATTCCGTCCAGCGGTGGACCAACAACATCATTGCAATCACCACCATGAAGTTGTCATCAAATGTTGCTGTCAATCAGCCAAGCGGTCCATCTTTGACCATTTGAATTATATTCAGACTCCTGAATCAATCCTAGTTGATGAAGATGAATTACTCTATGCTCCTGTCAACATGGCATCTCGAAGCACTGGGGGTGGAAAACGTCCAAGACGTAATGCATCCCGTAATCCCAGTCAACAACACTTAGATCGGATCCATGAATCCGATGAAGGAGTATACCAATATACTAGATCAAGAAGCTGAGAAATAATCGGTCAAATGAATCTTCTTTCTGACGAAGACACAATTGGTCAAAGGGATATTCTTGATTCTAACTAAGATTCCTTCAGTCAAAAAGACATCCCTATCACTCATTCTGGGGGTGGTTCTTTATATGACTTTGATACTGACAGTGAATGTTCTGAAAGGACCATCCTTTCAACTAGCTCGTCTTCAAAGGCTAGAGAAGTGACTGCTTATGCCGTCACAGAAGATCAAGATACTTTCAGTTCTAGCAGTCAATAGCAGAGAATCGCTGCTTTGGAGGCTAGTTTGAAGAACATGGCTGAGATGATGATAGGCATACATGCTATAATTATGGCAAAACATACAGTTCCACCGGTCGCAAATCTGATTCCAACTCTGGAACCTGTGACAACATCAGCTCCCATCAATATTGATCTGGGGGTACAGTCTCCTCACACCACTTCCATTCCTGTGTAGGCTATTCCAAGCTAAACTGGTGCCGGGATGGTACCTATCATGCAGTACCCCCTCCTAATCTATCAAATCAATCTACTCCTCCACAATCAACGAGAGATACCAATGAGGCCATAAAACTTTTACGTACTCAATTTGAAGCTTTCAAATAGAAGGATGGTCTGCAGAAGCTTGGGATCAAACAATCCTATCCCATAGAATGGAAAGATGTCCAATTTTTTCCTAAATACAAACCCCCTACTATTATGTTGTTTGTTGGCAGCACGTCTCCAAGTCAATACCTCAATCACTTTGAAGTAATGACTGATCAACTTCAACCAAATGATGCTCTTCTTACTAGAGTATTTGTCATCAAATGTTCTTGGAACAATTTTATGAGGGAACCAATGACATGACTATGTCTGCTCTCATCAAAATTAAATAACGACATAATGAAACTACTAAACGTTTCATTGAATGATTCCGCCGTGAAGCACTCAAAATGCCTCTCGGAACCCTAGATGCTTTGACTATAGACACTTGCAAATCAAACATGTTGCCTATAATCAACATGTGGAAAGGATCAACATAATTCCAGGATTGGCCTTCCTTTATAATGAACGCCAAAGCAGTAGAAGAGAGCGCTAACAAGTTCAAGCAATTAGGTATTCAAATGCCTAATCTTGACAAAGATGAACACGCTACACCAAATAATAGTAGCCGTCAGAACAATCGCAAGAGCAAGGAGACTTTGGCCATTAATCTCAAAGGCAAAGAAGCCCTAGCCATCAATGTAAATCAGCCAACATCTACTCCAACAGTACCACCACAACGGGTACCACATCCGAAAGAAGAATACTATTTTGATGAAGATGATATCATGAATATCTTTGATTGTCTCATCAAGAGCAATAAACTTCAACTGCCAGAACCAAAACGGCCAGATGAAGTTGGTAAGACTGACCATCCTAAATATTGTGTTTATCACAGGTTTATTGGACATCCCATTCGAGCATGCTATGTGCTCAAGGATAAAATTCAGGAGATGGTCAATTCTGGTGCAATCACTCTCCAACAGGACGAGAAAATTGTAACGACTAATGTCATCCCTTTACAATTTGGAGATTTTCTAGCTCAACTTGTGTAGGACAGTGTCATCCCCATCTCGAGAACTACTCTGGAGATTGTTAATCTTTCACCTGCACGAACTGATGGTCTTGTTCCTCTGTCTAGTGATAAAGGGGAAATTATATAGATCCATTCAGATTTAGTGGCGGACTTTGAAGCACCATCTTCTTCCACCAAGTCTAAGAAGGCCACTAAAAATAAATCATGTCATATAATTTTATTTGGTGAACATTGTCTTCCACCCCTAACTGCTACCTTCATCTCAGCAGCAGATAATCCTTCTTCTTCTTCCCCTGCTGAGACAATATTGTCAAAGCCAGAAGTCAAATACCAACCAGCTTTCCATCTGTATAGTCCACAATCTCGTGAACTAATGATAAAAATGGGATATGACCTACAAAAGGCCTCTGGTTTGAACCATGGAAAGGGATCACCTGTACCTCTTTCCCTTTGTCTTTCTCACAACCAATCTTGGGTTGGTTTGGGTTACTGGACAAACTCTCCATCCCGCCAAAAGAAACCTTCCAGAAACAAGATCCAGGCAAAGAGTTACAATATGGTGTCCTTTGAGCCTGTATCCGAAGAAGAAGTCTTAATTGGTACCAGGTCTGGGAAACCTTACATAAGAGACTATTCAGAAGGTCAAGAAAACCCTGCTTCAGTCCTACAGGCCCCTCAAGCACCACCTTCTCCTGCTGCCAATGTTCCATCAGCTTCTTCACCTCCAATAGAGCCAACTCTCCCAAAACCGACGATAGCTGACAAAGGAAAACATCATGTCCATTTTGATAAAGTATTGAAGAAGAGTCCAACTTTGGGACTTGAGAAGCCGTATAACTTTGATATACCTAATACCCCGGCTAGATTATCAATTTTTGTGCTTCTCCGTCTTTCGAAGGAAACTTGAGAAATATTGAGTGAAGCTTTGATGCAAGCTGATACTTGTCTAACATTCCTTAAAAAGCCAGAGGAAGAGCCTATAACATGCCTTCATTGTCATAGTGTGATGGAGCTGATGCCAAACATCACATTTACACAAGATGATATGTTGTTGGAAGATAATCGTCATGACCGACCCCTCTCCTTCACGGGATATATCTATACCATGAAGGTTGATCGCATTTTGATCGATCCTGTGTCTGCACTTAGCATCATGCCAAAGACTTTACTAGATGTATTGAAGATTCCTGTACACAATCTTTCAACAATCATCACGACAATCTTGGAATTCAATTCTGGAAGATGTAAACCTTTAAAAAAGATCTGCCTGAAAGTTCAAATAGGCAATCTTCGTACAAAGGTTACTTTCCACGTGATCGATAATCATGGCTCCTATAATGCTTTGCTGGAAAGACCCTTTCTGTATGAGCATAACATTGTACCATCCACTTTACATCAATGCTTCAAATATATGGATGTCAATAGAGAAGTCCAAAAGAAATTAGCCGACCTAAATCCTTTCAGGGGCATTGAAGCATATTTTACGGACTCTCGGATGTACAAGGAGGAGTTCATAAAAGTTATATTGGTGATGGATAGTAAGGAAGATCAGAAACATACTTCAAAATATGTTCTTATGATCCCCATCAAAGGACGTGCTACTCATCCCTCTTCTTCTCAGACGTTGACTATACATCTTTCCTCTCATAACAAACAGCCTCATGCTGTAGAAAGGGAACAAAGGGAGCTCACCTCTTCTGAGCTTCTTGTTATTGACCTTCGTTGTAACAAACCTTCACCTTCTCCTTCTCCTTCTACTGCTCCTCCTCTGGTCATCAACCTTACTAAGCCTTCTGTTAAGGCTAAGAACCATGTTATAAATGATGATGTACAGATCAATAAAGTAGCATCTCCTTTACAGTATACTGATGTTCTTTATTATACTCGATGTTATTTAAAAAAATTTAGATAACTTCGAACCACTCACCATAGGAGCAGTTGAAGCCCCCAAAATGAAATATTGCTCGAGCCTATGCAGGACTCCTTCTTCTTAGTTCCTTTCAGGAAGAAAGATGAACTTCTTATACTTTTTAGTAAAGGAACAGAACAGAAGATCACGCCCGATAGTGAAGAGGAAAATCACGATAACTAAAGACTTCAACTACGTTGTTATAATCAGCAATCAAAAGATATCATTCAAAAGATGGGCTATAATTTTAAAGCTGGTCTCAATGGCGGTAAAGGAAGGCGAACTCCTATTCGTATTTCTGCTTCGAAAGGAAAATCACAACAATACTACAGCAAAATAAAGCAAAGATTAGGTTATACTTCACCAATTTTGACTCCAGAAGCTTCCGAATCCGATGAGGAGGAACGATCTAACTCTTCTGATTCTTTCTCATATAATTCAGACACCAGTGTAGGGCACGTCCATCGAGTGACTCTATCTTCCAATATGGTAACTACCGAGTTTTCGAAAGATGACAGAGACTTTGCTGAAGCCTCTGAATCTGATCCTTGGGCACAAAGGATGGATACTCAATGGGAACTTCGCTTTGAGCAACGTAAGCCACCTATTGAAGATCAGTTGGTTCAAGTCAATATTGGAGATGAAACTTTCCCAAAACCAATATTTGTCAACAAAAGCCTCCCTGAAGCAGATAAACAAGAGTTCTGGTATCTCTAGAGTCAGGAATACCCTTCCTTTCAAAATCTCCAGTATAATCTATATGAATCATCAATTATGTCTTTCTAAAACCCAGATGTTTTAAAAAGACATCTTTTCTTTATGATAAATTTGTATTATCACAGATATCTTCTTTTTAGACATGATATCCCGTCTTTAAGTCCTAACCGATTTGAAGATCATCAATAAAAAAAACGAGTTCACGTCCATATTACCTCTGAATTCTATTTTCTATATCAATAGATTCACGTCCACATTACCTCTGAATTCTATTATCCATATCAACGACTTATTATGTACACATTACCTCTGATAAAGTCGTCTTTTGAAATAATGATATCCTAAGAATTATATTCTGCCACGTCCACATTACCTCTGAGCAGATATAGTGAATATTGTTGTTTTCCATAAGGAAATATGTCACATCCAATACCTCTCAATATATTTCCTATTCTATTATTTATATCTTTTACAAGGTATACAACAAGTAATGGAACCACAAAAATCATTTCATTAATGATGTTTCAAAATACATCATAGATATATAATAATAATAATAATAATAATAAAAGAGATAACAACTGGGATCTCTTTATTTTAGAGGTTGAGTGCTAAGATCTTCGATCCGCTTCTCCAAAGCCTTAGCTCGTTCGACACAAGACTCAAGCACCCGTTGTCTAGCTTGGACTCTTCCAGACACTGGATCGAATGGATGTAGAGAGGACGTCTGGCGAGTTATCTTTTCATTCTGAATTCGAACAAACTCATCCTTGTCATGACTCGCACCCAATGTAAGGGGACGAGAAGTGGGTACGTCCAGCCTACGCCATAGTGTCGGCGGTAGAACATTGTCCTAGGTTATATGCATCTAACAGTTATAAGGTACATTGCACAGTTATACTATCCGAATGGAGGAATAATATAAAGTACAATCTCAATCACAGCTAAGGAAGATGTACGATAAGATAGATATGAATATCAACAGAATCTACAGATGAAATACGATAAAAGCGATAATCCAAAGTGTCTAAGATAAACATCTAACAAGCTCCACAAATCCACATCATCACAATCTTTAATACAAATATCCAGATAAGATACAACTGAAATAAAATAACTAAACTATGGGAGTGTCATCAGCAGGTAATGGATCCTGCTGGAAGTCCAAGTCACAGGTGTCCTCTAATGCTGCCCCATAGTAGGTGGTGCAACACGTCTCATCCTCGTCCTCTGTAATATTTTCAATAGGTCCAGTCAGGACATGAGCGAGCACAATATATCTCACGCAGTTCATAATATGACAGGATATATGAATATGCTATGGAGTAAGATACATGAAATGCTGGGAAATATATAAAATAAAAGAGATGATTGTAAAGAAATATCTACTATAAGTAAAGAACTAATAGTGGCTAGTGATGTAGAGTACAAGATAGACATGTGAACGGCTTGAATTTGCACATAAGTAATCTAAGAGTTTGCACATGAGTATACTACTTTAGAATTGTTCACATGACCATTTAGACTCCCCCGTACCCCAATCAATACACAAGGATCCAGACAGATTATGTTATTGCACATGATATCACATGAAGGCCCATAAATGGGTGCACATGATTATATAAATGGGGGCTCTGTGAACATGAGAGTACATGAATCACAAGAGTGCACATAAATGGTGAAAGCACCGGAGTACATGATAAAAGTGAAACGCACATGACATACTGTAACCCGATGCTCCCGAGGGGGATAACATCTCATGAAGGGATCCATATAGTACCAATCCGTGTTTACAACGTGACAGCATCAAGTAAAGTAATCTAGAGCATAAATGTAAACCTATCAAGTATAAAATGGTTAAAGAATGTACTTGCTTGATATCCTGAGTATTCGAAGTGAATATATTGTCTGAGAAGAGGTGTCTGACTCCTATTTAGAACAGCACAAGTCACAACATGTCCAAAATGGTAATATAGAACATTACAATACATTCTACATAATATTTGGGTCAATCTAAGCTAAAGTCAACCTTTAGTCAACTCTAGTCAACTACACTAGTCAAACTAGGTCAACTAGGTCAAGTCCTAACCCAGACAAGTCTCACTAAGCCTAACCATGTCTATCCTAGCATTCACACAAGTCACAAGGCTACACAAGCTATCAACCACACAATTTCATGTATATACACCCACATACACATAATGTATATAAGGCATATATATAGGAAAATCATATAGGGCTATATGCCTATATACAATATGCCTATGTACATATCCATATTGGCATACACATATATGTATTCACTATATTTTACATATACAAATATATATAGGCAATCATACATATATATTTACATATTATCATGCATGAATATATATATATATATATATATATATATATATATAGAGAGAGAGAGAGAGAGGGATAGAGTGACAGTGGGGTATGTGTATGTGTGTGTACAATGTGTGTGTGTTTACAATGTGTGTGTGTGTGTGTGTTTCAGTTTCCAGTTCTGAGTGTGGCAGGTTAGAGTGTGTGTATAGCAGTAGAATTTGTGTGTGTGTATAGTAGTAGAATGCGTGTGTGTATAAGCAGTAGAATGTGTGTATGTGTGTATAGCAGTAGTGTGTGTGTGTGATGTGTTTCTAGATTTAGTGAATGTGTGGGTGTGTGTGGACAGCAGTACATAGGGTGTGTTTCCAGATTTTGACAGTTAGATGTGTGTGTGTATACAGATTACATCACAGGTTAGAGTGTGTCGAATGTGTGTGTGTAGATAGCAGTTTTCATCACAAGTTTTGAATATGTGTGTATGTGGATACAGATTTCAGTTTTCAGGCTCGGGAACACAATTAGACAACCCAACCATCACACATGAACCCAAACAATGTAAACTTTAAACTCAGACATAGAATATGATCTAACATTATAAATTTAACCTCTAATCATCAGTAAAAATATAATTTAAATCTCAGGAATCAATTTGACAGAACATGTATCAGACAATTGGAGGAAAACACCAAATTTGAATTCAATTCACAGTTAATATTCCAATTAATTGGTTGGTAATTTTTGTGACATATATATACGTGTCATGTAGGGTGTCTGTGTCCAACCATGTGGACACAAACGTGTCCAATATGAAAACTAACACACGAGCAACAGAAAATAGTACACTGCCTCGTGCACAAGTTCAACACATTCGTAGACACGACACACGACACATGTGCCCACGTGGTCACGTCCATGTGTAGCCTAGCATTAGGGCTACACACTGGATACAACACGAGGTGTCCACGTGTCCTCGTGTCGATGTACGAGATGCGTATCAGTGCGTGTCTGTGCGCCTGTACGCGTGCGTGTAAACCCAGTGCACGAGAGAGAACGTGTCTGATACAACATAATACTTCGAGCCACTTGGGGGTCTGGTTTGTAGACACTGCCCCAACGTGCCCTCGCAGTATTGGGTCAAACAACACTGTGTCGTATCCCACAGCCAAATCAAACAGCAGGGGAAACCCTAGCCCTGCACGCGAGCGTGTTGATGTCCTCGTGTGGACACGACACGACTCAAAAATCAACTCAGAGGTTAGGAAAAACAAAGAGCACATCATAAACAATATTTCCAATCAAAAACATTTCGAAAATAAGATAAAAAAGTTCTCAGAGACATTTTAACAAACACTTATAAATGAAGACTGATACGTGTCCGATATGGACACGAAACCAATGCAAAACTTCACCAAACACACACCACTGCTAGGGGACACCTAGATCTAGGCAACCATGCAAAGAAATCAAGATTTGATGATAGTTTGAGGTGTTTACCTATTAAGTATCAAACTCAAGGGAAAATCCCCAATAGGAAGGTTCCTCTTGCAAGTCAAAAGCTCCAAATTGCACAAAATCTAATATTTCTCTCCATGAATAGTAAATAGAGTATGATTAGGTTCTATTGCAAGAGACTAGAGTCAAAAATAAATTAAAATGAAGAAGTTATGGATTGATGAAGAAAGGCCAATACCTCTTTCTTGCCAATAGTTGATGTGATGTCAAAAGAGGCAAGGACTAGGAAGAGACATTAAATAGGAGGGGGAATCCCTAGGGGCCGGCCATGTATGGAAAGAATTAGGGTTAGGGTTGATGACTAATAGGCTTGGGCCAAATGTCAAGGCTAAATGAATCGATCTATAAGTCAAAAATTCATGCACCTAAATAACTTAATCTCTCTATGAAACTTGATTCAAATAACTCAACTTGGGTCGACTTAAGTTAGACTAGGGTCCCACCATGCTAATCAAGTCACCATAACTAAAGTCAACATCTAGGTTAGTCTCCATAGTCTCAACTAGCAAAGGTCAAAAATAACAACCATCACTCCAATAATTCAAAATAAATCCAAAAAATTTCAAAATAACCAAAATACCCTCAAGCTAAAAATATGGTAGTGACAATCCTTCTGACTCTTCAAAATGACCAAAATACCCTCAAGCTAAAAATAACAACCATCACTCCAATAACTTAATCTCTCTTTGTTCAGTATAACTTCTATTGAAGCTTGTTCACCTTTAGTAGCAATCGTAAGATCATCTTCATTTGAGGAATCTCCAAAATCACAACCTTCAAGAGATGCTATCATTTCTTAATCCTTCTAAGATTGAGTAGGATTTTGGGCTACAGCAGGGATAGTGATATCAGGATTAGGCAATTCCTCCTCAGGAAGTGTAGTCTTTGGAACTCCTGGAGTTGGAGATGACATCATAATTCCTGCGGCAGCTAACACAGTTACAAGAATAGTTAGGACCGGAGCCCTCTTGATTGAAAACATATTTCGCAAGAAGCTCGAAGACATTATTGTCCGATGACACCAGCAGTTCACAGGCAGCCTTCCTCAGAGCTTCTTCCTCGGCAGTACTCCCAGGCTCCACCGGTTTCGCAAGAATATCCTGCTTTTCTCCAGGAATAGCCGAGCTTTCTTCGACTTCTGGCTGAGTAGGCGACGGAGGCTCGTCAGAAGCAGTGTCGAGGGCGACCTTAATTTTCGGGATGACTCCCGCCTCCTTAGGCATATCTTCTGACGACATTTGTAAGGGGTGAATGATGCTCTCAGAAAAGTTTTACACTATTTATAGACAGAAAGGCTAAACATTCTATCTCGAGAACCGAAGAGACCTTTCCTTGAAAAGGCATGATTATTCATCAGTCTTTTCATCTCTATTTCATTTCGTGAATGGGCCTACATTTATTATCGTTTATTTACTTTTTCGTAAATAAAGCCACAAGATAATAAAAACTCAAAATCCCCTGTGGAGCATATCTGAATCATCAATTCTATCTTTTGAAACCCAGCTGTTTTAAAAGATATCTTTTCTTTATGATAAAGTTTGTATTATCACAGATATCATCTTCTTAGACATTTTTTCCGTCTTTGAGTCCCAGTTGACTTGAAGATCATCAATAGAAAAAATGAATTCACGTCCACATTACCTCTGGATTCTATTTTCTATATCATCACATCAAATCAGATCATAAAGAAGAGAAAATTATTCTTTATTCCTTATTTTTAAAAAAAATATAGATACATTTTGTTGGAAATCTATTACATCTCGGATTTTTATTCCAAATCTAACAAATGAAGGTCTATTACATCTTTGGATCTTCTTGTTGGTGCCAGTTCCTTGTCGACTCGACCTGAAGCAGCGCAAGGCAACGGAATCAACTCTGGTCTTCTCTCTCAGAAAGACGAGAGGAGAACCACGGAGTGCAGCAGCTCAAAGAAAAGTTACTGACAATACAACTGGTGGAGAAAGGATGACCCTTCATGAGATGTAGGAATGAGATCACCCTCGTGATATGATTCCTAATTCTGTGTCTCCACCGTCCAACTCTCACGTGTAAAGGCCCTTCCTACCATCTCGAGGAAGCCCTTTTAAATATGAAGAGTTCTGAGCTCTCTGATGTGTGTGTCAAAGTGGTTCAACTTCATAGCATCCAAGATCACCGATGCCAGTTCTAAGGAGTTTTGTCAGTTGGTCCCCTGCAAACATCATAAAGAAGAAGAGAATACAGTAAATGTTCTTTTCTTATCACAACTATTCATATGCAATTGAAGCTAAAACATTATGCACGTCTATAGGCGTATATTTCGGGAAGAATGAAGCACGAAAGCACGAGAAACGCCAAATTTCGTTTAGAAGTTTGAGTTATCAGAATCGAGAAAAGTTTAAAAAATGTGTAGGACGTGTCAAAACAGTTACACAACAAAGCTCAAATGTGACAGGATTTAATAAAGTCTATTTTTTTATTTCATAATAGAAAAAAGGACAGACACTACAGACATAGGCGCTATGGCCATTATGTAAAAATGACGCTCTCGTATCATGTCATTTCTTTTTCCTGTCATCAGTCTGACGCAAGGCAGCCCTCAATTCCTCCATGTTATGGATTTTCGAGCGATGCATCAAACGGAGGAATCCTTCCCTGTTCTAAGATGCCACGCTCTTCGAAAGAAGACGATGGCCCACCTCTTGAATGAGCGAAGACTGTTGAGGTCAGGCCAAAACAGTCGAAAAATTTCTCCGTCTTCAGGGACGTGTCAGCTTCCAGCAAATACTCCATAGGCGCAGAGTGTAACATCTCCTCAGAAGCTTTGTCGTTGTCATTGTTGTTCGTCCCCTTCTTCATGTTAGGTGCCATAAAAGTGAATGAAGATGAAGGTTGAACTTCATGCTCCTATATATACAGCGGAGATCGCCCCCTGCCAACACTTTGTATTCTCCATAAATGGGCGCGTATCACTTAACGATGGAGAAAGAAAAAAGATGTTTCAGAAAGGAAGGCCCCATAAATAGGTTCATCATTAGGAATGAACCGAGTATTTAATGCTCTATTTAGTCAGGTTGTGCGACACTCATATTGCGCTGCACACAACATACGCAGGCATCAGGTTGCGCAGCAATCAGGTTGCACCGTAACTTATCGCGCAATATGTCGAAGTTGCACCCAAAAGACAGCACAACTTTTTGAAATGCTGCACAATGCGGGTCGACAGCAACCAAACCCTAGTAAGGGTGGCACAAGTTATGGAGTATGCCCAACTCTAAAAAGAGCGGGCGTACATTGTCAGAATCAAGCCAAACCCTAAATAGGGTGGCCGATGATCAGTAGGGTGGTCGACAATCGGGTCTATAGTCGAATGCTTACCCTCCATGGCTGGGTTGGCCGTCTTTCGGCGTGACGAAGGCGGAACTTGCGTGGATGACTCGGCCATAGTCTTACCCTTCTCAGCAATAGAGCACTTGGCTTTCATTGCTGTCGATCGAAGTTCTCAAAGATCAGAAAAAAGGAGAAGAAGATAGGGTTTCTTTTGAGTTATCATAAATGATATAAAAAATGTAAGACCCAAAGTGTACGACTATTTATAGCCTAAAATGGTTACACAATCTATGTTAAAGAAGCGGGCTCGAGTTGATTGGCGTAACTCAGACAGTAAATTGGCGCAATCCAAACAAAATAAGTATAATTCAAAGTATTCCAAAACTTTGAAGTATTTTCAAGTTTTAAAAACTTTGAAGGGGGTCTTATAGAGGCTAAAAATCAAGCTGTGCCACCTATTAAAGTGTTCAATCATCAAATGGCACCAAATTATTACATTGCGCCAAAACATCAAGTTGTGCAACATCAGGTTGCGCCAACATCTGGTTGTGCCGGAGTTAGGTTGTGCGAGCGCCACGTGGCACACTTCCTCGAAAAGCTTTAACGGCATCATCATTATCTGACAACTGACAGCACGGAGATTAAGGAAAATCCATTCGAATCTCGCGTAACGCGACGCTCGAGAAGATTTTGTCAACGTGTAATTAATGCTGAAAGCTGGTTCACGTAAGTTATTGAGTGGCACGAGAATTAATCAGTACAGTACAGAAGACCTAGTCAAAGGTGCCAGTTGTTGAGTTGCGTCTATGCGCAACCTGACTAGTTGGCGCCACTTGATCAACTCTTATTTTAAAACAAGGTGACGTGGCATGCAAGCCACCAACTACATAGAGCGTGCCCACTACACTGCCCACAACCACGCGCATCTTAATCAAACGATACCACATGTCTACAGCAGTTGGTGTAAACACTCGTGCAAGTTGCTACATTGCTCCACGTGTAACCTGATGAAGCTCGCATAACGTGATCAAACAGTGTTCAGAACAGAGTAACGTGGCGTGTAAGCCACTAACTTCGCATAACGTTCCCACTACACTGCCCACAACCATGCGCATCTCAATCAAACAATGCCACGTGTCCTCAACAGTTAGTGTAACCGTTCACACAAGTGAACAGGAGGCACGCAACCTGAAGCACGCACAACCCAGAATAACTACTAAATAGTTATTTCAAGAACTCTATAAATAGAGTTTCAAATCAATCTCAAAGCGTCAAGAGTGATCATAATCTCCTACTAAAGTGTTGTTACATCCTCCAGAGGCTCGTGTCTTCGATATCACATCGTCCAAGAGATAAAGTGACCGTCTTCTGATCAGATTTCTATAGTTGTACTTTTCCAAAAACCAATTGTACTCTTGTACTCTTTTCTAAGTTTGTAACGAAAGAAAATTTTGTTCTTGCTAACATAGCTGTCAGGATATTTTCTGCTGTGCTAGATAGCGTAGTGACCCTGTTTGAGACTGTAAAATCACGACCAGTAGGACCATGATCATACATGTTGATAGATAGGAATTTCTTGACTTTAATTGTTGGGGGTTTGACCTAAAAGGAGTACGACCAAATTTAAATTTCGAGGATAAAATTTTTCTAACGGGGTTGGTTTGTAACCACCACTTCCTGGAACAGGGGTATTTTTGACTTTTTCTAATTGTTGTTATTAGTGTGATTTCATATTATATCTCGAGTGGTAAATTAATTTTCAAAAATCAGTTAATTATCTAATAATTAAATAGTACATATGTATTATTCTTGAATATGACTAGTGGTTAGCCTTTGACTAGAATAGTGGTTAGTGATCCTAGAAGACCCAAACCAACTTGTCATGACCACCCAACTAGATGATTAGGATTAGTCTAAATGAACTTTAGTTAGTCTCTAACTATATTAGAAGGATTAGTTAGAAGAGTTTGACTAAACATCTAATTAGGAAGGAAGGTTTAGTTCCTAATCTTGTCATGACTTAGAAAGGGGCTTAGTGGACATTCTAACTTAACCAAAACCCTAAATTTAACACCATATGGCAGCCCAGCTACCTATTAAAACCTTACTTCATCATCTTCCTCCCTCTTTCATTCCAAACCCTAACCCTAATTAGGAGCTCCTTCCCCAAATGCTTCTACCACCAAATTTTCTCTAAATTCCCTCAAATTAGTCTCTTTCTCTTCCCTTTGGAGAGAAGAATGCTCTTTTGGCTAGCTTGGAAGGATTGAAGCATTGGAGCTTGAAGGACTTTCATATCTTGGATCCATTTTCGTTAGGAATCTATCTTCCAATTGGTATAAGCTTCCTAACCCATTCATTTCTATCAAATTAGTATAGATGCATAAATTAAGGACCCCCATGCATTAGGGTTGCCGTTAGAAAGGATTTTAGGACCTTCTCTTCCTATTTGAGGGATTTTCCCTTTGTTTTTGGCTTAAATTGGAGGAAATCGGAGAATAGGATTATAGGTTTTATGAAATTGATAAATTAGGTCATGCTAGGGATTTAGATCATGTGGGTGAGCTTGGGGTCAAGTTTGAATCCATTTAGAGTTCGTATCATGGACGTGTCCGATACGCATGCCAAGTGTTTGACAAAATGACCCAAAGAGCTACAAGTGCTCTAAATTCAGCTTTGGTTCTTGCATTGAATATGCCTTACTATGGGATTATCATTGGTATATTTATCTAAGGATTTAAAGGAGTTTTGGTGCATTTTATATTAGATTGGGGGCATGGTATTGTGTGGACAGTTTATGTATTCCTATGGACTGTCGGTATATGTTGTTTCAGTCTTCTTAGTGCAGTCCATACAACTTTAATTTTTAGTCTCTATAGATCAGCTATATCTTCCTGTAAGTATCGGTTTAGATATTACTTATATCAATCCCTCCTTAACCTACATCAGTCATTTGCCATATGCATGGTACCAATAGCATTAGTTGGTCCCTAATTATTGGGTTAAGTCCTTTCCTGTTAGTCAGTGGTTCTTATTTTAGTCCAAGAATTTTCTTACTTGGTTCAGTTGTCACGCCCCAGAACCATAATACTGGAGAGCGGGGGACAGACACAGCCAGCTGCGTATATTAAAGTGAATCCCACCTCGATATACGGTCACAGTTGTCTAGATAGATGAGGGTTTAACTACAAGCCAATAGTCTCTTAAGGTCAAGAACAAGACTAGTGTCTCAATCTCAAGCAAGCAAGTAAACGTAACAAGATGGTAGATCATCAGACATACAAAGTAAGGCGTCCCATACATTATATATTCAAATGATCATGAAGCTAGTCATACAAAATGTGAAGACTAGCAAGAGTTAAAGTCATACATAATCAACTCTAGGATTTGTTAATCATGTTACAGCCCTTAGGCAGACAGGAATATAAATTTAACACGAGCTAACACTTTTTCGGCGGCTAAATGCCTCAAAAGAATAATTTATAATAGAGTGGGAGAGCAAAATAAAATCCACTCGTTGCCAGGGTTGCGCCTAGTGTTCACCATCTGGCTGGAAGGAATGAAGATCCTCGGGTACTACTCCGAAATCTGGCCATACAAAACCAGCTGGGTCAAACCCCAGAAAGAGCAAGTGCCACAAGGGAGGCTTTACTTAAGAACTAAAACCAGCATATTAGCACATGAACAAAATTAATAATAGGAAAACTTGAAATATAAATAAGGCAACAAATGACGAAAGGACGAGGAACTATTACGGAAGCCATGTTACAATCCTTAAACCAAACAAGGACCGGAGTTGTAAGCCTTCGCCTGAACAGAACTGGGTCTCTAGCCATTTATTGCTAAGATTAAAGCGTAAGCAAACATTTCCTGAGATTGCCATATTCTGGATCTAGACAAGACTAGATAGGATTGGACTCCATCCAACATTCACGGCCAAGCAAAGAATATGGCTTGATACTTTAACTAATTAGGGTTATCACAAGCCTAGTTACTAGCAAGATGCATTGAGAGGTTCCAACAGCCACAAGCCCTGCAGACTTAATCCAGGTTATCCGGTCATAAGTTGAGAGAGTTGGATTAGGTGGCTTGGGGGTGCAACACATGACAGTGTGCTGGAAATGTGCCCTATTCGACGGCAGGCTACAAGTCCAATTAGAGCGCCCAAATAACGGGACTGCCTGTAGCTGGAAAATCTCTTCATGAGCTACTTGATCAATCTAGTCATTATCCTAGTCAGATTCAATATGAATCTCTGACCGTGGAAATCAGGAATTCATATCCTAGGCATGATACAAGACGAGACATGTAGCTTATATAAGCACAACCATCCACGGTGTCAAGACAAGGGTTACTTAGCAAGTCAAGATAGTCGTCACAACAGCATATCAAGATTATCATATTAGGTTACTTATCAAGGTAAGAGTACGTCACAGCGGACCACCATCAAGAATTATCGTGTCAAATTACTTGTCAAGAGTGCACCACAACGGGTCACTAAACATGTAGTTTTCATTATCTTAGTCGTGTCCAGATTATCATATCAATATTACTTGTCACGGGTGCGTCACAACAGGCCACCATCATGTGCTAACATTCTATTAAAATGTCATGCTCACATCGTGTTCATGTCGAGTTCATATCGAAAAAGCGTAAGGATATAAAATGGGTACAAAAACCATAAAAAGGGGAATATGGGACATCATGCGCCCAAGGGGGTGCATGTGCCCACACATGGGTCCTGGGGCTATACGCCCAAAGGGGAAGGGGCAAGTCAAAATGCACTACAAGTCTCATGGACATATGCGCCCAAGCCATGGAGCCATGCGCCCACTATATGAGTGAGGCAGGGGGGTATCATGGAGAGACAATGGATTAGGAAGGCATGCACCTGGAGCTATGCGCCCAGGGCTATGCGCCTAAGAGAATGAGGGTCTGGGATACATCCGCCCAAGAGGATGCATGCGCCCAGGGGGTTATGTACCTAGCGCCCATGCGCCCACACAAATCGTGGGCGCATAGTTATGCGCCAGCACTGTGGAAGGCGGGAAGCTTGGGCGCATATATAGGGCTATGCTCCCAAGGCTAAAGTCCCTGTGGGCGAATAAAATGCCATGCGCCCACACTGTTCTTCTTCTCCAAAATTCTTAGAAGAAGGCTATGGAACCCATGAACTTCAAACTCCCATAAATTGGTCAAATCACAATGAAATCTAACTTTTCAAATGTCTAAGTTGTGTAAAATCAAATTCTCTACCACATGGAACTCTTAGTTTTTGAAAACAAGATGGTTTGATGGGTCAAATCCCAAGAAAACTCCAAAAAGGTGCATATTTAGATCTATAATAATATATACATGAAAATGCAAAATGACAAGAACTAAGGTAGCTTAGAATATTGCAAAGAAGAGATTAGAATAATAAAATGGAGGGTTCCTTCATGAAGCAAGTTGCACTTGCCTATGGAGGGGAAGAGGTTTTAATGGAGAAGAAGAAGAAAGAGTTATGAAAAATAATGAAGAGAGAGAAAAAGTATATAGATTTATAAAGGAAGAAGGGGAGGGTTTAACATGATGAACCAAAGGGAATAAACCAAGCCAAACCAAAAATGAACCAAGTCAAACCATGATATGCCATGATGAGCCTAAGCAAGATTAAACCAAAATTTGCTAGCAAGGCAGGAGAAGTAAAAATACGTGTCAGGATTCCGTATACGTATACTGGTAATACCGATAACGAAAAATGGAGGTGACAACTCTACCCACCTTTAAAGAATTCCGTCCTCAGAATTTAATCAAGAGGCTAGAGATGTCGGTGCAAGCTATACTAATAATGAGCAATCTACGACTAGCAGTCAATCAAGCAATCATTCATGCAAGCAAGGATTTAAAAACATAAGGCATAAGGAAGACATTATACCTTATGTGTCATACAGGTGTGGATATTACGATCGGATATCATTCTCACGCTCCCACGTTGACTCACCCAAAGAGTGATGACCCCAAGCAACACGGACTAAACTAATAGTCTTGTTCTTGAGTATCTTCTCTCTCCGGTCCAATTTGGATACGGGTCTTTCCTCGTACGAAAGGTTGGTACCAACAACCAATTTTGAATGATCAAGGACATGACTCGGATCCAGAATATATCGTCGTAATTGAGATACATAGAACATGTCATGTACCTCACGTAACGACGACGAAAGAGCGAGACGATAGGACACATCACCTACTCGCTCTAGAATGTCGAATGGCCCTATATACCAAGGACTAAGCTTTCCCCGTATGCCAAAATGAATGACGCCATAGGTAGGCAAGATCCTAAGAAATACATGGTCGTCGATAGAAAATTCAAGGGGACGCCGATGAGAATCGGCCCAATGACGCTGGCGATCTTGTGTAACTCGAAGATGATCTCTGACTTGCCTGACCACCTCGATAGTCTGCGTAATCATCTCTGGGCCAGGCATCTGCCTCTCGCCTATATCATCCCATGCCAACGGAGATCTGCACTTTCTGCCGTACAAGGCCTCAAAGGATGCCATCTGGATATTGGCCTGAAAACTGTTATTATAGGAGAACTCCACGAGATACAGGTGATCTTCCCACGAACCCCCGAAGTCAAGCATATAAGACCGCAATATATCTTCAAGAGTCTGGATCGTGCATTCTGACTGACCATCTGCCTGCGGATGATAAGTTGAACTGAACTTGAGACGAGTCCCTAAACTTTTTTGAAGACTCCACCAAAAGTACGAGGTAAATCTTGAATCTCTGTCAGACACAATACTGATTGGTACTCCGTGCAATCTGACTATCTGTCTGAGGTACATCTCTGCAAGCTAATTCGTCGACTGATCGATTCTGAGAGGAATAAAATGAGCCACCTTGGTGAGTTTGTCAACTATGACCCAGATAGCATCTCTTCCAGCTGGGGATTTAGGTAACCCGGTTACAAAATCTATAGTGATATGCTCACATTTCTATTCTGGGATCGATAAAGGTTGAAGAAGTCCAGATGGTCTCTGATGTCCCGCTTACTTGTTGGCAAACTAAACATCGAGAAACAAACCGGGGTATCTCCCTCTTCATGCCATTCTACCAAAAATGCTGACAGGTATCATAATACATTTTTGTACCCCCGGGATGAATCGAATGCTGCAAACTATGAGCTTCTGCCATGATCTCTCGCCTGATATCATTACTAGGTACACAAATATGCCTTTCGTATTGAAGTATACCGTCCTCATGGATACATAACTCTTCTCTACGTCCTGTTACACATTCTGCCCTAAGTCGCTGAAGCTTAGAATTTGCTGACTGAGCTAACTTAATCCTTTCAACTATACTGGACTGAACTTGTATGCTGGCCATTAATGCCATATTGGTAGGAAGAACAACTTCAATACCCATCATCTGAAGATCTGCTAACAACTCTGGTCGTACTGTTAGAAAATAAACTCCGGCTCTCCTGCTCAATGCATCTGCAACAACGTTGGCCTTTCCAGGATGAAACTGTAGGTTGATATCGTAATCCACAAGTAGCTATAGTCATCTCCTCTGACGCGTGTTAAGATTCTTCTAGGTAAACACATACTTAAGACACTTGTGGTCGGTGAAAATCTCCACCCCATCTCCATATAAATAATGCCTCAGAGCTTCAATGCAAAAACTACTGCTACTAACTCTAAGTCATGAGTTGGATAATTCCTTTCATGATCACGAAGCTGACGTGACGCATAAGCTACTACATTACCATGTTGCATCAAGACGCATCCTAATCCCTTGCCGGAAGCGTCACAATAGACTAAAAATCCTCCAGTCCCATCTGGAAGCATGAGAATGTGTGCCGTCATCAATCTTTATTTTAACTTCTCAAATGAACTCTGACACTCTGCTGTCCAAGCAAACTGCACATCCTTACGGGTCAACTGCGTCAGTGGTGCTGAAATCTGATCGAAGTCTGATACAAATTGTCGGTAATAACCAGCCAATCCTAGGAAACTATGAACTTCTGCTACGGTTCTAGGAACTGGCCATGACTCTATAGCCACTATCTTCTGGGGGTCTACTTCCACTCCACCTCTAGTGATTATATGCCCTAGGTATGAAATGCGATCAAGCCAGAACTCGTATTTATTAAACTTCGCGTATAACTGGTGCTCTCTAAGAATCTGAAGGACTATACGGAGATACTGCTCATGCTCTGCTTCATTCTTGCTATAGACCAGGATATCATCTATGAATACTATCATAAACTGATCCACATAGGGCATGGAAATACGATTCATGAGGTCCATGAATACGGCTGGCGCATTGGTCGCTCCAAATACCATAACAAGGAACTTCCAATGTCCATATCTGGATCTGAACGCTGTCTTCGGTATGTCTTTCTCTCTAACTCTGATCTGATGGTACCCTGACCGCAAGTCAATCTTCGAAAATACTGTCGCTCCCCTAAGCTGATCAAACAAATCATCTATCCTTGGTCGAGGGTATCTGTTCTTGATTGTTACAGAGTTCAAGGTATGATAATAAACATATAATCTTGACGTACCATCTTTCTTTTTCACAAGAAGTATCGGGGCTCCCCAAGGTTATCCACTAGCACGAATGAATCCCTTGGTCCTAAGTTCTTCAATCATCTTGTACAAGACCTCTAACTCTGAAGGTGCCATCCTGTAGACTCCTTCTGACACTAGTGCCGTCCCCGGAAGCAAATCAATGGTGAACTCTATCTCTCTCTCTCTCTGGGGACATGCCTGAAAGCTCTTCGGAAAATACATCAGGAAACACCTCTACTACTCTGGGAAGCTGAACTGCTACTACTACTGACATCCGTAACACTGGTGGAGAAGGTTCTACTTCGCCTATGGAGAATGAAAACTCTGGTTCGTCGGGAATACCAAAAATAATCATGCCAATAAGGCAGTCTATTCTTGCGTATTGATCATTCAACCAATCCATTCCTAGGACCATATCATAGTCGGCCATCGGAAATTCTATCAACCGAGCGGAGAACTCTCTACCACTAACTATGATTCTATACGAGGAAAAGACTCTATCTACTTCCACAAGATCGTTAACAGTAAGTATATTGAGCCTTACTGATAATGACTTGGGCTCCAGTCATATCCGTGTCGTGAATCGTACAGACATAAATGAATGTGATGCACCCGAATCAAATAATACTGATGCTGAAAAAAAAGTTAACGAGAATGGTACCTGCCACCACCTCATCTGATGCTAATTCTTCTGCTATGGTCAGAGCCATAGCCTGTCCTTGTCCTCTTGGTGCTAGTTCCCTCTGCTAGAAACCCCTCTGCCGATTCTGATTCTGAGCTTGGGCATACTGCTGAGCCTAAGGCGGCAATAGCCTCGGAGGCTGGTACTGCTGCTGTACTGGTGCTGGACCCCTAATCGATGGACTGGTTAGGTTTGACGAGGACAAACTAGCTCTATTCGGACAGGACCCTATCTTATGGTCCGGTGTCCCACAAGCTAAGCATAATTCCTGTGCTCTATGACATTCTGATACTATATGTCCTGGCTTCCCACAATGAGTGCAGCCCATTACGGAAGACTGCTTCTGTTGGTGAGGATACATCGGTGTCGAGTGCTGAACCGACGAAACTGTGGTCACCCTCTTAGGAGCTCCAATAGTCAAAGCCCTAGCTGCCGGGGCTGGTGCTGATGACTGGGACATCTGCCTATGAGACCTCTTCTGTCCTCCGCTTCTGTCTACAATCTTCTGCAAAGTATACTTATGCCTCTTTGCTGCTCGCAAGACGGCATCAAAAGTCTAGTGCTCAAACTGCTCCACTGATATAATAATCTCCAGGTGGAGCCCCTGCTGGAATCGCTGGGCTTGATCCAACTCGGTTGCTACCAAGGTAGGAGCAAATCGAGTGAGTCTAGAAAACTCGGCCGTATATCCATCGACCGTCCATCCCATCTGCTTAAGATTGGTGAATCTCATCTGCAGATCATAGCGAGCTACTGCGTCGAAATACTTGGTCTCGAACTTATTGTTGAATACCGCCCATAAGACAGGTATCGGTAATCCAACTGCTAGCATCGCCCACCAGCTGCGGGCTAAATCCAATAACTGCAGGCGCACAACGGCACCTTCTCTCCCTCGGGGATCCTAGCTACCTCCAGGATAACTTCTATGTCCTGAAGCCAAGCATCAGCAGCGATGGCATCTTCACTGTCATCAAAAAAAGGAGGGTTCAGACGCTTGAAGCTGTTGGCCGCGTTGTTCCCTTGGTAACTAACACTGCCCATGGCATCTTGTTCTGTCTGGTGCATGGCATCGTCCCGACGATCTTGTGATGCAAGCAATTCCCGAATGAGTCCTACCAGGGTTTCATTATCAGGTTCTGCAGTCTGGACTGGTTGAACTGGTGGCTCTGGGTTTCCAGAATGCATGACTCGAGAAGCTGCTCCAGAGTGCTGGGATTGGTCTCCATGTTGCTGCTGGTTCGCTGGAGGTGCTCCGTCTTGCTGATCGGTAGGAACAAGAACAATGCTGCTGAAGAAACGACATAGAAAATAATAAGAAAGGACCATGATAGATCGAGGATATAAACAAGTAATCAGATTAAGAATTTTGAAAAGATTAGAAGACACGAGTAGAGATCAAAGGCGAGTGCTGATTGAGACATCTATTTCGTGAAACCCTCATATATCTTGATTTACAGGACCTGCATGGGCCACCACTTAAACCGTGTCATGCCCCAAAACCAGAATACTAGAGAGCGGGGACAGACATAGCCAGCTGCGTATATTAAAGTAAATTCCACCTCGATATACGGTCACGGCTGTCTAGATACATTAGGGTTTAACTACAAGCCAATAGTCTCTTAAGGTCAAGAATAAGCCTAGTATCTCAATCTCAAGCAAGCAAATAAATATAACAAGATGGTAGATCATCAGACATACAAAGTAAGGCATCCCATATATTACATATTCAGATGATCATGAAGCTAGTCATACAAAATGCGAAGACTAGTAAGAGTTAAAGTCATACATGATCAACACTAGGATTTGTTAATCATGTTACAGCCCTTAGGCAGACAGGAATGTAAATTTAACACGAGCTAACACTTGCTCGACGGCTAAACGCCTCAAAAGAATAATTTACAATAGAGTGAAAGAGCAAAATAAAACCCACTCGTTGCCAGGGTTGTGTCTAGTGTTCACCATCTGGCTGGAAAGCTGGAAGATACTCGGGTGCTACTCCAAAATTTGGCCATACAAAACCAGCTGGATCAGACCCCAGAAAGAGCAAGTGCCACAAGGGATGCTTCACTTAAGAACTAAAATCAGCATATTAGCACATGAACAAAATTAATAATAGGAAAACTTGAAATATAAATAAGGCAACAAATGACAAGAGGACGAGGAACTATTCCGGAAGCCAGGTTACAATTCTTAAACCAAACAAGGACCGGGGTTGTAACCCTTCGCCTGAACAGAACCGGGTCTCTAGCCATTTATTACTAAGATTAAAGCGTAAGCAAACATGTCCTGAGATAGCCATATACTGGATCTAGACAAGACTAGATAGGATTGGACTCCATCCAACATTCACGGCCAAGCAAAGAATATGGCTTGATACTTTAACTAACTAGGGTTATCACAAGCCTAGTTACTAGCAAGATGCATTGAGAGGTTCCAACAGCCACAAGCCCTGCAGACTTAATCCATGTTATCCGGTCACAAGTTAAGAGAGTTGGATTAGGTAGCTTGGGGTGCAACACATGACAGTGTGCTAGAAATGTGCCCTACTCGACGGCAGGCTACAAGTCCAATTAGAGTACCCAGATAACGGGACTGCCTGTAGTTGGAAAATCTCTTCATGAACTACTTGATCAATCTAGTCATTATCCTAGTCAGATTCAGTATGAATCCCTGACCGTGGAAATCAGGAATTTATGTCCTAGACATGATGCAAGACGAGACATGTAGCTTATATAAGCACAACCATCCACGGTGTCAAGACAAGGGTTACTTAGTAAGTCAAGATAGCCGTCACAACAGCATATCAAGATTATCATGTTAGGTTACTTATCAAGGCAATAGTGCGTCACAGTGGACCACCATCAAGAATTATCGTGTCAAATTACTTGTCAAGAGTACACCACAACGGGTCACTAAACATGTAGTTTTCATTATCTTAGTCGTGTCCAGATTGTCGTATCAGTATTACTTGTCAAGGGTGCGTCACAACAGGCCACCATCATGTGCTATCATTCTATTAAAATGTCATGCTCACATCGTGTTCATGTCGAGTTCATATCGAAAAGGCGTAATGATATAAAATGGGTGCAAAAACCATAAAAAAGGGAATATGGGGACATCATGCGCCAAAGGGGGTGCATGCGCCCACACATGGGTCCTGGGGCTATGCGTCCAAAGGGGAAGGGGAAAGTCAGAATGCACTACAAGTCTCATGGCCATATGCGCCCAAGTCATGAAGCCATGCGCCCACTATATGAGTGAGGCAGGGGGGTATCATGGAGCGACAATGGATTAGGAAGGCATGCACCTGGAGCTATGCGCCCAGGGCTATGCGCCTAAGAGAATGGGGGTCTGGGACACATCCGCCCAAGAGGATGCATGCGCCCAGGGGGTTATGCGCCTAGCGCCCATGCGCCCACACAAATCGTAGGTGCATAGTTATGCGCCAGCACTGTGGAAGGCAGGAAACTGGGGCACATATATAGGGCTATACGCCCAAGGCTAAAGTCCCTGTGGGCGCATAAAATGCCATGCTCTCACACTGTTCTTCTTCTCCAAAATTTCGAGAAGAAGGCCATGGAACCCATGAACTTCAAACCCCCATAATTTGGTCAAATCACAATGAAATCTAACTTTTCAAAAGTCTAAGTTGTGTAAAATCAAATTCTCTACCACATGAAACTCTTAGTTTTTGAAAACAAGATGGTTTGATAGATCAAAACCCAAAAAAACTCTAAAAGGTGTATAATTAGATCTATAATAATATATACATGAAAATGCAAAATGACAAGAACTAAGGTAGCTTAGAATGTTGCATAGAAGAGATTAGAACAATAAAATGGAGGGTTCCTTCATGAAGCAAGTTGCACTTACCTATGGAGGGGAAGAGGTTTTAATGGAGAAGAAGAAAGAGTTATGAGACATAATAAAGAGAGAGAAAAAGTAGGTGGCTTTATAAAGGAAGAAGGGGAGGGTTTAACATGATGAACCAAAGGAAATAAACCAAGCCAAACCAAAAATGAACCAAGTCAAACCATGATATGCCATGATGAACCTAAGCAAGATTAAACCAAAATTAGCTAGCAAGGCAGGAGAAGTAAAAATACATGCCAGGATTCCGTATACGCATACTGGTAATACGGATAATGGAAAATGGAGGTGACATCAGTCCATTTGTATCTCGAGGAACAGTGAACTGAAGGATAGAGTATTAGATTTTTCTCAGTACATTAGCTTTATAGGTGATCAGTTCTTGAACTTTTTCAACCCTCCCTTTCTTACGTTCATATACTCAACTTTAGTTTAGCCTCCAAAATGCTCTTGATTCAGTCTTCATGGCATCAGTCCCCTACTTTTGATACCATTTGATGGTATTGATCAATCCCTATCCCATCTTTCGTTCTATTCTATTAAATTCCTGAACACTTATGTTCAGTTTGGGTAACTTCCTTTGGTATCAGTCTCTAAAGCAGTGTAGAGTTCAATCTAGGTAAATGTTTTCCCTTACCTATATTATACTCAGTCATTCCCTTATATTAGCCATATTTATGTTTAGCCTTCATTAAACTTTCTAATGTTCAGTTTTGAGCTTTTTGTTCAGTCCTTATTAATGCAATGTTTAGTTCTATTCCCTTTATGGTTCAGTTGAGTTACCCAATACATTATGTCCAGTCCCCATCTCTGTTACTGAACTGCCTGCATATCAATGTGTAGTCCATTGGTTCAATCACCATTTTAAAGTTTAGTCCTACATGATTCCCAGCCTAATTAGTTCAGTAAATAGTGGGGGAAATATAGGTTGAAGTATGAGTTGGGGTAACATTAAGGATCTAGTTCAGGATATCATGTTCTGTCCTCATTCTCCTTCAGGTCCATTTCGTATCCTAAGGGTCATGCTTGATTCACTGCATTAGTAAAGACCAGTCAAGCATATATTGGATATGTTCTACCTGTATTTGATTCATGATGTATCCATCTATATAGATGGATCTGTCCATTCTTTTATGTCCAGATATTATTGTTCTTTCCCTCGAACACATACCCTGCCTACTATTTTACTTCCAGCCCTTAGCCAATGTTCATGCAGCAAAATCGTGCTTATTTGATGGTTCAAGCCATCTTCACCTTCATTCGACAATACTCTTTGAGTATCAGTCTTCAGTCCTTGTGATCTACATATCAATTCTCAAATTTATTGATGTATCAATCATTGCATCCTATGAACTCAGTCAGTAACCTTTGAAGGATGATCTTTGACCAAATGTTTATCTACTGCCAGTTCCTGGTTCATATATTAGAATCTAAGTAGGGTTACAGTTTGGGTTAAATCCCTTAGGCTAATGATCATTCTTCCCATTTCAACTGCATGTTCAAACCTAGTCACCTCTCCCTTCTATTTTTCAACCATACATGACATTGACTGAACCCTTGAGTTCAGTTTTTCCCTTATTTTTGTATATTATCCTGCATATCTATATAGCTCAGTTAAAACTTGAACATTATGTTCAGTCGAGCCCTATATTATAGGTTCTACCAAATCTTCATTTATTGATTGTCCCTACATTAGGTTATGTCCCCTCATCCTAAGTCAAGTGTTGGGGTGTGGGTTCAATACCCAATTATCCTCTTGTCTAAATCCATTTTTCACCTTATGTTCAATTCATATCTGCCTTTTAGTTCATACCATATAGCTAACATATGAATATCAGTGATATAGAATGATGACTTGAGTAGACCAATCCCAGTTCAGTCCACACCTAATGCTCAGACCTTTTATCCCTAAGTTCAAGTGCTAGGTTAGTTGTTCTGCCCCTTTAATGTTCAGTCCATATTACCTTCATATGTTAGACCTCTTAGCCTTTTTCCAATTCCCTTTTCCAAGTGTACAGTAGTATACCATAGCAGTGTTACATCTTATTTGCATTGTTTATCCCTTGTCCGGTAGCATCAGGCATTACAGGAGGTTTAGTTGAACTTGTCCTTAGGCCATGTTCAGTAGCAGTAGTTAGACAGGCAATGGGAGGTATGTCTGAGCCTCTTATCATTCTTCTTCTTCTTTACAGGACCTGGATGTCCTGTCATGAGTGAGTGTGCTATATATATTTATATATGGAGTGAATGTGAGTGCCATACAAGTTGTATTAGATGGATATGTGAGTGCATATGTTGAGGTAGGTATAGGTATGCAAGTATGTATACATGGGGAGATGAATGGGTATATAGGATTATAGAATCCATTGTTATGATAAGGTTTAGATAACACTACTTAGCCTAAATTGGCAAAACCTTAGATGTTGACCAAAGGTAACCAAAGTTGAGCCTTCTGGTTAAAGTTTGACAAGTGTTGACCCAAGTTGACTTTACTGACCTAGAAATAGCCTAGCAGCATATACACATCACATTTAGATTCATTGTTACTATAGAACATTAAATAACCATGTATATCTCAATATAGGTTTGTGTGACACCACCTTGGACATCGATCCTCATTCATTGTTATAGACGACAGGCGAGTACATTCTCTGATAGTTCTTTCATTTTTTGATGATTACTATGATACAGTTCTAGTATAGTTCTATTTGATTCTCTGTCACAACAAGTATTGGTATTCCTGTCGCAACAAGTATTAGTATTCTGGATTCATTCACTCGCAATACATGTACTTGACTCGTCTAGCCTCTATTACTCCAACCACTCGAAACACCTACAAGTACTAAATGTTCAAATCATACAAGAATCATCACTACAAGCAAGATAGCCATCATCGCTGGGCCCGGTGTGCGACGTGCGTATTCAACAAGAACCACCTTACAAGAAAGATAGCCATCGCCGCTTGGCCGAGCGTACGGTGTGCCGTATTTACTCGTCTAAATAAGAAAGATAGCCTTTGTACACTTGTCAAGTGTGCGGTGTGCCGTATTTACTCGCTACTCATTTTCATTACAAGAACATAATCTCAAAACAAACTGGACTAGTGTCGTGTACTAGAATCATATTGTCTCATGTTTTACAGATTTGACTCGTCTTATATTGTTCTAGTTTAGCTGCCTCTATTTATAATCTTTATTGGCATGCTCTCCTGTTTCTCTATATTTACTTACGTTGCTCTAAACTGTTGCTCTATTTCATTACCTGTCTCAAACTTTCCATGATTCATCAATATAACTGTCTATAACTGTTTTATAGTCTTTCTCATTTACTTGGGATTACTAGATGAGATGTGCTCGTTCCATCCTTACTGGATATATATTTTCAGATGATTGTCCGGAGGATAGTTGTCCTACCCATTATGGATCTGAGGAGGGGATAGCTATCTTAGGTCCCGACTTTTAGGAGTGACCAAGAGACTAGTTTAGTGGACTTGTTCCAGATTCTGTTTTGAACTTGAATTGTAATAAGTGGAGATGTTGACATTGTATTTGAGTTTTATTTAAATATTATTTTAGTTGTTGTTTATTGGGTTGTTAGAGTTATTTTAGAATTCTGTGTTATCTTATCGTACTTTAGACTGTGATTGAGTATTGCTATATCTTATATTTGTCCTTCATTCGGAGTTGAGATCTATGATATGTACATTATATCATTGCGTGAGTTGTTAGTTAGCGACCTAGAACATCGTTCTACCTTCGATTCTGCGGCGTAGGCTGGGCGCTGTTACGCACTCGTGCCTCTATACCGGGTGCGGGTCATCACAGGCCACCCTAAATGTCATGTCCCAATCCCGGAGGATCGAAAACTAGCCACTGGGAGTAATATCGTACAAGTCTAGATTAAACTTGTACAAGGAAAAACCATTTCAGTTCCTGGTATTTCTCAAAAAATATCGACAGCACAGCAAAACCAAGCAGATAATTGAAGTCACACAAGATATAAAAAAATATATCTCTTTATTTGATAATTACAATGGATTACAAGACTTGTAACGGAATACAGAGTTTACAACTGATTACAAGACTTTGATTAGCCAACTGAATATATACACTTTCCCTTTAGGCTACAACTGAACATACCGACTTCTTTACAATAAACTTGCCAATTTGGCTATAATCTCACTGGTACAACTGAGTTACACTGTTCCATATATTATGTCCCGTATAGCAGAAGATATTGTCTTGAAAGAAGAGCTTCTGTACACCCATCTGAAACATCGATGCCAAGCACTGATTAAACGATTTCCCCCATAAGCAAGCACCTGTAATATTGCCCACAACGTGGGTCAGTACATCATCAATGTACTGGCGAGCGGTACTGGTCCAACTCACCTAAAAAGACAACACTAAGTAATCATGTTATAGAAATTATTAATAGTGGTCTTTCTCGTTGCCTTAAGGTCAATTTCATATTTGTATCTGACAAGAAATAAAACATGCAAATCTTATAGCCAACATAATTTTAAGCATATAGTTATCGCCCTTTGGTGATTTTTACCCACGGTCATGTAGCCATCCCTGTACATTTATAACACTTACTCAGCCTGCACAAGACATTGTTAGAAACAATATCATGATTCAATATAATTTTCACCATTCAGGTGATTCTTACCAACAGTCGACATCCTTTCCTGTATTTGATAAATAACTTACTCTGCCTGCATAAGCCATCATTAGCACTGGAACTATCTATATGAAAGTCACTGGAGACACGCCATCTTGGACCATCTTACAGGCGAACGGCTAACTCCGAATGGGGTGCGAATCCATGGGAGGTTTCCAAAATACCGTGCTACTACTTCAGCACCATAGGATTTCGGCATCCTTTCAGTAGGCGATAGCAGGCCCCCACTACAAGTCCCGAAATCCTAATGTCAGTACATCGACACCCTCCTTGTTCCCCCTAGGATGAACCTGGTCCGTGGCTGCGGATCACCGTTCTAGAAACTACCTTGTATACAAGTTGTCCATGACCATGCAAGTATATGCAACTTATCTAAAAAGAAAACATATAATGCATGACAAGGAAAACTAAGTAATTCAGCCACCATTCTCATTCGTATTGCCATCTTGCCATCTTTCCAGGGTCTTGGCGTAATCAATATTCTACATCGGCAAATAGGATAATAGAATATTGTTACCCAATCCCTTTGCCACATCTTTGATACCATACATCTTTCCAACCAACCTAATGTACTCACCGCCCAATCCATTGGAACTTAGCATCTGTTTTAGCATACATTCATTCGGACGTAATTCGAGCTTACTCACTGCCCAATTCTTGGGTCTTAACATCTGTGTTACCATCTATTCATCGAGCTAAGTCTCGATATACTCACCGCCCAAGTACTTGGGACTTTGCTTCACCTGTCATGTATTTCATCGCAATATCGTACAAGCATACAATTCATCTAGCAATAACAGTTTAAATTCAGGTAATTATTTATCTTTCTGAATTCCATGCAAGGTGTTATTGAGCAACTCAGTAAGAAACATAGCATACTATCCTTTATTTTAAGCATAAAGCTAAATGATCTTCGAAGGGTTCAACACTACTTACATTTATAAGACAATTCCTGCCACGATCGCATAGCCTTCCAAGCGATCCTTCGCATATTCTCAAGTCCAACAAGGCTTCATCAAACCAACCATCCATCATAAGGTATCTTGCGGGTCGGGGCACTACAATATATACCACTCAGAAAAAGTTTCGTCCTCGAAACTTAAAACAAAACTCATCCCCAAAACTTCAACCGACTTTTTATGAAACTTCTCAACAATCAACTTGCACCATTTAACATTTATTTATAGTCTCTCGATTGATTTCAAGTAATGTACCGTCTCGATACAGTATCCCAATTGATTCAAAATAGTTTACCATCTTTGATCCTTCCTTCGACACTCGTGCAAAACTTTAGCACATGATAATCCCCGTGGCTTCATTTGAGTTCAGCATACTACTTAGTTGAAATCATACACATATTTTAGGCATCCCAGAAATACATGTACTTCAGCCAAGTTCAGTAATAGAGAAAACAAACGAGCTACGGTGTAACTTCTTTTTCGAACATCAGTAATTCTTTTCGAGCATCTCGTATAATCCCACTTGTTTATTCAATATCCTAACCAACTAATAACACAATAGATGTTACCAATTCCAACTCGAAAAAAATTTCACAATCGATCCAAAAAAATTCAAAGTATTCAGACTTAGATTTATCAAGTATTCCTTTCAAGTTCATTGTCATTCATGCCACCAAAGTTGATAAATCCTATTGCCACATTTCATTTCGATACCCCGATTCTCATCAATCAAATCTTGTACTCATCATCATTCGCATCCATACACTTTGTTTGCGACTCATAAATTTCTCGATCATGATTCATCCATCAAATTGTACCATCATTCTACTCTAGTAACATTTTTCGCTGTACTTAAACATTTTCTCGTATTGATCAAGCTAACATATTATCCTCTCGCATAAGCAACTATCATATTCCAGCAATATTAATCCCGAGGTTCATTCCTATTCACATTCGCTCTCGTCGATTCTCGGCTACATACACTATCCAATTTCGTCGTTACACTTATTCTCAATTCTGATCCGATCAATAAAATTATTCCAACTGTCTCAAGGTACTACCATCAATTTACGCAGCTTAATATTAATCAACCAATTCTAACCAGTTCTAACAATTTCTGGCATTCCAACAAAGGCAACCAAGTTTTCAAAACCAACATGATCCGTCATCCCATCCAACATTATAACACCGAATTTCTTAATCTCCATTCCATTTCGAAGTTTACCTTCCGACACATCTTAATCATTCCGACTATACTCACGCAACATCAATAGGGGCATCCTACGGTTTTCCAACAGTCAACTTAGCATTCAGTCAAGTCTCTACGGTCAGCTAATCTAAGCTAAACCAGACATTCAGCTAAATCATATGAGATGGATAGCTATCAGGGACATAGTTATCTCTTATCTTAGAGGCAACCAATTCTTATCATAGGAACAACTCTATATTCTGACCAACTTAGGACATGGGACACCACCCCAATATTATGAACTTATTCCCAACATGGATAACTGAAATGGCATAGCCAACCAATCTGAAACTTAGGCAACCAACTGACATTCTAGGCAACCAACTAACACTCTAGGCAACCAACCGATATTCTAGGCAACCAACCGACATTCTAGGCAACCAATCTACATTCTAGGCAACCACTACAAGAAAATTTGCTTATAGTTACGACGAAGATCAGTCACTAATATATATACTAATAGTGACAGAATTTTGTCAGAAATGATATTAGTGACGGACTAAACACATGAGTAACGAAATTAATGTCAGTCACTGCTACGAGAGACACAATACTACTAGTGATGGATGAATTCCTAAATCCGTCACTATAATTGAACATGCCACGTAGATAAGTATTTATCTTT
The DNA here is from genome assembly GCA_029216955.1 of Iris pallida. NCBI lineage: Eukaryota > Viridiplantae > Streptophyta > Magnoliopsida > Asparagales > Iridaceae > Iris > Iris pallida. The sequence continues at coordinate 31,593,521 of JANAVB010025598.1, forward strand.
CAATATAAAAAAAGTATTTAATATTTATTACTAACTAATTAGTCAGTCACTATTGTTGGGTCATTAATAATTATTACTAACTAATAAGTAGGTCACTATTGTTTGGTCATTAATAAAATTATTACTAACTAATATGTCAGTCACTAATGTTTGGTCATTAATAATTATTACTAATAATAAATCAGTCATTATTGTTTGGTCATTAATAAAATTATCACTAATTAATAGGTCAGTCACTAATCTTGGGTCATTAATAAAATTACAAATTTTTTGAACCACATTCCTAATTGTTTGATATGTCATTAATAATATAGTAAATCAGTCATTATTACTTGATCCATAAGTAGAAGCTAATTTCTTTCCACCACATTCTGCTGAAATCACAATTTCTTCATCCAAGATAGTATAAGTGGACTCTTACTAAAAAAATTGAAGCAAAAAATAGTATATTCATCAGATTAGACAAACAACTCAAAAATAAAATATACTCCAAAACAAAGTTAAGTCTGCTATTAGCAAAAAAAATACATTGTACATCAACACAAATTGATGTTCTAAATTTTAATGATGAAACATGATAAAGCATTCGATTTCACGTCACACCAAGTCCCTGACCACATACTCGATTTTGCGTCTCCGGTCCCATTGCTTGGACATACGCTCTTTGTCGCAATTCCAACGTCTCATGTCACTAAAAAGATATAGTCACATTTCTACGCACATAAAATTAGAAAATTATAGAAACAAACAATTAAAGAATATAAAAATAACGTAAATAGGAAAAAAATTATGGTTAGGGTTTTAAAATTTACTTAAGCGGGTGGGATTTCTCCATGGAGCCGATAGGACTTCCTCCCTTGACGAAAAACGATGGAAAAGGGTTGAACTTCACTGACCTTGAGTGGTCGAAGAGAACCTCTCTAGATGAACACCTTTAAAACAAAAAAAAATTATTAGAGAAGGAGGAGATGAGTAAATAACGGAAGAGATGAGAGAATTACAAGAAGAAGAAAATCCTCATGACCTAGAGAAGGATGAGAGGAGGAGGAGAGGACGAAAAAATTTTATAGGAGTAAATATTTAAAGGATAAGAGAATCATAAACCATTTATAACCAAATATTTTGTAAAGAAAAAAAATGATGGCACATGTGAAAAAAAGTGGTGTCCAATTTTTCAATCCCGCTAATTCGGGCCCAAATATTTAAAACTATTAGATTATTTTTTCTTATTAAATGTATTATTTAATATTAAACTACTTTTTTTATTAGTGACTGATTTAAAAGTCCATAATATTTTTCATGAAACATATTTAAAAATTTTACGTCTATCTTCTCATTTAATAATTAAATAAAGTTTAATGACTGCATAGTCCGTCACCATTAAATATTTATTCCGTCAGAAATAGTATTACTAACGTTTTCCTTAATCCGACACAATTAATCTTTTACTGGTGACTGGATATTCATTCTGTCACTGACTTCCGTCACTATAAACAAAATTTCTTGTAGTGAACCAACCGATATTCTAGGGTCAAGTAATTCTACCCGTACTCATACTCAGGCTATACCCAATGAAGTCTCATTCTAGACTTACCCGCAACCGATAAAAATCTATCCGATAATTCTTATGGGTCACTTCTGAAGCTATCATATAAAACTCCTCAATAGAATATCCAAACTTTCAATTTCCACTCTCATAGACATAGTATCTGCTCGATCCAACTTGCATCCTCATATCGTACACAAATTGTCTATTCAATCGGGTCAACTATTTTGAGTCATAATCCAATATTGTTACTTCAATAGTCTACTATTTAGCATCTTTTCTACGGTCTCTTCGCGACATATTCATTTTCCATATTTTTAGATCATCGATACGGTCTGTACTCTTTTAACCAACAAAATAAGGCAACTATATAATCGTATTTCTTTCAAAAATATCCTTTATGAATTTTCCCTGGCAACAAATACGGACATCTCTTAGCAATTTTTGTTAACCATCAACATTCATTTTGCATCATCTCCTTATAATTTTATAAGAAGATTTACTATTCATGCATCGATCCAATTACTATGGCATCAATCATCCAGCATCCGTATATCGGTTATCCAGTTGAATATGACATAACTCATTAGCTAAGTCATCATCCAACAATTCTATATTCCACCCAACTCGTTATTCATGCGACAACATCATATACCGACATGGTTTATTACATATCGCTGCACCTCGATACTTATTTTATCCCAGCCATTTGACTCTCATAAGGAACATCTACTCTTTCATACATCAAGGGACAAGTACTTATTCTCTATACCTCAAAATAGTCAAGGGTCATAACTTGTTAATTTGGAACACATCAAATTCTCTCAAGTACAACTGCACAACGTGCTAAGATCATCTATTCCTCAAGCTCATTTTCTACTTTTCGGTCGTTAATGCAACTCTTTGCATCTTCTAAATCATTCGCAACATCCCGGTAAGCGCCTAACATCACTATCAATTTTGTCTACGTCTAACATGCAATTTCTTTTACTCAATTCTAACATCGTTCAATATTTGGTCTATAGTTGTTCTCGTAAAATCTTTCGATAGCAACACCACACCATCGTTACCAAGCCTACAATCTTTTTACCCAACAGATTCAAGTATTGCTTGAATCTGTAATTCGTTTCCTTCCCAACCAAGGCATTCATTTCATATTCTCAATTCTCTTATTACCCAACATAATGCTAACCGTCAAAGTTTAGCGATGGTTCATCCGAACACATTAAAATCTCGTAACGATTTATCCGAACATAATTATCAAGGGACACGCCTAGCCTTTATGTATCAATCGTAATCTCAGCTACGATTCGATACTACCCAATACCTTATAGGTAAAGCAATCACTAAATTATGAACGCGCCAAGGATCATCTTATCGCTAAGAGGGTAAAGCCATATACCACTCAGAGCTCAAGCCATACTCGACATAATATTTCCTTCGCATCAAACCAACGTCCAATATGGACTATCCACCCTATAGTGGTTATGCTGACCACAAATACCGACTCAAGATTCTGTCGATTCTCATTCACTGAAATCCATGCATATTCTATTTTCTAACATACCATGCCATCACCCACGGTCGATTGTTGCATAACAATCAACTTCAATGAATCCCAAACATAAGACATCCAGCATACATCACAAACTCATTAACGTATCGTATTATTGTTATTCGTTTTGGTATCTTTTAGAAATTCAACAAAGCACACATATCACAGCTCACATATTTAGACATATTGTATGGAACACCCAGTGAGTGGCTAGAAGGATCAACGGACTTTCAGTCAAGAAAACATCTTAGAATAGTTTAGAAGCAACACGGAATAATCGTAAAAGCACTATGAGTCATCATAGAGGCAACTTTGATTTCATCGTAGAAGCAACTTTGAGTATTCACGAAAACAACTTTGATTCATCGTGAAAGCAACTTTGAATAATCGCGGAAGCAATCTTTGAATCATCGCAGAAGCAGCTTAGAATCATCTTAGTAGCAACATTGATTTAAAATAAATTGAACAAGAATCCAAGGACGGAAAGTCGTGCTCTGCTACCATTATGCCACATCTGATCCTGGAGGATCGAAAACTAGCCACTGGACGTGATACCGTACAAGTCTAGATTACACTTGTACAAGGCAAAACCATTTCAGTTCCTGGTATTTTTCAGAAAACATCGACAGCACAACAAACCAAGCAGATAAATTAAAGTCACACAAGATATAAAGAAATATATCTCTTTATTTGATATTTGCAATGGATTACAAGACTTACAATAGAATACAGAGTTTACAACTGATTACAAGACTTTGATTAGCCAACTGAATATGTACACTTGCCCTTTAGGCTACAATTGAATATACCGACTTCTTTATAATGAACTTACCAATTTGGCTACAATCTTACTGGTACAACTGAGTTATATTGTTCCATACATTATGTCCCGTATAGCAGAAGATATCGTCTTAAAAGAAGAGCTTCTGCACACCCATCTGAATCATCGATGCCAATCACTGATTAAACGATTTCCCCCATAAGCAAGCACCTGTAATATTGCCCACAATGTGGGTCAGTACATCATCAATGTACTGGCAAGCAGTGCTGGCCCAACTCACCTAAGAAGACAACATTAAGTAATTATGTTATAGAACATTATTAACAGTGGTCTTTCTCGTTGCCTTAGGGTTAATTTCATATTTGTATCCGACAAGAAGTAAAGCATGCAAATCTCATAGCCAACATAATTTTAAGCATACAGTTATCACCCTTTGGTGATTCTTATCCATGGTCGTGTAGTCATCCATGTACATTTATAGTACTTACTCAGCCTACACAAGACATTGTTAGAAATAATATCATGATTCAATATAATTATCACCATTCAGGTGATTCTTACCAACAGCCGACATCCTTTTCTGTATTTGAGTAATAACTTACTCTGGCTGCATAAGACATCATTAGCACTGGACCTATCTATATGAAGGTCACTGGTGACACGCCATCTTGGAGCATCTTACAGGCGAACAATTAACTCCGAATGGGATGCGAATCCATGGGAGGTTTCCGAAACACCGTGCTACTACTTCAGCACTATAGGATTTCAACGTCCTTTCAGTAGGCGGTAGCAAGCCCCTACTACAAGTCCCGAAATCCTAATGTCAGTACATCGACACCCTCCTTGTTCCCCCTAGGATGAACCGGGTCCATGGCCGCAGATTACCGTTCTGGGAACTATCTTGGATACAAGTTTTCCATGACCATGCAAGTATATGTAACTTATCTAAGAAGAAAACATATAATGCATGATAAGAAAAACTAAGTAATTCAGCCACCATTCTCATTCGTATTGCCATCTTGCTATCTTTCTAGGATCTTGACGTAATCAACATTCTACATCGGCGACGGGATAATAGAATATTGTTACCCAATTCCTTTGCCACATCTTTGATACCATACATCTTTCCAACCAACTCAATGTACTCGCCGTCCAATCTGTTGGGACTTAGCATCTATTTTAGCATACATTCATTCGGACGTAATTTGAGCATACTCATTGCCCAGTTCTTGGGTCTTAACATCTGTGCTACCATCTATTCATCGAGCTAAGGCTCGATATACTTACCGCCCAAGTATTTGGGACTTTGCTTCACCTGTCATATATTTCATCGCAATATCGTACAAGCATACAATTCATCTAGCAATAATAGTTTGCGTTCAGGTGATTATTTATCCTTTATTATCTTTCTGAATTCTATGCAAGGTGTTATTGAGCAACTCAGTAAGAAACATAGCATACTATCATTTATTTTAAGCGTGAAGCTAAAGGATCTTCGAAGGGTTCAACACTACTCACATTTATAAGACGATTCCTGCCACGATCGCATAACCTTCCAAGTAATCCTTCGCATATTCCTAAGTCCAACAAGGCTTCATAGAACCAACCATCCATCATAAGGCATCTTGCGGGTCGGGGCACTACACCAAAAACACGTAACGTCCCAGTCCCAAAATATGTAGGATTAGGATTCGTACATATGCCAGCTACGTATCAAGTGGACTACAGCTTAGCTCGAATACGTATAAGTTGTCTTGGTTTTCTAAATCTATCTATCAAATCAACTAACATATATTATCTTAATCCACATAATATATAATACAAAGAATAAATAATATGTGTCATGGTCTGCAGTCTAATAATAAGTATGTTTAGGTAGACTCGAAGAATAATATAGGTCTACAAAACTAGGCTAAATAACGAAATGCAAGTAATTGATAAAATATAAAATTATGATAAATATCTGAATTAGAAATAGCAACACCTCCCTGATCAGCGAACTATCTCTGGTCAACCAACTAGCTGGAGAGATCATCAGGTCCTCAGAGAGACGTAACAAGGTACATAATATACATGCCAAGTAACAGTAAAAAGAATATCCATATAATGAGGGGTAATTACTATAACCATCTAAGTGGACATATGCAGTTGAGGACAATCTAATACCCGGTCCTGCCAAACCAATAATCACTTATGGCACCATGTCAAGGTACCAATGAGTGAACACAAAAATAACTTCAAGGCTCTGTTACAGAGACCTTGGCACACAAAAATATCCAAGCCCCACATAAGGAGACATGGTCATGAGTCACGACTGCCGGGTACTTCGGTAGAGTCCTTCCCACCCCATGATCTAGAACTATCAAGTCAAGTATGAACCATGTACCAATAACAAGTCACGCGGGCTAGTACTACATGCTATCATAGAGTACATAGCCATGAATATCTCATGTCAGACTCTGTATCATATCATCATTTATCGTGTCCGTGTCCTGTGGTCCATCGTATTACTGGCCACGAATTCAATATGTCGTTATGCCTCGTGTCGATACCCGATTATCTACAATTAGACATCGGCACCCGAGTTCTAATCGGACGCTAAGTACCAACTATTCCTACGTCCATGATATATATAAATAAACAATAAATAAAGAAATAAGAAAGTACTGAAAATTTGGTAAGGTACACGAGCCTGTATTCTCCACGTATGCATATAACGGTCCGACTCCTGTATCCTTGGTCACACCATCACGAACTCCTATTAAACAGTAATTACAAATCAACTACCGCATAAAGCATATCTTACTCTAACCATATTTCAATCATAATATCCTATCTAATTATAATATATTAGTTTAGTCTATACACTTGTTAGATAGTCTCAACCCTATTGGTAACATACTACCCAATAAAATACTTATTTATATCATAAAAATATTTTTACTAATTATGAAATAATATTGAAAAATAATTCAAGCATATCATATTTATTTTATAGACTAAAAACTAATCTAACCAATTAACACATTCAACTAATCTCACTAGGTATAGTCTAGTTAAATAACACAACCATATATTTAACCATATCTACTATATACAATAGTATGATATCTTGATAAAAGAATAATTTATAAAATAAATATAAGATATTAATTCTAAAATATTTATTAAAAATATTTATAAGTATTATTTAATCAGAATATGTACAATAAATAATTATCTAGTTAATATGTATAATTAATAACATAATATGGCGAACTTACCTATTTATTTGGAACCAATTATAATAGAAAAATAAATTCATATTTAATTCTGAATTAAATCAAGAAAATATGGCTAATCATGATTTCATATCAAATGGTACATGATTTACTTCATAAAAAAATTATTACGAAGTTTGGATTTAAAACAACTAGGTTCAAGGTATCTAAACTAGTCTACGTTAATACCTTTGTTACTTTGATTCACAAGTAGATTATCAAAAAAATAATAATAAATTATGATTTAAATTAATTCTAGAATAATATAATTTAATATAAATTAATCATAATAAACATGGTTGACATGGTTACAGTTACCGAAAGAAAGTCGAAAGCAACTAGTGCGACATACCCGAAAATTGGCCATAGTTTCCTATCGCTTATCATGCAAATTTATTTAATCTAACAATCTAAAATTAAACCAAAAAGAAAGAATATGCAGAGATAAATATATTAGAAATTTGATTCAAAGTGTTGGATTATAATATACCACAAGTCGTTACTAGCTCATTCGCAATTAAATAGATTATGGTGACAAAAATAATGAAGTTGCAAGAAAAAAAAAAAAAAAATATATATATATATATATATATATATATATACATATATATATATATATATATATATATATATATATATATAACTTTACGAGATAAATTTTAGGCATAGTATAATGTTATAGAAGAGTGTTAGGAACGTTACTAAGGGGTTAGTTGCTTCCGTGGGGTCCCCTAAGGGTGCGCGAACAGCAGTGCACCAAATTTGACTTCAACCTTGACACTTTGTCGTAGAATGAGTGCCACGGACAAACCGTTGTGATCCAGAAGCTCCAGCTTTGAGGGAAGGTAGAGTACATGTATAGGTATAAGTTAGGGGCAAGATGAAGGATGTTTGGTTGACAAAAGTAGCAGAACACAGTGATGAAGATGGTCTTACCTTTGAAAAATTATTGCAGTAGTTTTTTGAAAATCGACTAGCTTGTTGGGCTGTTTTGAGAAAGTTAAAGTGAGTTTTGATGGTAAGTTTGTGAAAATAAAGTGTTAAAGAAATAGAGAGGAAGAAATGTGTTATATTTTAGAAAAAAATTCTTACTGTGGAAGGAGATATTGCCGCATTGGTAGAGACTAGCCGAATTCAGATTCACCTAGGTAGAGGTGGATAGATGGAGGTGTGGAGGGAGATGAAGAAGATTTTTGGAAATAGTTTGTGAAGAGAAGTTGTTTGGAAGAGTCTTAAAAAGAAGTTTTGTTCAGGTGGTTTGAGGTAATAAGTGAAGGGGAGGTCATGGGGTGGTCGTTTATTAAGAGAGAGATGAAGAGTTGAGTTGAATTGTCACAAAGGATGAAGGTTATGCATGAGTGAGAAAATGAAAAGGTATGGGGGTTATGGGGTGAAAGAATATGAAATGTGAGGGGGTTATGGCTGCCCACTAAGTGTGATTGACCCAACTTGAGTCATCCATTAGGTTTTACGTAGTGAGGTGTAAAATTGGATTTATTCCAAGGAGTGCAAAGTTAAAAAAATTACATATAAGATTTTGAGTGGTGAACCTTGGAGTTTGGTATTTTATAGAGATGACAATGGTGTATGATGTTTGGCATGAACCATGTGAGGGTGTGTAAGTGTCTGGGTTGAGTCTAGACAAGATTTGGGCTAAGTCAAACCGGTAGCTCATGTAACGACCATGGTTTATATTACGTATTTTGGTATACGTGTACGTATATTGTACATCTCATTTCATGGTTTATTTGGTAGTTTACTTGCTTGGTTCGGCTTGATTCGGTTTGGATTGGTTTTTCATGTGAACCAACCCCACCTACCACCCTTTTTCCTTTATTAGCCATCAACTCTTTCTCTCTCCTCATTACTTTTTATTAACTCTTACTTCTTCTTCCCCATTACTCTCCACCTACCAGAGAGAGAGGCCTAGGCAAGTACAGCTTGCTTCATGGAGGAACTCAGTTTTTATTGTTCCATTATCTTCTCCACAAGATTCTAAGACACTTTAGTACTTAGCATTTTTAATTTCCATGGTTCCATTTGTGTAGATCTAAGCATGTAGAATTTTCGAATTTCTTGGGTTTTGATCTATTTAACATTGTTATTTCCGATTTTTGATGGTTTCATGTTGTAGGGAATTTGATTATGCCCCATTTTGACCTATGGAAGTCCGGATTCTGACCTTGGATGAAGGTTTAGTGGAGCTTGGAAGCCATGGATTCCATGGTTCTTCTTCTCGGAAAAGTGGAGAAGAAGAACAGTTCTCTGGCCGCATGGCAGTCTTGACCGTATGGATTTTTATGCGACATGTTTCCCTTGGCCGCATGGCTCCGCCCGAACTTTAGCCGTATGAACCCTTAGTTCTCTGGCCGCATGACTTGGTTGGCCTTGGCTGCATAGCTATCCTTGGCTCACAGTCGCAGGAACTCGTCCCCTTAGCCGCATGAGCTCATTTATTCCCTGCCGCATATGCATGCAATTCCTCCAGCCGCATAAGGCTCTGCTCCTTAGCCGCATAAGCTTGGGTCCCTTCAGTCGCCTGAGCCGCATCCCCTTAACCGTATGAGACCCTAACTCCCTTCAGCCGCATATGGCTCTGCTTTCCCCAGCCGCATGAGCCCCCTTCCTTTCCGCTGTCACATATGACCTGTTTCTCCATTGCCGCATAAGACTCTTATCCACATTGCCGCATAAGGCCCGTACGCTCTTCCGAGCCGCATGCGCCCTTTCTTACCAGCCGTATGAGCCCAATTCTTCTGAGCCGCATGAACCCCTGTCCCTACCTGAGCCGCATGAGCCTGTGTTCCTCGAGCCGCATGAGACTCTCTCCCTTGCTGCATGGCGTTTCTCATAGCCTTGCACCCTTTTATTATATTGGAATGTTATATTTATGCTTATATAACTTGGGTCCCTTGATTACATGCTTGTACTATGTAATTTTATACATGCTTCCCTGAACATGATAGTGGCCCGCCGTGGCGCACTCTTGACAAGTAAACCTGACATGATATACCTTGATATACTGTTACGACAGCTAGCCTGACATGACAAGAATGAAAGACCTGGACACCGTGGACGATTGTGTTTGTTCAAATGTTCCAGTATTGCCTTGCATCATTTCTAGGACAGGGACCCCTGTGTACCACGGTCAGGGGTACCTATTGAAATGGACTAAGGCTAATAACTAGAATAACTCAGTAGTCATGAAGAGATTTCCCAGCTACAGGCAATCTCGTTATTTGGGCACGCTTGTGGATTTGTAGCCTGTCGACGAGTATGGCACATCTCCAGCACACTGTCATGTGTTGCACCCTTCTTGAACAAATATTCGACTTGGATAACCTGGATGGTCTGCAGGACTTGTGGCTGTTGGAATAATCTCATTGCATCTTGTTAGTAACTAGGCCTGTGATAACCCTAGTTAGTTAAAGTATCAAGCCGTACTTATTGCTTGGCCGTGATTGATTGGATGGGATCTAACTCGGTCTAGTCTTGTCCTGATCCTGTACAAGATTGTTACATGACCTGAACGCTTATGTTTTACCTTATCGATAAATGGTGGAAAACCAAGTTCCGTTCAGATGAAGGGTTACAACCCCGGTCCTTGTTTGGTTTAAGGGTTGTAACTTTGTTATCTGAATAGTTCCATGGTTACCTCATCGTATATCATCATGATTCTCTATATTTCAAGTCTTTTACTATTCATTTATATTCTTGTGCTAAATACTGGTTTTAATTCTTAAGTGAAGCCTCCTTTGTGGCACTTGCTCTTTCTGGGGTCTGACCCAGCTGGTTTTGTATGGCCAGATATCGGAGCAGCTCCAGAGGATCTACCGACCGTCCAGCCCGATGGTGACCACCAGGCGTAACCAAGGCAACGAGTGGGTTCCCTTTTGTTCTCCCACTTTATTGTAAAAATATTCTTTTGAGGCGTTTAGCCGACGAGCACGTGTTAGCTCGTATTGCACCTTTACTTACTGTCTGTCTACGAGCTGTAACATGATTGACGAATCCTAGGGTTGATCATGTATGACTGAAACTCTTGCTAGTCTTGACATTTTGTATGACTAGCTTCATGATCATCCAAATATGTAATGTATGGGATGCCTTACTATTAGATATTTGGTGCTCTTACATCTTGTACTATTATTACTTGCTTGTGATTGAGACAATAGGTTTGTTCATGACCATAAGAGACTGTTGGCTTGTAGTTAAACCCTCATGTATCTAGACAGCCGTGACCGTATAGCGAGGTGGGTTGTACTTCAATATACGTAGTTGGCTATGTATGCCCCTGCTCTCCAGTATTCTGGTTCTGGGACGTTACATGGTTTAAGTGGTGGCCCATGCAGGTCTTGTAAATCAAGATATATGAGGGTTTACCGAATAGATGTCTCAATCAGTACTCGCCCTTGATCTCTGTTCGTATCCTCTGAATCCCTGAATTCTTGACCTGATCACATGCTTGTATCTTTGATCTGTCCTGATCCTTCCTTATTATTCTCTATGTCGTCTTCTTCAGCGGCATTATTCCTGGTCCTACCGATCGGCAAGGCGGAGCACCTCCCGTGGACCAGCAGCAACTTGGGGATCAAGTCCAGCATTCAGGAGTGACCTCCAGAGTCATGCCAACTGGGGGTCAAGAGCCACCAGTTCAGCCCGTCCAACCTGCAGAGCCTGATGATGGCACCTTGGTGGGTCTCATTAGGACCTTGTTAGCTTCTCAGGACCGTCGAGGAGATGCCTTGCACCAGGCAGTGACATATGCTCTGACCAGAGGAGGTCATCAAGGTAACAGTGTGGCCAACAGTTTCAAGCGCTTGAACCCTCCCTTCTTCGATGGTAGCAAAAATGTTATTGCCACGGATGCATGGCTTCAGGACACAGAGGTGATTCTAGAAGCAGCCAGGACCCAGAAGACGAGAAGGTGGCCGTAGTGCGCCTGCAGTTATTGGATTTGGCCCGCAGCTGGTGGACAGCACAGGCCGTTAGATTAGTGGCACCTATTGCCTGGACAGTATTCCGAGAGAGATTTCGGACCAAGTATTTCGATGTTGTAGCTCGGTACGATCTACAGATGAGGTTCACCAATCTGAAGCAGATGGACAGGACGGTCGACGGGTATGCGGCCGAGTTTTCGAGACTTAGTCGGTTTGCTCCCACCTTGGTGGCGACCGAGTTCGACAGAGCCCAGCGGTTCCAGCAGGGGCTCCATCTAGAGATTTTATTGGCAGTAGAGCAGTTTGAGCATCAGACTTTTGATGCAGTATTGAGAGCAGCCATGAGGTATGACTATACCTCCCAGAGGATCGTAGATAGGACCGGGGGTCGGAAGAGATCTCACGGCCAGATGAATCAGTCTTCAGCACCAGCCTCGGAAGTTAGGGCTTTGACCATTGGAGCTCCAAGGCGGGCAGCCTCAGTGACGTCTATTCAGCATTCGACCCCAGCATTTCCACAGCAGCAGAAGCAGACTTCCGCAATGGGTTGTACTCATTGTGGGAAGCCAGGACATGTAGTGGCAGAATATCGCAGGGCGTAGGGATTGTGCCTGGCTTGTGGAGCAGCAGATCACAAGATAGGATCCTGCCCGAATAGGGGTAGTTCATCATCGTCCAACTTTTCTAGTCCTTCGGTGAGAGGACGAGCACCAGTCCAGCAGCAGCAGCAGTATCAGCCTCAGAGGCCATTGTCGCCTCAGTCCCAAGTATTCCAGCAACAACACCCCAGCAGTATGCACAAGCCCAAGCCCTGAGTCAGAGCAGACAGAGAGGTTTTCAGTATAGGGGACCAGCACCCCGAGGGCATGGTCAGGCTATGGCGATGACCGTAGAAGAAGGATTAGTACCAGGTGAGGTAGTGGCAGGTATTATTCTCGTCAACTCCTTCCCAGCATCAGCTTTATTTGATTCTGGTGCACCGTATTCATTTATGTCTACACGATTCACGATACGGATAGGACTGGAGCCCGAATCATTATCAGTAAGGCTCAATATACTTAATGGTAACGGACTTATGGGAGTAGATAGAGTGTTTTTCTCGTGTCGGATCGTAGTTAGCGGTAGAGAGTTCTCCGCTAGATTGATAGAATTTTCGATGGCCGATTATGATGTGGTCTTAGGGATGGATTGGTTGAGGAATCAGTATGCTAGGATAGACTGCCATGTTGGCAGGGTTGTTTTTAGCATTCCAGGTGAGCCAGAGTTTTTCTTTTCCCGAGGCGAAGTTGAGCCTTCTCCTCTAATGTTGCGGATGACAGTAGCAGCAGTGCAGTTACCCCGGATAGTTGAGAAATTTCCAGATATTTTCCCAAAAGAGCTTCCAGGAATGCCGCCAGAGCGAGAGATCGAGTTTACTATCGACTTGATCCCAGGGACAGTCCCAGTGTCAGAGAGAGTCTACAGAATGGCGACGTCAGATCTAGAGATATTATACAAGATGATTGAAGAACTTAGAACCAAGGAATTCATTCGTGCTAGTTGATCACCTTGGGGAGCCCCGATGCTTCTTGTGAAAAAGAAGGATGGTACGTCCAAGTTATGTGTAGATTATCGTATCTTGAACTCAGTAACAATAAATAACAGATACCCTCTCCCGATAATAGATGACTTGTTTGATCAACTCAAGGGGGCAGCAGTATTCTCGAAGATCGACTTGCGGTCAGGATATCATCAGATCAGAGTCAGAGAGCAGGACATCCCGAAGACAGCTTTCAGATCTAGGTATGGGCAATGGGAGTTCCTTGTTATGTCCTTTGGAGCAACCAATACGTCGGCTATATTCATGGACCTCATGAATCGTATCTTCATGCCATATTTAGATTAGTTCGTGATTATGTTCCTAGATGACATCCTGGTCTACAGCATGAGTGAGGCGGAGCATGAGCAGCATCTCAGAGTTGTCCTCCAGATTCTCAAAGAGCACCAGTTGTATACCAAGTTTAGTAAATACGAGTTTTGGCTCGATTGCATTTCGTACTTGGGACATATCATCACCAGAGGAGCAGTAGAAGTGGATCCCCAAAAGATCATGGCCATTAAGACATGGCCAGTGCCCAGCACAGTTGCAGAAGTTCGTAGTTTTCTTGGCTTGGCCGGCTACTACCGGTAATTTGTTTCAGAATTTGCTCGGATTTCAGCGCCATTGACCCAGTTGACCCGTAAGGACGCACAGTTTGTTTGGACAGCAGAGTGCCAGGATTCTTTTGAGAAGTTAAAGCGAGGCTTGATGACGGCACCCATTCTCATGCTTCCAGATGGGATCGGGGGATTCTCAGTGTATTGTGATGCTTCAGACAGAGGTTTAGGATGTGTTCTGATGCAGCATGGAAAGGTAATAGTTTATGCGTCACGTCAACTTCGTGATCATGAGAGAAATTACCCAACCCATGACTTGGAGCTGGTAGCAGTGGTGTTTGCACTTAAGTTGTAGAGGCACTACTTGTACGGAGATAGGGTGGAGATTTTCACCGACCACAAGAGCCTGAAGTATTTTTTCGCCCAGAAGGATCTTAACATGCGTCAGAGAAGATGGCTAGAGCTACTTGTGGATTATGATGTCAACCTGCAGTATCATTATGGGAAGGCCAACGTTGTAGCAGATACATTGAGCAGGAGAGCAGGAGTTTATTTTTTCACAGCGCAACCAGAGTTATTAGCAGATCTTCAGAAGATGGGTATAGAAGTTGTCATTCCTACCAGTATGGCATTGATGGCCAGTATGCAAGTTCAGTCCACTATAGTCGAGAGGATCCGGATGGCACAGTCAGCAGATTCCAAGCTTCAGCGACTTAGAGCAGAGTGTGAGGCAGGACGAAGACCAGAGTTATGCATTCATGAAGATGGTACACTTCGATATGGGAAGTGTAGAAGCATAGAATTTTACAACCAGAAAGCCCATGCGCCAGACACACACACAGAGACTCAGAACACAAGACTCACAGAGAATCCACAACAGAAAATCACCGGAGAGGCAGTTCTAGACACTCAACGTCTTCCTCCTCTCAGCAAGCTCCAGCACCCAGAGTAATCAACACCTTCAGAGAACCGATAACCGCCGTCAGCCGGTCAACGGAGTCAACGCATTACCACTCGCTCCATTGGTACTAAGGACCCAGCTTAAACAAAAGTGTACTCCTAGGACTACATCTAAGTCCTATATTGTATCACTGTTCTGTTTGTATTAAGATTTCAATCAAAACAATTTTAATGGCAAACAAGCTGGCGACTCTGCTGGGGACCTCTTTCTCCTCTACCGAGAAAGTCGTGTCACAGGCCGACGACGTGAAGGTGGGCTCCTCCCACAAGACGCTGGTAGTGCGCCTCAATCAACAGGCGTACGAGGAGTTCATTTCTGAAGGAAGTACGAGTCCTTCGAAGCGGCTGTCGAAGCCGAAGAAGACCCGCGCAGTCTGGGTACGCAAAGTCGACGCCTCGGGCACCACCATTGAAGGGGATGCGCCCGTCCAGCCTTCCCTTCCTGCTGACGTCCTCAGCAGTCAAGGTGCGCCCGCTGATGCAGCGCATCTCTCGGGGAAGCGTACGGCTGACCACGTTCCCCAGCCATCTTCCTCTCAGGCGAGGAAGATACGTCGACGGAGCAGGGGCGCAGCCAATGCCCCGCGCATCACTTCTGATGCGCCACAAAGAGCCTCTGTCTTTGACAGACTCACTCGCTGTAATGGCGAGGAGAATTTGGATGCTGAGTACTATACGCCCCAGCGGGCTGGTACGAAGAAATCCAAGGCGGCACGGGCCATGCGCCACAAACGTGCTATGCCAGCAGCCGGCCAGAGGCACGCGCTTACAATCACGCGCGCTGCCGATGGCAAGCTGTACAAGGTTGACTCAAGTGCTTCTGCACCGACAACGAGTCGACCTTCAAAGTCCTCATCTCGCTTGGGCGCATTCACTGCGTGCACAACCAAGCCGAGAGAGGCAAACTCTGTGGTCTTGAACTCCCGCGCCTCCTCTGGTTGTGCGTTCGAGGTCCGTTCAAGTCACTTCAAATGCTGTGGTTCCCCCACTACTGATCGTGATGCCTGCTTGGTATTAGATCAGGGGGCGCAGCACTCACCCGACCACCCCGGCGCTTGGCCCTGCCATGCGCCTGAGAGGGGTGTGAGGGTAGCACTCTCCTCCAACGACTTGCGCAACGTGATCACTCACAAGCGCCGGTCAGGAGAGTTGACCAACAAGCACGATGCGCCTCTCACGGGGCACACTTGTGCAGTGGTCACCATCAACTGCTGTTGCAAGACGGCAGTACCGCCAAAGCAGTCGGTCTTCCAACGGCTACAATCATCGACACCCCTCCGACATCGCCTTGGGACGAAGGTGTCAGCAGAAGAGGAACTAAAGATTGCGTCATGCAACGTGATCTCCAATTCCTCATCTGTCCGGAAGACGACTGCCAATTCCTCGTTTTTATCCAAAAGCCAGCCGAGGAAAACCAAGGCAGCTGTCACGACCTCTGGAGTGTTCGAAGGCACTCGGTCGAGGAAGAAGTCCTTGGAGGAAGCTGGGGGTAGCCAGACCCTTGTCGAGCCTCCTTCCGAAGACGAAGATGTCCAAAGCACAGCTGCGGCGGATCTTCATCAAGGCGAAGATGGCCTCCCTGAAGCCCCTCAAAATGACGATGTCCTCCAGGACGCCGCCAGGGGTAGTACTAAAAACGAAGAGGCCCTTCAAGACAGAGCTGAGGGCAGTCAGGCCCTTGCAGATGCGCCTGTCGAAGACGAACTCCAGAATGTGGCTGGGGGTGACCAAATACCAGGCGATGTAACTCCCCCACATGAGAGCGAGGCTGAGAGCGAAGCCTCAACTAATCCATCCACTTCCGGCCGTGTCATGACAGTATACATGACCGGGGGTGATCTTGAGACTGATGCGCCGCCACAGGATATTGTCCAGCGCATAGACTCGCTAGAGGGAGGACTCAAAACCCTCTCTGCCTCAATGCAAGCACTGACTCAAGCAGTGTTTGAGATACGGTCGGCCTTGATCAGGACACCTTCGAATGGTCCCGACCCAGGAGCCAATGGAGAGTCGAGTGTGCCCCTCCAACGGACACCCTCAGACACAGAAGTACCCCGGACATCGGAGCCCTCAAACGCTCCACTCCAGGTGGTACCTCCTTCCCCGGCTCCTAGCTCCACGGAGGACGTGGTCAAAATGATCAAAGATCTGCGGGAGCGCTTCGAGTCCAAGAACAGGCAGGAGGAGCGCCAGAAGATGGGCATTCCCCAGCCTTATCCCCTTGAGTGGAACAAGGTGGTTTATCCCCCAAAGTATAAACCACAAACACTCACGCCGTATGACGGGAAGGACTTTCCACGACGGTACCTGACGTACTTCCAGTCGCAGACAGGGCATCTTCCGAAGGAGGACGCGCTCCTCACCAGCATCTTTGTTGGGGCCCTGAAAGGGGTGGCGTATGACTGGTACTGCAGCCTCCCCGATAATTCCATATCGTCCTTCGACGACCTGACACGCCTCTTCCTCGACCGCTTCTACGACGGTGGGAAGGACATGACGATGGCGTCTCTCATTGAGATACGCCAGAAGGACAAGGAAACGGTTCGGGCATTCATCAAACGCTTCCGTCAGGCCTGCTTCAGGCTACCTCCAGGCATGCCAGAACATGCGCTTCTCTCCGCTTGCAGTATGAACATGCTGCCTGCAGTAAAGCTCTGGCTTAACTCTACTCCCCCTCCCGACTGGAGCTCCCTAATCATTGAAGCTGAAGCTGCAGAGAAGAAGGCGGCCAATGCACGTCTTCTGGGTGTTAGCTTCCCCGCCTTTGACGATAAGAGGAAAAAGTCCGCAACCAACAACTGCGGACGAGAAACAAAGGGGAAACAGGCATTGACTGTTAATGCCTCGAAGGGCGCATCTGCGCCTACTCAAAAGCCTCCACTGGCACCAAGACCCAAGGAGGTTTATTCATTCAATGATGACGACACCCTGCAACTCTTTGAGATACTGAAGCAGGGTGACAAGATCAAGCTTCCGGACCCGAAGCGGCCCGATGAAGTCGGGAAAGTGGACAACCCGAGGTACTGTCACTACCATCGGTTTTCGGACACCCGACTAAGGACTGCTACGTCCTCAAAAATTACATCCAGCGCATGATCAATGCGGATGTAATCTCCGTCGACTACGAAGAGAAGACGGTGTCAGCTAATGTGGTGTCACTTCAGTTCGGCACCTTGCCGCCGACTACCACACAAGATGGCGTCGTCCCCATCCCTAAGGCGACAATGGAGGTGGTGAATTTGCTACCCACCCGTGACAATGTGAGTGGACTTGTCCTACTCACCACATCTCGAGGAGAGGTCCTCTGGGTTCACCCCGACCTCGTCTCCGAGGTAACTCAACCGGAGGTACGCCCTACCTCCAAAGCAAAAGGCAGGAAGATCAAGTCTTGCCGCACGGTCTCTTCTTCAACAGAAGAGGCGCTTCCTGTGCAGACGCGTGCACAACAGAACTCCCAGCCCGGTGAAGCTGCCGTCGAAGTGGTGCCTCCTGGCACCATCCCTGAGGAGGGTTCATCCAAGCCCTCAGCAGCCAATAAACAAAAGCAAGTGGAGGCCCGTTTCGACAGACCTCTGCGGAAAGAAAATGCTTCGGGGCTAGCCAAGCCCCACAATTTTGACATTCTGGCACAACTGGCCAGTACTCCTGCACGCTTGTCTTTGTTCGAGCTCCTGCGTCTCTCCAAGGACTCCCGAGAAGCTCTCTGCGAAGCTCTGAAGGATGCCGAATCCTTTCTCAGTCAGGTCAAGCAACCTGAAGACCTACCAACTACTTGTGCACACTGTCATTGTGCGGATGAAGTTATCCCAAACATAACCTTCACCCAACAAGACATGCTGCTCAAGCATCACCGACATAATCGATCGTTGTATTACACAGGGTACATCGGTTCGGTAAAGGTGAGCAGGATTCAGATCGATCCGGGGTCTTCCCTAAGCATCATTCCAAAGGCGCTGCTATCAAAGCTGGGGATCCCAATGTACCGGCTGGCGCCCTCCAATACGACCATCAGCGGCTTCAACGCCAGCAAGAGCGAGCCACTGGACAAGATCCGGCTGAAGTGTCACATCGGCAGCCTCAAAACTGAAGTGACTTGTTATGTGGTGGATGCCGAGGTCAACTACAACATCTTACTCGGACGACCATGGTTACATGAGTACATGGTGGTGCCCTCCACGCTCCACCAATGCATGAAATATGTATCCACCAACGGCGTCATCCGGACGGAGTTTGCAGATATCGATCCCTTCAAAGGGATTGAGGCCTACTTCACCGATTCCGACTTGTACAAGCCACTCGACGAGGAGGAAGCCAACGACGCCGATGATGAAGCAGAGACGACAACAGAGCCGGACTTGGAGCCCGAAGTGACTCCTGACGCCCCCTTGAAAATCCGTCTGAAGGGGAGACCACCCCAGAAGGCGCCTCCAATGAGCATCAAGCTATCAGGAAAAGCGCCGGCTCGCGAGCTCCCCTGAAGATACGCCTCAAGGGGAAGCCACCACAAACAGCGGCTCCCCTGGTGGTAAAATTACAAGGGAAGGCGCCACTCATCGGAGGCGCAACCGAGGCACCCCTCAAGGTGCGTCTTAAAGGCAAGCCGCCGCAGTCATCCAAGATGCCGGAGAGGGCTCACATAACCCTCTCAGACCCCAAAGTCAGAGCGGTGGAGGATTCTCCTGATCCGGTCCCAGTGCTTACAGATGAGGAGCTTGGCGAATATATCTCTGCTGATGTAGATGCACCCTCCTTCGACAATGTAATCCCACGGGATAAAATCTCGTACTTTATCAATAATAGAGTGTCTTTCAATTATTCTTGTCTTCCACACTGGAATGCCATGTATACATTAGACAACGCTCTACGGTCGTTGCAAACACAAGTAACGACCGTCTACCACAATCAAATAGTCCCGTCTCAAGGAGTCTTCATAGTCCCTCCACGAAGCTGAGACGAAGGCACCATCATCTCGGGCAAAATCGAGCATCGTCGGAACCTCCCGTCAATCGAGCCCGAACCTGATACCGGCAGAGTACAAGTCTATCGATACACGGATGCGGCTAAGCACATCATCCAAAAGATGGGCTACGACCTGAAAAGCAATAAAGGCCTAAACTACGGCAAGGGTCGGCATCTCCCTGTCCGGCTTTCGATGCCCAATGGAAAGCCACAGGATTACTATAATCGGACTCGACGGGGGTTAGGCTATGTCACGCCGCCATCAACTCCAGAGAGTTCAGACGCAGAAGACATAGAACATTCCCACTCGTCAGAAGCATCGACGTGGGATTCCGATACCAGTATCGGATCAGTCTTCAGGAAAGTGCTGTCAGCTAACATGACATCGGCGCAACCTCAGAAAGATGAAGGCGAAGACCAACCGCCGGAACCCTTCGAAGAGGAACCCTGGGCTCAACGCCTAGGAGAACAATGGGAGTCTCGTTTTGAGTTACGAGAACCTCCCACCGAAGACGAAGTCGAGCAGATCGACCTCGGGGATGGGTCTTCTTCTAAACCCATCTTTATTAGCAAAAGCTTGGAAGGAGAAGACCGAGAATCTTTAGTCCAACTGGCTAAGGAATATATTGATGTCTTCGCCTGGAGCTACGAAGACATGCCGGGTCTCGATCCACAGATCGCGATGCATAGGTTGAACATCTTACCAGATGCCAAACCTATCAAACAACAACAGCGACGCTTCCGCCCGGACATCATGAACGCCATCGATCAGGAGGTGGACAAGCTCTTGACCAGTGGCTTCATCCGTGAGGAACAACACCCGGACTGGGTAGCCAACGTCGTCCCTGTCACCAAGAAGAATGGGAAGATACGAGTCTGTATCGACTTCAGGGATCTCAACTCTGCTTGCCCGAAGGATGAATTCCCGCTCCCAATTACCGATGTAATGATCGACAACACATGTGGCTTTGAACGCATGTCCTTCATAGACGGATATTCAGGCTACAATCAAATCAAGATGTTCCCCGATGACGCAAAACACACGTCATTCAGGACTCCAAAGGGTGTTTTCTGCTACACAGTAATGCCCTTCGGCTTGAAGAACGCCGGTGCAACGTACCAGCGAGCTATGAGCACCATCATCCGTCAACATCTTTGCAAGACAGTTGAGTGCTATGTTGACGACATCGCAGTCAAGAGCCGCCTCAAAAGAGATCACCTACAAGACCTGAAGACGGTCTTCGATCTCATGCGGGCACATCAACTCAAAATGAACCCCGCTAAATCCTTCCTGGGGGTTTCTAGCGGCAAATTCTTGGGCTTTGTCATCACGGCAAAAGGCATTCATGTCGATCCCGAGAAGACTAAAGCCATCCTCAACATGGACCCTCCGAAGAACCTTCGAGAACTTCGGGGCTTACAGGGACGTTTGGTATACATCCGGAGGTTCATAGCAAACCTCTCCGGTAAATGTCAACCCTTTACTCAGCTCATGAAGAAGGGAGTCTCTTACGTCTGGACAGAGGAGTGCCAAAAGGCTTTCGACGATATCAAGGCTTACTTGACAAGCCCGCCAGTCCTAGTGGCACCTGTCGCCGGCAAACCATTCCTCCTCTACGTCCGTGCCATGGATCATTCCCTCGGCGCTTTACTGGCTCAAAACAGTGATGCAGGCTACGAGCAAGCAATCTACTACCTCAGTCGAACACTCATCGGGGCCGAACACCGGTACAACCCCGTTGAAAAGGAGTGCTTGGCTTTGGTGTTTGCCATTCAGAAGACTCGTCATTACGTCTCGGGCCAGACAATTCACGTCATCTCCCGAGTCAATCCGCTCAGAGTTCTCATGACGAAGCCAGGGTCATTAAACTCCCGGCTGGCTACATGGGCGATCCTACTAACGCCATACAACATGGTGTTTGTCCCGTAGAAGGCGGTCAAGGGTCAGGCTCTGGCTGACTTTTTAGCTGCACACCACATCCCAGAATCTTCAAAACTCTATGAAGATATCCCGGATGAAGTCCAAGAATCAAACGTCACTGAAGGAAGCCCCGTCTGGCGGATGTTCTTCGATGACGCTTCAAGAACGGGCCCCAACGGCCAAATCATCGCGGGAGTGGGGGTAGTCTTGGTCTCCCCCGATCAGCTGGTCATCCAGCGCGCATACTCCCTTTCGAAGCCGTGCTCCAACAATGTTGCTGAGTACAATGCACTCGTCATGGAACTCCAGCTAGCACAACAGCTGGGGGTGGATCATCTGGAAGCCTACGGCGACTCAAAACTCGTCGTAAACCAGATTCGGGGGCAATACGAGGTTCGCCATGAAGATTTGATCCCTTACCATGAAGTTGCATTGAACATCATTTCAACCTTCACTGGGTTCTTCATCGAACATGTACCCCGTCTACAAAACTTGGAGGCTGACGCTCTGGCTGGCCTCGCAGCCTCATTGGCCGCGCCCCTTGGGACTCAACATTATGTTACGGTGACTGGCCGAGACCTGATTTGTCCCATAAACAACCTATGTTTGCAAATGGCTCACGCCATGCCGACAAACACCGATGTTAATGTCCGAGACTGGAGATTCCCGTTCATCGACTTCGCCGTCTACGGAATCCTTCCGGAGGACCCGAAGGAAGCCGTCTCAGTCAAGAGACGCTCTCTTCGATTCTACTACGATACAGCCACTAAAACGCTGTACCGACGCTCCTTCGACGGGCTTCTCCTTCGATGCCTGTCTAACGAAGAAGCGGCCGAAGCTCTTCGAGAAGCTCATGACGGAACTTGCGGAGCTCACCAACCAGGGCCTAAGTTGCAAGATCGACTGCGACGTATGGGCTACTACTGGCCAACCATGGTTGCCGACGCAGTAGAATATGCTAAGAAGTGCCATGCATGCCAACTTCATGCAGACTTCATACATACACCATCTGAACCTCTACATCCTACAGTCGCCTCCTGGCCATTCGAAGCCTGGGGCATGGACATTGTAGGGCCAATCACCCCTCCTTCATCGAGAGGACACCGCTTCATCCTGGCCATCACCGATTACTTCTCTAAATGGACGGAAGCAGTCCCACTAGCGAAAGTAAAAAAGCTCCAGGGTGGTCAGCTTTATCAGACACCATGTCATTTACCGTTTCGGGGTACCCCGGCGGATCATCCATGACAATGGTCCTCAGTTTATCAGCCACATTTTCAGCAGGTTCTGTGACAAGAATCGCATTCAAAATGTGGCCTCAACCGCCTACAATCCGGCAGCAAACGGATTGGCCGAGGCGTTCAACAAAACTATCGTCAGGCTGCTCAAAAAGGTCGTGTCATCCAACAAACGCGACTAGAACGAAAAGCTTGGCAAATGCCTTTGGGCCTACCGCACAACGGTACGGACCCCAACAGGCAACACTCCATTCTCCCTGGTCTACGGGAGCGAAGCAGTACTGCCTCTCGAGATACAGATACCTTCGCTCCGCGTGGCAATCACAAACGATCTCACAGAAGAAGACAATCAACGTCGTCGTCTGCGGGAACTGGAGGCACTTGACGAAAAGCGTCTCCTAGCTCAACAACGCATCGAACTTTACCAAGCCCGTATATCACAGGCTTTCAACAAGAAGGTCAAGCAAAGAACTTTCCAAGTTGGCGACCTGGTTTTAGCAGTCAGAAGGCCAATGGTGTTAACTCACAAGACACCAGGGAAGTTCGAGCCCAAATGGGAAGGACCCTTCATCATCGAGACGGTATACTCAAACGGTGCTTACCGGCTCGCCAAACCCAATGGGGACTTGTTCATGATGCCCATCAACGACAAGTTCCTAAAGAAGTACTATTCTTGACATTCTCCAAGACATGTATTTCCCCAAACAACCTCTTTTCACAAAATCAATCGCTTTCGGAACCCAGCTGTTCCGTGGCATCCTTCCGTAGAAAGATAACCACGTCCATATTACCTCTGAGTTGTCTCTCTACATCCTACAAAGCGGAACCTTACACTTCGTGAGCTTACGCTATCCTTCATGTTTACCACGTCCACATTACCTCTGAGTAAATATCCCGTACAAACAACTCCTGTGTTGTCGTACATTGATCGCAGAACTTCCACGTCCACATTACCTCTGAGTTGTTCAGCGTATCCCCCAGGATCATTCCTACCACGTCCATAAATACCTCTGAGTAGGAAGATTCTATCATTTGAACCTAATGATTGCCATGTCCACATTACCTCTGAGCAAACATGTTGGTTCCTTTATACTTATTATCTGTACCTAAAAACCAAGGTGCGCAAAAGATAATAGGTCCACATAAATCATCAAGTTCATGAGATCAAAAATGAACACATCAAAGAGATAGTGTATTTCTTTATTTTTCAAAAGGAGTACAGAAATACGCTATTTCTCCATCAAGAGTTGCAAAAAACACATAAAAAAGAAGAGAAGCTACAATCCCCGATCCTCCCCAGGGTGGGATGAGAGTTCTCTGACTCGACGTCTCAGGTCGGCAGTGCGAGTTTCCACAGTCGCCTGGACTCGCAGCTCGGCTTCTTGACGCATTAACCCGACAGCCTCAGCGAAAGTTTTACTCTCATACTTCTCATCAAGCTGTCGTCGCTGCTGAGCCAAAGCAAGGGTTCGCTGAGTAAGAGTCGTTTCCTCCTGCTTGAATGCCACGTGTTCAGCCAGGACACGATCAGCTTCTAGTTGAAGTTGGGCCCGCTGGTCTTTAAGATGGCGCATCTGAGCATCAACCTCTGCGATGTTAGCATCCACCGCAGCCCGCTTCTCCGTCGTCTTCTTCATAGATTGAGACAACTGC
Source organism: Iris pallida (assembly GCA_029216955.1). Lineage (NCBI taxonomy): Eukaryota > Viridiplantae > Streptophyta > Magnoliopsida > Asparagales > Iridaceae > Iris > Iris pallida. The sequence continues at coordinate 31,618,470 of JANAVB010025598.1, forward strand.
TCCGCCGTAGCCTCAGTCCCAGCCACTTCACGCTCCCAACTGCTCACATCGGCTCGATGGGAAGCCTCGATCTCAGCCATCGACTTCCCTATCTCTGTATCTATCAAGACCGAGAGGTCATTTCGTTGGATGCGCTGCAGTTCTGCGAGTCATTCGTCCAGCTCCATCACCGAAACCTCCAGAATTTCGGCCATATGGTCATGGCCCTGGTGAATGCGGATCAGCTCGATACAAGGCATTGCCAAAGCTTTTGCCGCCGCAAAGCTCCCCTTGGCATCCATCACTGCAGATACACCTTTCTCCAGCATTTTGTACACTCCCTCGACGAGGAACTTCACATACCCGTCGGCTTCCGCCAGCACCTGCGGCGTCATAGCAGGAGTTGAGGGAGCTACTATAGTTTGCGGACCGGAGGAAGATCCGCCAACCTCGATCTGAGAGGTTCGAACCTCGGCAGCAATAGGCTCTTCATCAACAGGGCCCAGACTGCTAGCCCGAGGAGTCGAAGGAACAGAAGGAGCCGGCACATGCGTCGTGATAGTACCCCAAGTGGAAGGAGCAACAGAGGGTTCCACACCCTTACCCTTCTCAAGACTGGAGAAATCACCGACGTCAACGGCCACCTCTTCTACCCCCGACATTCTATCAGCATCAGCCACCTCCCCCGACAAAACGGGGAGGTCAACATTTATCTCCTGGCCAGCCCCAGGAGACAAGACCGGCAGAAGAGTCTCATTCTTCTCAAGTCCCTCTACAGGGACAGAATCTGTCGCTACCGCCTGATCGGTAGCCATCTCTATGTCCATGGTTGAAGCCAAGGAAGGATTCGGCAATGATTCAGCCGACCTCCCTTCATCATGACAAGGAGGGGAATCAACCCTCTCCTCTATCCCCACTGCTTCTGCTGCCCCCGCAACGGACCCTTGTAACGCGGGAGGGACGTCACCAGAAGGCGACGAACTCCAATCCACTTCATCATCAGGATGCCTCGAGTCTGTAGGACCCTCAGCGTCCAAGGCCTCCACGGCAGATGGTACTATCCCAGAAGTTGTTGCGACTTCAAAGTCAGGAGATACTAAAACCTTCGCGGGAACATCTTCGGGACCCTCCTCCACAGGAGACATCATCGTTGGTGGAATGCGCTCCTCAGAAGAGCCTGCCACCTCCTTCGGCTTACTGGTGCCCGATTTCGAAGCACGAGACTTCTTCTTTAATCCCTACAAGAAGAAGAGCATAAGTCGCCACAATGACATAAAAAAAACTGGAATTATGAAGCACTCCTTACCTCAGCGGGAGCTAAGCCCGTTGGCGTTACAAGTGGCATTTCCGTAATCTTCGGGGTCGACGTCCTTCTCGACCTTTTTGCTACAGAAGAACCAGCTTCTGTGTCAGCCCGTCTTTTCTCGACAGACGGGTCTCTCACTGGTGCCACAGCAGCAGCCCGTTACCCCGCTAATTCTGGTGGACGGTATGATCGAGCTGCCACCAACATATTCGTGGTTGCTTCCAACTGGGTTCCAATGATGAAGCTAGTCTCCCTGTCATAACCAGGAGACATAGTATTTATAGTGCAATACAGCTTGGCGGCCGGATATAAGATCGGCGGCCGAGGATTGCGAACTGGTGTGGTAAACTCAACGCTAGTGCATCCAGCGTTATAATACTGCCAGCCCCGGGCTCCATCCAGCAAACTCCCGATGAAGCCTAGACTGCTACTGGGATTCCGCAGCATTAGCTGAGTGTAGCCAAATTGATGAGCAAATCGGCTTGGCAAGTACGGTTCCAGATAACACCTGTTCTGATTACGGTAGACCAGATGCGAAGGCCGGATACTCTGCAACCAACGAAAACTCCATTTCGGCAAAGTAACCGCATCCTCGCCAGAATCAACCAAATCCTGGTCGGCCTCGAAATTCTTGAAGATCGGGCCAACCTTCACGATTTCCCACCCCTGAAGGAATGACAAAACCCTCCTACAAACGGGGACGCCAGTGTAAGACCACTTCCTCTTGTAGAAGCGGCGAATGAAGGCATCTCCTTCAACATGGTCCTCCTCAGGACCAGGACTCATCACATTCGGATGATGTAAGATCAGCCACCCCATAAGATAATGGAAAGGCAGCTCGGCCCGGGGAAAGTTGTCATTATTACCTTTCTCGTGGATCACATCATCAGCAAAAGACCTCAAACCGCGCAGCAGGTTGCACACCATCGCGGGAAGGAGAGCCAGAGGTCGTCCAAAGGCCAACTTCACTGCAGGCAAAATGAGATTCCGATGTACCCTCTCAACAGCACCGGATCCCCCTGCAAATATGCAACCCCGGAGCCATATCATCAAGTAGGCCGTCAACACTGCCTTAGATGACATCCGGTGCCCGCAGTGCCAGAAACAGCTGTACGTGTTCTTGCCGCTCTCATTTGAATGTGGGGTCCTCTCGTCCAGCCGGGTTATTTCAGAACTCACTTCCGCGGGTGTCAAGCCCTGCGGAGTCGCAAACCGGATCCTCGAAGGATCCGCCAAATCCTGTCTAAAAACATAGTCCCTCTAAGCAGTCACGTGAGGTTGGGTCTTACCCTTGTCCCTCCGGTGCATCAGATAATGATGGCTCGTCACCTCCTTGAAAACGGCCATCATCTCCGGGTCCTTATCTTCCAAGACCTGGATCTCTTCATTCGATGGGAAATATTCCTCGTACGGTTCCGAGCCCCAAGGAAGCTTGGACACTTCGTACATCTCATGAAGGGCCAATCCCAACTCCCCCACTGGAGTAAAGAAGCTGCCAGTCTGGGCGTTGAAAAGCTCCAACAGCGCAAGGAACATCGGCTTATTGAGGTCCACGCCTGCCTGCGTGGCCCGAATGGCGGCAGTCAGCCCTATCTCTTTAAGCTCAACTTTGAACCTGGAAAGCACCCAGGAGGTCAACTCGTCCCACTTTGGGATGTAGTGACACCAACCTTCGACTCTAAAACCAGATGTCGGATACGTGACCTTCGACGTCAGCATCCGATTTGCAAAAGTCGGGGCACTGAAGGGAAACGTGTCATTTGGGACTTCACTATAGATGCTCCCGGGACGCAAAGCTCGGTAACTGAACGAAGAACCAGTTCGTGAAGCGGTCAAGGTGTCTCGCTGGTTCGAGGTGGTGTCAATCGAAAGGGAGCCCCCCAAGGCACCTCCTTGAGAAGGAGTAAGTTCCCAACCCATCCTTCTCTTCGAAGCTAGACGATAAAAGGCTGTCAATGGCAACTGGCGGTCAACCTGCCGCATGTATAACATCATGCCCTTAGCAGCAAAGAACCAGTCTTCTCTGATCTTCAATATCTTCGCCTCGGAAGAGACTAATCGGTCGCCAAACAGAAAGGCAGGCTTTAAGAAGGTCACACCTTCAGAATCAGCAGACTTCAGTTTACCGCTCTCCATCATACTCTGGAGGAAAAGCGGCAACTGGACCTGGATTTGTAGCATCCTCTCACGAGGTTGGTCCTGAAGGATAGCATCCTTTGCAGGGTTGATCACCGCCTCATCAAAATCAACTCCCATCTGGCAAAGAGAAGCGTCCAGAAGGACCTCATTCAACAAAGGGATCGTCATCGACACTGGCACAACAAAAGTGGAAGTCAGGCAAAAAGACAAAATATGTCAAGCAGACTGGCGCATCAGCAGGGTATGAACCCATGCGCATCTACTTCGGCGCATCATCAGGGCATAGCCCCATGCGCGTCAGCATGTCTCGGCACATCATCAGGGCGTAAGCCCATGCGCGTTGGCATTGGAGCGTCGGCGCATTATCAGAGCGTGAGCCCATGCGCGTCAGCAAAGGCTTCGGCGCATCTTCAGGGAATAAAACCCATGCGCGTCAGCCATTAAAACCTCGGTGCATGATAAAGGTATAAACCTATACACGTCGGCAGGACAGAACCTCGGTGTATCATCAAAGACCAAAGTCTATACGCGTTGGCAGTTAGGGCACAGGGCCCAAAGCAAAGACGAAACCCACCTGTCACCTCAGGACGAACGTCGGCAAGAGGCGCAAGAGTGATAGGTACATCTTCATCGACAGACTCCTTCGCTTTCTCCTTCCCCTTGCCGGCAGCGCCGCGAGGAGTCTTGGGAGCCATTCTCTCGAAGAAGGAAAAGTTAGGGTTTTGAAGAAGAAACTCTAAAGAAGCAGAGGCACAGAGAAGAAGAACCCTTTTCTCTCTCCGACTCTTACCTATTTATAGGGCATGGTCGCACGCGTGAACAGATGACGTGTGATCTCAGCCGTCGCCTCGGGTTCTGTGCAAGGATAGCAGCAAATAAGACCAAAAGATCATCATTAATCTTTTCGGTTACCGAGGCACCATCATCATTAACTGAGAAGAGCATGCGCCCGAACAGGCATGAAATCATGCGCCCTGACCTCCATGCTTCTTATTCAAAGTATTTCAAAACTTATTCAAAAGTTTTGAAAACTTTGAAGGGGGTCTTGTAAAAGCATGGAATTTTACAACCAGAAAGCCCATGCGCCAGACACACACACAGAGACTCAGAACACAAGACTCACAGAGAATCCATAACAGAAAATCACCGGAGAGGCAGTTCTAGACACTCAACGTCTTTCTCCTCTCAGCAAGCTCCAGCACCCAGAGAAATCAACACCTTCAGAGAACCGATAACCGCCGTCAGCCGGTCAACGGAGTCAACGCATTACCACTCGCTCCATTGGCACTAAGGACCCAGCTTAAACAAAAGTGTACTCCTAGGACTACATCTAAGTCCTATATTGTATCACTGTTCTGTTTGTATTAAGATTTCAATTAAAACAATTTTAATGGCAAACAGGAAGCATCTTTGTGTACCCAGTAGTGATATCAGACAGGAGATCATGTTTGAGGCTCACAGTTCTCAGTATTCGATTCATCCGAATGGTACGAAGATGTACCGTGATATCCGTCAGCACTTCTGGTGGAATGGCATGAAGAGGGAGATAGCCCGATTTGTCTCTCGGTGTTTAGTTTGCCAACAAGTTAAAGCTGAACATCAGAGGCCAGCTGGACTTCTTCAGCCCTTGCCAATTCCAGAATAGAAGTGGAAGCATATAACCATAGATTTTATGACTGGATTACCTAGGTCCCCGGCCGGTAGAGATGCTATCTGGGTTATAGTCGACAGGCTCACGAAGGTGGCTCACTTTCTTCCATTCAAAGTTGGTCAGTCGACGGCTCAGCTAGCAGAGATGTACCTCAGGCAGAATGTCAGATTTCATGGTGTACCAGTCAGTATCCCTCGGACAGAGATTCAAGATTTACGTCGCACTATTGGCTTAGTTTGTAAGAGAGTTTGGGAAATCACCTCCAGTTCAGCTCAGCTTATCATCCGCAGACAGATGGTCAGTCAGAGCATACCATACGGACCTTGGAAAATATGTTGAGATCTTGTACACTCGAATTCAACGGTTCGTGGGAAGATCACCTGCACCTGGTGGAGTTCTCGTACAATAATAGTTTCTAGGCCAGTATCCAGATGGCACCGTTCGAGGCACTGTATGGAAGGAAGTGCAGATCCCCGCTAGCATGAGATGATATTGGAGAGAGGCAGATGCTTGGTCCAGAAACGATTGCTCAGACAGTTGAGGTGGTCAGAAGAGTCAGAGATCATCTTCGCGTTGCACAAGATCACCAGCGCCATTGGGCCGATTCTCATCGGCGTTCCCTTGAATTTTTTGTCGGCGACCATGTATTCCTTAAGATCTCGCCTAACCGTGGCGTCATTCGTTTCGGCATACGGAAAAAGCTTAGTCCTAGGTATATAGGGCCGTTTGACATCCTGGAGCGAGTAGGTGATGTATCCTATCGTCTCGCTCTTCCGCCGTCGTTACGTGAGGTGCATGATGTCTTCCATGTATCTCAATTGCGACGGTATATCCCGGATCTGTAAGCCCCCTGAATTTCAGGGTTTATTTTAAATTTTTTGAATAAATTATTTTTGATAAATATTTTATTATTTAATTGTTTTTTATCATTAAATGTTTCTTTCCACGACTTTGACTTCTGGAGCGTCAGTGATGCCAATCTCTGTAAACTCTCTTTACGAGTTTTGTAGTAGACAAGATTATCTTTGTTTTGATATATCATGTCCCATTTGAACTTGTTCCCTTGTGCTCTTTTTGTATCGCGCCACTTCGGGTCAACTTAAACCAATTAATCGTTGAAATTATTCCCACTTTTATCTTTTATCATCGTTTGTACGTTACCGTGACTTTTAATTTAGGAGCACCAGACCAGTCATTTTCTCAGAACCAACTTCTCATGAATGATTTACTCGAGACGCTCTTCACCCATGACCTTCGTGCCCCACTCAGACACTCCATTTTGTGCTTCATTTTCTTCGCACAAGTTTTGGGTCAATTTAGGCCAATTAATTATCTATCGTAAAACCTGATTTAATTTTTAATTTAATTTCGAGACCCGACATCGATCCAACCTAGTCGACCCAAAGTATGGACATGACCCACATGAAGCCTACTACCCACATGACACTTGTGTCCCATTTATTGGATTTCTTGCATATTATTTATTTGCCCATTATCATAAATACATATTTAATTCAATTATTGCACCCTGTCCGATTTTGACCGGACCTAGCTCGACCGAACCCGAACCCAAGCTCCATGTTGTCCTCCCATGACTGCCCAAATATCCCACACAATATTTCTCTTTTTCTATTTTGAAAATATCTCTTCCTCTCTCTACTTTATTAATATCTTAAATATCTCTTTACATATATATATATATATATATATATATATATATATATATATATATATATAACTCTCTCTCTCTCTCATATTATTTATAACACTCCCACCTCACTACCTCACCCCTCCACCTCACAGCACAAATACCCCCCTCCTTGTGGCCGACCTCTCTCTCTCTCTCTCCTTCTCTCTCAAATATCTCTCTCTCTCTCTCTCTCTCTATTCTCACTCTCTTTCTGTCTTTCTATATTATATATCACACACATATATACACACACCCTCCTTCTCTTCTCCTTCTCCTCCCTCACCCTCACGTACACCACCACCACCACCGTGAACTCCACCACCCACAGCCTCCTCCTCCTCCTCCTCCTCCATTCTTCATCACCATCTCTACCACACACCAACACCACCATCACCATTACCACTTCAACCACCACCATAGCTCTCACAATCCACCCCCAACACCACCACAACGCCACCGCAGCCACCACCACACTTCTCCTCCTCGGCCTCCTCCCCTGGTCGGAGCCCAGTCGTGCCCTGGCCGAGCAACGCGTGCGGCATGCAGCAGCAGCATTCACAGCAGCAGCGCGCACGTACGCGTGCGCGAACCGCCGTCGTGTGCCACCGCGCCGCCGCACGGCCGCTGTGCCCGGTCCACCTAGTGCGCGAGCACTCCGGCGAACCCTCCTGGCCACCACCAACTTCTCCGACGCGCCGAATAGGCTATTTGTGCGTTTTGAATGGAATCCCGTCGTGACGCACGAGTTTTGAACTCGAAAATGGCGTCCCATCGTAGCAACTTCGCGTACGTTTTTTGAAAGATTCGACCGTTGGATCGACGAACTTTTTGCTCCGTCGCAATCTCGGTATATCCATCTTCACTCCCCTCAATTTTCATTCGTTAATTTCATCTTTGATACCTCAAAACTGGCCACCAAGTTGACCGTTTAAATTGAACTATTTTTGAACAGTTTTGTGGAGCCGACTTCGTCAGCTCGTAACTCCACTGTCGCAGCTCCGGTTGGCGCGTTACCAGTTCCTATGCGCATCTGGTATAACCCTCTTCCTGTCCCTTAAGTTTGTTTTCATTATAAGCACGTTTGGTTGGTCGAATTCGATGCCAAAGTTGGCCGTCCGAATTCTTTAATTTGCACTTGTTAAATTCTATTTTTGAACCCGGAAATCTGGATTCAATTTCTCACCCCACCAGTAGACTCGTGGCATCGTTCTGGCATGTTTTCATAAAAAATTTGCTTGATTTGGAGAACGTGGGCCCTGGCACGCATTTTGGTGCAAAGCGGGTCCCACCTTTCGCATCAACGTGTCACTTTGAGATCGGCTCATCGGAATCCAATTTCGGATATACCGTTGAGTTCGTATCTTCATTCTGGACTCATTGACATATAATTTGCTGAGTTTTGAATATGTTTGCTCCAGCACACATTTCGGTGCAAACCGAATTTTAAGTGTCCGCGTCAACGTGTCATTTTGAGATCGGCTCATCGGAATCCAGTTCCGGATATACCGTTGAGTTCGTATCATCATTCTGGATTTGTGGACATATAATTTGCTAGGGTTTGTAGACTTCTATCCCGACACGTTTTTCGGTGCAAAGTGTGTCCAACGACGGATATCATTTTAACCCAAAATTATCGTTTTGTCCCTGTATCTAAATTGGACTTATGGGTAGGCTATCCTAGCTAATTTGACCATTCTGGACATGTTGGTGATATTTATTTTACCATCCGACAACATCTGTAGATTTTGCTTATGTATCATCCTTAATTTGTAATTAATTATTTTTCCAGAAATTATTACTTTCTGTTTTTGAATTTTTATATATATTGTAATTGCTGTAAAAATCTTGGAAAAATTGTATTTAGATACTATGTTAATTTAGCTAACTTAATATAATTTTTTCAGCATTTAATAAGTACTTTTGGTATTTTATAAAAATAGAAAAACAGAACTCATTTTTAGGATACATGTGTTTGCTGATTTTTAATAAATATTTGTGAGGGTTTTTAAATTTCAGAAAAATTAGTATAAATTTCTATAATTAACAAGGATCATTTTGGTACTTTATTTTATGTAAAATTGAGCCTTTTGTCTATCTCAAAAATTGTTGTAACTCAGTGTACAGTTTGATTTATTTATTGAATAGTTATGACTTGCAATGTTTTGTGTTGTTTTGAGTTATAGTCGTATTGGACCTCACCCTAATCTAGTATAAAGACTCTAGAAAGTTAGTTTGGATATAGTGTCACCCCACATTGGACTTTTATGCTAAGTCCCCGCTTGTCTAGTATCCAGTTAGGAGTCGTGTCACACCACTAGTGAAATCTTAATCATAACTTAGAGGCTGAGTTTGTATATCATTATTGACAGGACATCGGACATCTATATCTTCGTACTAGTATTCTTGCTTTGCTCGAGGCAAGTACATCTACAAACTTATTTACTATCTTTTAATGCTAGAACATGTATTAACCCTGTTAAAATACTGATCCTTGAGGTAGCAAGTTAAATGTTCACATGTTGTATTACTTTCAGTACCTGCCATACTTAGGACAATTCTTATATCTTCACATGCTTCTTACTGGTTCTCAGTACATGTTTCACTATGATTTATACTGTTATCAGTACCTACCTTGCTTTATACCGATCTCAGTATCTCTCACATGATTAGAATCTGGGTTATGGGGAAACTGATAGTAGAGTACGTGATCATGCCCCCTTCTCCGTACGTATGTACCGAGCAAAGTTTTATTTTATATGTTACTGCGCCGTAGGCCTTATCTCAAAGCGGATTTGTGCGTATGTACATCTATCGCCTTATCACTTGTACGGAAGTACATTTTATTGTGTGCCCCTGTACATTGTACACCTATTGACGATCATGTACCTGCTACAGTTTTAAATATTACATATACATCTGTCTATATGACATATGTGTCCTTGCCATGATAGACTATGATATGCCATGTTCCCTATGTTACTATGATACTGTGATTCCAGTCATACCATGATTCCAGATATGTCATGTTCCCTATGTTACTATGATACTGTGATCCCAGTTGTACCATGAGGCCATATTTCCAGTAGGTTCACTTTCCGAGGAGGATATGCTATGTGAGACATATTATGGCACTGATTTTGAAGACCTGGCCTTAGCTCCAGAAGAGGCCCCAGCGGGGAACCTTGCTTAGATATTTTTTATGTATTTTGAGACTTAGACTTTGTTTTGAACTTATATTTGGATACTGGACTTTGTCTCTAGTTAGACACTTTGGAAGTGTATTATTAAGTCTGTGCTTGTTTACTTTCGCTTATAGATGCGGTGTTGTGATGAACCTTTAAATGTGATATTAGAACTGTTAGCAGCTTAGATCCTTTATTGTCTATTCTTAGAACAGCTTACTACGCTTTAACCAAGCGTAGGCTGGACATGGCTCGGCCCGGCCCAATAATTTTGGGTAACGAATCGTGACATGTTTTTAGTGGCGGCCCATGCAGGTCCAGACTTAAGTTGTTTGGTTACACCAAACATGCCTGCAATTAGGATCTAGGACAACTTGTTAATACTAGGGATAAACATTTAGAACACCTAGAGGATTTCTAGGATTGTAACATAGGAGAACTCATCACAGCATAGGACCGTTAACTGTATTTAGTCTCTTGTTTGAAATTCAGTGGGTTACAATTTTGACCAGGATAGTACCCTTGGGATGACCCCTGAGGATCTCACTCTAAATCTTATCTAGAAATCTGTTTTCACTTATTTCCATTTGATCTTCCTTAATTCGTTGTTGAAATTGATTTCTGATTTTCGTTGTTAATTTTGATCTTACATCGTGATAAATTTTGTGCATTGAATTGTTATATATCCTGATAAGGTAAATGTCTGCTTTAGTTATGGAGTTTAGAATTTATCGCAGCCATATTAGCTGGTATGACAAAAACATAGAGCCTGATTTCGGATATACTTATCCTAGTTATCGAATTTATATTTTCTCGCAGCCATACCGGTTGGCGTGGCGAAGATTCTAGATAACATAATTATAGGGTGTATACCTTAGTTATGACTCTATCGTTTATTGCATATAAGCTTACTGGTGTGGCAAAAATTCTGGCAACATGATTTCAGGAAGACGTGTATGGTTATCAGATCGTATCTTAACTTGGTTTACTTTGTTATGACCGAATGAGCAAGAATAAATTCTTATTATCATTCTTTCCCGTCTTGATTAACTCTGTTCTATCTACATCCACAACTAGGATTATAGGTTCTCTAGGACTCTCCAATAGGATTGCTTTCATGTTATCTTTTTGGACATAATTATCTTTGTGTTCCATCTTTCCTATGACTTGACTAAACTTTTTTTCGTTAACCTCTTGGGTAATTCTTCTCGTTATGCATCTCGTTGTCTTCATACCATTTTTGGAGATATTCCGATAAACTTTCCTGTCTTGCTTGACCCTTTAACTTGTTTGGACACTGTTATGGATTGCTTGACCCAGTCTTAGGCCTTGTTACCTTCTATTTGATAGACGACTGAAATAGCTAAACCTTGTTAACTGATTCTATAGTATAACTATAAATGTATTGTGTGATTGTGATAGATACTTTTCCTAGGGATTGGTTAGATTAAGCTTATAGGACAAGTATGAGTGACTGACTGTAGCAGACTTGGAAACCATTAAGAACGATTGTATTGATAGTATGACTTGATGATAGGGTATCTAAGATGGAGAAATGAGATATTATATTGTTGTGACTATGGATTGAGGATTAGAATCTTGTGCTTAGCAGTTTGAGGATTTAGTATTTGTAAAATTTTGGTTGGTTATCTATAGCTAATTACATGTGATTAGAGGGTAGATCGATATGTGGAATGGTATAGAATAAGTTAGAAACGTACGAGATCGAAAAGATACCAGTTAAAAAGACAAGGAACAAGACAAAGACATATGTACTTTGGTAATTAATAAATTGGGAGTTTTTAAATCGAGGATTTATATTCGGAGGACTTGTTGAGTAAAATGAAGAAGGCTCTACGCCAAGGATAGAAATTGAACGTATGATTTCAAGAAAAAACTGTAGGACAGGATTGACGACAAATGATGCTAAGGAATTGTGGATTGATAGAATATGGATACTTAGGATACGACAAGGAAATCAAGTATTTATAATTGAGGTTAAAAATATGGTTGATGATCAAGCATTGTAGGTTTATAGACATGTCCAGAGAATGACCTATATTTTAGGGTATACGTTAAGGTTTCATGTTAGTATGGAAGATTCTAAAGGATATATGACATAGTTTATGATAGAAGGACCTTTGTTGAACCTGAACCAAAATACATGTAGCGAGAACAACATGGATGATTACAAGGGTAGCAGATTGAGAATTGTAGCCAGAGCAGCTACATGTTATAGTTTGACCTATTGGATGATTTTTAATTTTGATGACAAAATTCTTGTAAGGTGGATAGGATGTAAGCCCCCTGAATTTTAGGATTTATTTTAAATTTTCTGAATGAATTATTTTTGATAAATATTTTATTATTTAATTGTTTTTTATCATTAAATGTTCCTTTCCATGCTTTGACTTCTGGAGCGTCAGGGATGCCAATCTCTGTAAACTCACTTTACGAGTTTTGTAGTAGACAAGATTATCTTCGTTTTGATATATCCTGTCCCACTTGAACTTGTTCCCTTGTGCTCTTTTTGTATCGCACAACTTCGGGTCAACTTAGACCAATTAATCGTTGAATAATTATTCCCACTTTTATCATTGATCATCGTTTGCACGTTACCGTGACTTTTAATTTAGGAGCACCAGACCAGTCATTTTCTCAGAACCAACTTCTCATGAATGATCTACTCGAGACGCTCTTCACCCATGACCTTCGTGTCCCACTCAGACACTCCATTTTGTGCTTCATTTTCTTTGCACAACCTTTGGGTCAATTTAGGCCAATTAATTATCTACCGTAAAACCTGACTTAATTTCTAATTTAATTTCGGGATCCGACATCGATCCAACCTAGTCGACCCAAAGTATGGACATGACCCACATGAAGCCTACTACCTACATGATACTTGTATCCCATTTATTGGAGTTCCCGCATATTATTTATTTGCCCATTATCATAAATACATATTTAATTCAATTATTGTACCCTGTCCGATTTTGACCCGATCCGGCTCGACCGAACCCGAACCCAAGCTCCATGTTGTCCTCCCATGACTGTCCAAATACCCCACACAATATTTCTCTTTTTTTCTATTTTGAAAATATCTCTTCCTCTCTCTACTTTATTAATATCTTAAATATCTCTTATATATATATATATATATATATATATATATATATATATATATATATAACTCTCTCTCTCCTATTATTTACAACACTCCCACCTCACCACCTCACCCCTCCACCTCACAGCACAAACACCCCCCTCCTTGTGGCCGACCTCTCTCTCAAATATCTCTCTCTTTCTCTATTCTCACTCTCTCTCTCTCTCTTTCTATGTTATATATATCACACACGTATATACACACACTCTCCTTCTCTTCTCCTTCTTCTTCCTCACCCTCACGTACACCACCACCACCACCCACAGCCTCCTCCTCCTCCTCCATTCTTTATCACCATCTCCACCACACACCAACACCACCATCACCATTACCACTTCAACCACCACCATAGCTCTCACCATCCACCCCCAACACCACCACAACACCACCGCAGCCACCACCACTCTTCTCCTCCTCGGCCTCCTCCCCTGGCCGAAGCCCAGCCGTGCCCTGGCCGAGCAAGGCGCGCGGCATGCAGCAGCAGCATGCAGCAGCAGCGTTCGCAGCAGCAGCGCGCACGTGCGCGCGGGCCGCCGTCGTGTGCTACCGTACTGCCGCACCGCCGCCGTGGCCTGTCCCCCTAGTGCACGAGCACTCCGACGAACCCCCCTGGCCACCACCAACTTCCCCGACGCGCCGAATAGACTATTCGTGCGTTTTGAACGGAATCCCGTCGTGACGCGCGAGTTTTGAACTCGGAAATGGCGTCCCGTCGCAGCAACTTCGTGCACATTTTTCGTGAGATTCGACCGTTGGATCAACGAACTCTTTACTCCGTCGTAATCTTGGTATATCCATCTTCACTCCCCTCAATTTTTGTCTGTTAATTTCGTCGTTTGATACCTCAAAACTGGCCACCAAGTTGATCGTTTAAATTGAACTGTTTTTGGACAGTTTTGTGGAGCCGACTTCGTCAGCTCGTAACTCCGCCGTCGCAGCTCCGGTTGGCGCGCTACCAGTTCCTGTGTGCAGCTGGTATAACCCTCTTCCTGTCCCTTAAGTTTCATTTCATTGTAAGCACGTTTGGTTGGTCGAATTCGACGCCAAAGTTGGCCATACGAATTCTTTAATTTGCACTTGTTAAATTTTATTTTTGAACTCGAGACTCCGGATTCAATTTTTGACACCACCAGTAGACTCGTGGCGTCATTCTGGCATGTTTTCATATAAAATTTGCTTGATTTGGAGAACGTGGGCCCTGGCACGTATTTTGGTGCAAAGCGGGTCCCACTTTTCGCGTCAACGTATCGCTTTGAGATCGGCTCATCGGAATCCAATTCCGGATATACCGTTGAGTTCATATCGTCATTATGGACTCATTGACATATAATTTGCTAATTTTTTAAGACGTTTGCTCCAGCACACATTTCGGTGCAAACCGGATTCCAAGTGTCTGCGTCAACGTGTCATTTTGAGATCGGCTCATCGGAATCCAGTTCCGGATATACCGTTGAGTTCGTATCATCATTCTGGATTCATGGACATATAATTTGCTGGGTTTTTTAGACTTCTATCCCGACATATTTTTCGGTGCAGTGTGTCCAACGACGGACATCATTTTGATCCAAAATTACCGTTTTGCCCCTGTGTCTAAATTGGACCTATGGGTAGGCTATCCTAGCTAATTTGACCATTCTAGACACGTTGGTGATATTTATTTTATCATCCGACAACATCTGTAGATTTCGCTTATGTATCATCCTTAATTTGTAATTAATTATTTTTTCCAGAAATTGTTACTTTCTGTTTTTGAATTTTTATATATATTTTAATTGCTGTAAAAATCTTGGAAAAATTGTATTTAGATACTATGTTAATCTAGCTAATTTAATATAATTTTTTCAGCATTTAATAAGTAATTTTGGTATTTTATAAAAATAGAACTCATTTTCAGGATACATGTGTTTGCTGATTTTTAATAAATATTTATGAGGGTTTATAAATTCCAGAAAAATTAGTATAAATTTCTATAATTAACAAGGATCATTTTGGTATTTTACTTTATGTAAAATTGAGCTTTTATCTATCTCAAAAATTGTTGTAACTCAGTGTATAGTTTGATTTATTTATTGAATAGTTACGACTTGCAATGTTTTGTGTTGTTTTGAGTTATAGTCGTATTGGACCTCACCCTACTCTAGTGTAATGACTTTAGAAAGTTAGTTTGGATATAGTGTCACCCCACATTGGACTTTTATGCTAGGTCCCCGCTTGTATAGTATCCAGTTAGGAGTCATGTCACACCACTAGTGAAATCTTAATCATAACTTAGAGGCTGAGTTTGTATATCATTATTGACAGGACACCGGATATCTATATCTTCGTACTAGTATTCTTGCTTTGCTCGAGACAAGTACATCTACAAACTCATTTACTGTCTTTTAATGCTAGAACATGTATTAACCCTGTTAAAATACTGATCCTTGAGGTAGCAAGTTAAATCTTCACATGTTGTATTACTTTCAGTACCTGCCATGCTTAGGACAGTTCTTATATCTTCACATACTTCTTACTGGTTCTCACTATATATTTTACTATGCTTTATACTGCTATCAGTACCTACCTTGCTTTATACCGATCTCAGTATCTCTCACATGATTAGAATCTGGGTTATGGAGAAACTGATAGTAGAGTACGTGATCATGCCCCCTTCTC
This sequence comes from Iris pallida, assembly GCA_029216955.1. Lineage (NCBI taxonomy): Eukaryota > Viridiplantae > Streptophyta > Magnoliopsida > Asparagales > Iridaceae > Iris > Iris pallida. The sequence goes on from JANAVB010025598.1 coordinate 31,634,238, forward strand.
CGTACGTATGTACCGAGAAAAGTTTTATTTTATATGATTACTGCGTCGTAGGCCTTATCTCAAAGCAAATTTGTGCGTATGTACCTATTGAAATGGACTAAGGCTAATAACTAGAATAACTCAGTAGTCATGAAGAGATTTTCCAGCTACAGGCAATTCCGTTATCTGGACGCGCTTGTAGATTTGTAGCCTGCCGACGAGTAGGGCACATCTCCAGCACACCGTCATGTGTTGCACCATTCTTGAACAAATATTTGACCTGGATAACCTGGATGGTCTGTAAGGCTTGTGGCTGTTGGAATAATCTCATTGCATCTTGTTAGTAACTAGGCCTGTGATAACCCTAGTTAGTTAAAGTATCAAGCCGTACTTATTGCTTGGCCGTGATTGATTGGATAGAATCTAACTCGGTCTAGTCTTGTCCTGATCCTGTACAAGATTGTTACATGACCTGAACGCTTGTGTTTTACCTTATCGATAAATGGTGGAAAACCAAGTTCTGTTCAGATGAAGGGTTACAACCCCGGTTCTTATTTGGTTTAAGGGTTGTAACTTGGTTATCTGAATAGTTCCATGGTTATCTCATCGTATATCATCATGATTCTCTATATTTCAAGTCTTTTACTATTCATTTATATTCTTGTGCTAAATGCTGGTTTTAGTTCTTAAGTAAAGCCTTCTTTGTGGCACTTGCTCTTTCTGGGGTCTGACCCAGCTGGTTTTGTATGGCCAGATATTGGAGCAGCTCCAGAAGATCTACCGACCTTCCAGCCCGATGGTGACCACCAGGGTAACCAAGGCAACGAGTGGGTTATCTTTTGTTCTCCCACTTTATTATAAAAATATTATTTTGAGACGTTTAGCCGGCGAGCACGTGTTAGCTCGTATTGCACCTTTACTTATTGTCTGCCTACGGGCTGTAACATGATTGACGAATCCTAGGGTTGATCATGTATGACTGAAACTCTTGTTAATCTTAACATTTTGTATGACTAGCTTCATGATCATCCAAATATGTAATGTATGGGACGCCTAACTATTGGATATTTGGTGCTCTTACATCTTGTACTATTATTACTTGCTTGTGATTGAGATAATAGGTTTGTTCATGACCATAAGAGACTGTTGGCTTGTAGTTAAACCCTCATGTATCTAGACAGTCGTGACCGTATAGCGAGGTGGGTTGCACTTCAATATACGTAGCTGGCTATGTATGCCCCCGCTCTCCAGTATTCTGCTTCTGGGGCGTTACAGCTCATTAGGACTAGAGATTGTGTCATTAGGATTTACAATAAATAGAGAATATATAAAAGTCTAATTGATCTTAAAATATAAATTAATATTAATTATTCACATTAAATACATAAAAATAAAAAAAATCCAAAAATTCAGGGAGCTTACAACATGCAATATAAGTTTATATGTATAATTCTTGACTAATTTTAGCATAAGTAGTATATGTGTAGTTGTGTACTATGTAATATATTCAAATAAAATTATAAGTCTATAAAACTGGTTCAATCCGAATTAAACCAATGGTTGAACCGGTTTGATCCAACCCAATGTCTTCACCGGGTCGATCTCCGGTCCGGTTTAAAAACGTTGGTGCATAATTTCCTTAGATTAACTATAGCCTTGGAATTGGAGTTCTGATCTAGTACATAAAAAGACTCAACTAATTAGTAAAGTATATCGTACATACAATAATATAGAGAGAAAATCCATTTTGTCATAGAATGGACTTATTTTCTATCGAAAGTAGCACCAATAATTTGCAGTTTTGGACTTAGGAATGGATAGTGAAAACAATTTTCGCAGAGCAAAAATGTTCAAAATTTATAATCAAATGATTGATTAACATAATAAATAATTTACCAAACTCCACTAGTTTTTTGTGATCAACGATGAAAGGTAACAAAGATAGGTATAACTTTCTTGATTAGAGGGACAGTCTCGAAATCGAACTGGAGCATGCATAAAATCATGTTTACGTCACGGTGTGCACTGGGCCGGGTTGGGTTGGCCCAAGCCGGGCTTAGACTGGTCGGAGCAGCGGGCCGGGCCGGGCTTACCCGGAGGAGAGAGAGCTGGACCCATCCCGAACCCGTGGCCTGGTTTGGTCGGGCCGGGATGAACCGAGCCTAGGCCGGGCCAGTTCAATGCTGGACTGGGCCAGTCCGATTTTTTGGAAAAAAAAAAAACAAAAAAAAATTACATTCTACAAGTAGAAAATTAGGAAGTAAATTTTTTTATTAATCTCACCATAATTTAATGTACATATGTTCAAGTATTTTCTTCCATTAAATTTGTAATTAAGAGAGAAAGATTACACCGAAATAGATGGCAAGCGGGCAACAAGCTGCGCCGCCAGCCCTTTTTGAATGGCAAAACCAATCCTCTTAAACACTACATCCATAGACCTGGGAGACATGACATTACTGTGCATAACTTTTTGGACTCTCTTAAGAAGCTCCACAGCGTCTGGTGCTAAAAAAATCAAACGTGTCAAATACGAACGGGATGAAGACGTATTGATTGTCGGTGCACGCTTTCTTGTATTTGGACACTTTGGCTGAGGCCGCTTTGAGAGCAGCTTGTCCCACAGTAAAGCCTCCGCTCCCCAAGCCCACTAGTGGGGAAACTCCTGTTAGGTCCATACATGCATGTTTTCCCCTATCCATCTGTAAACTAGAACATCTGTCGATCTGAGTGTCGATCTTCCCTCCTGCGAATAAGACAAGAAGTTCACAGGTGCCTCTCTTTTTTTGCCGAAATTCATGTACGCCTAAGTACATCAAAAAGAACATCCCTGACAAGATCATGCATGTATTTGAAACATGGAACCTCCTTACAATGAACTGTATGCTCCTCGAAGGTGTCCAAACACACCCTATGGCACACTGGACATGGCTCATCCATTGGAAACAGAGGAATCACAAGGCAGTACCTGAGGATAGTGCGGTACTCCACTGGTGACATGTGTTGGCCTAACCCGTCAATTGGGATAGCCAAGAGAAAATCCTGAGCATGCGCTGCTTGTAGACATCCAAAAATTACTTTCTGTCTAGCGGTTATATCGAACTTGACTTCCATATCCTGAACAAGTTTACTAAAAAGGGCACTCGCCAAAGCATGTTGGGCTTTAGAGGGGACGGTGTCCTTACTAGTAAACCTACTAAGGTCGAAAGCAGGAATCGTAACACGAAGGGAGTCCACGGCAGTCTCGAAATCAGAGTCCATACCACGTATCTCACTGTCCTACAAGATATGATCTTGTACGTAGCACCCAAGATTGGGACCTGTAGGCCACAAAAGCATACAATGAAGCCTCTATTGCCGAGTATAGCCCAATGCCACCGAGCCGAATAGGTAAAGAAGCCAGGCGCCATTGAAAATCTCTAAAGAACTGGCCTCCACAAACCACAATGTCCATAATCGAACCTCGCAACCCTCGGTCGAAACAAGATGCTGCCTCCATCATGTATCTGGGTTGGCATGTCCTTAGGCCAAAAAAAAGTTTGGCAATACCCATGCAAAAGCGGAGTAAGAGGAGCTTACTCTGAAGATCACTCAACTGTGGGAGAAGATGCATCAACTCAACAGCCTTGGTAGCTCTCTTCATTGTCAACCCCTCGATGAATCCACTATCTCTGCTAACAGCCCCACCAAGCAACTTCATACCTAAAGGTGGTCTCACAATGTCCATAGGGAACAACCCCTCTCAAAGCTTCCTGCCGTCACAAGAAGGCCAAAAGAGCTCAGTTTTGTGGATGTTCAATTCAATACCCCTTCCTGGACCGGTCTCACGAATGATGTCAAGTGCTTTGGCCACCTCCTCTGAATCCCCAATGACAGTCCCATCATCAAGATACCATGCATGGAAAAGAAGCTTGCAGTTGTCCCTAATTTTATGTACTAGTCGATGCAACACAAGAGCAAAAAGAAGCGATCCCAGAGGGTCGTCTTGTTGTACTCCAGTGGCTGACAAGGTATGTCCATCTCCAAGGTACAACCTTGCTATTTAACCATACAAAAACTCTACCCACAAAGAAATAGATGGGCACCTCACCCTCACCTCCTGAAGTAGTGACGTCATGTCTACTAGATTGAAAGCATTTGAGAAATCTACTGTAAGCGTGGCTAGAGATCCATCTTCTTGTCGCTCACTCAACATCCTATTGACACTATACAAAATCGCCTCCGTACCACCAGATATGCCTACCCCAAACTGAAAATCGTTAAGATAATTCGCCATTTCTTTACCCACTCCTTTCATGGCGATCTTGGACACCAAACGCCTCCATATAGTCCCTACTGCAGTAGGACGTATTCCATTATCGGGCTTTAACAACGGCGTGAGGGGTGCCGAAGCTATGAACTCAGTCAAACTCAATGGACACCTCCCTCCTAGCCATAAGTTAACCACCGGAGTGATTGCATGTAAAAGATATGTGGCCACAACCGACCCCTCGCCGCATAGTGCATCCAAGATGTGTTGTGCCCTCAAGCCGTCTCTACCACATGAAGTCCCTTTGGGAAACGATTTAACACACCCGAGAACAGTATCAGCCTCTACTACGAGGGGAACTTCAGCAAATATGGTACTCGGTTTGGAAGGAGGTGGCTTGTACGGGTGTTTAGCCTCCAACGCCTTTATGGTATTTTCATTAAAAGCTAAAAACTGATATTTTATTTCTAAATGAATTGTAAAAAAATGCATAAGTATTTTTTTGTCGTCCGACGTACTTCGTCCGTCTCTATTGCTCAGCTCCTCCTTCATTGGCGTCCTCCAAGGTAAGACACTGAAAGTCCAGTTTACTGATGTCGACATTTTTAGCAAAATGACCAAAATACCCTTCCAACAGTCTAAAAAAAAGTAAGTAAAATGGGAATAAAATGGTCATTTTGGCATCCCAACGTTTAAAAACCAAAAAAAAAATATTCGGAACCAGCCGAACTGGACCTGGACCGGGCTAGGTCAGCCGGTCGGGCTTGACGGGTTTGACCGGCCTGGACCCGCGGTCAAATCGGGTTGGGCCGGTTCGGGCTTTCGGGTTCGGGGGCACAACCTATCCCAGACCGGTTTGTCGATGGGTCGGGCCGGTTCGGATCGTTGACTGGGCTCGGGCCGGCCTAGACCGGGTTTGACCGGGTCGGGCTCGAGCCCGGGACCGGGCCGTCCGGTCAAGTGGACACCATGATATTTACGTCGAACATCGCAAAAAAAAATATTTTATTAGTAAAAAAGTTTAGAACATTTAGGGCATGTTTGGATCGCAAGAACTCCAATGCAACTGAAGTTTTTCCCTACAACTGGAGGCAGGGAGTGGGAGTTTCATCGTTTGGTTCGCAAAGAAGGTGAAGGTGTAGGTGGAGAATCTCTGACACACTCCAGTTGTTGTTCCCTCATTTTTTTTCCATTTTCACCTACATCAAAAATCATCCGGAACTACGCTGCAAGTGGGCAGGGGTGAACGTGAAAGTGGAGTTGGAGACCATGTAGGCTGTGTCCGCGGTGGCCGTGGTGTCTGGCTGGAAGGAAGAGCTCCCGACGGTGGCAGACGTGCTCGGAATCTCCGGACTGAGAAGGAGGAGGGGCTTTTGGCGATGGAGATGGGAGGAGGAGAGGAAAGGAGGATGGGCTCCGACGGTAGAGATGGGAGGAGGAGGAGGGGCTCCAGCGGTGGAGATGGGAAGAGGAGGAGGAGGAGAGGCGCATGCGGTGGAGAGGGAAGGAGGAGAGGGGCTCCGGCGGTGGAGATGGGAGGAGGAGGAGGAGGAGGGGCTTCCGCCGTGGTTCCACCGACGGAGCAGAAAAAAAATCCCTCACCTTCGTTTTCTTGAGAGAGAGAGAGAGGAGAAGGTATATGATATGTATGTTTAATTATAGAGTGTGTTTTAAATATAGAGAACTTTCTAGAGGATGCCAATTAATATAATTAATAGTTTTGGTAATTAATATAATTATGATATATTTAATTATAGTTATGAGTTATGGTAATTAATATAGTTATGGTATGTTTAACTATGGTAATGTGTTTTAAATGCCAATTAATTAGCAAATTATTTTACAATTTGATATATTTAATTATCATAATTAATTTAACTATATTATATATAATTTAATTTATTTTTAAAATATAAATATTTTTGTTCATTCATGAGAAATTTATCAAATTTATAATTGAACTTTTTTTACATTTATTAATTATAACATCAACATCCACTTTCAACCACCATTCCAAACAAGGTAACTTTTTTTCCTCCACTTTCAACAACCATCCAAACACCAAACTCATTTTTCTTCCACTTGCAGGAGACAAAAAATAGTATATCCAAACACATTTTGGAAAGTGTCACTTGCTGCAAGTGCACTGTAACTCAACCTTTGTAAGTGCACTTTTACACTTCCAAAGAATTACTTCTATCCAAACAGCCCTTTAGAGGATATATCACAAACTTTAGGACCCATATGTGCAATAGCCTTACATCCTCGTACTTTGCACATCTTATATCAAAATATTTTAAGAGCAATTGCACTCGAGGGACTGGCCGGCGGAGGGGGGGGTGGGGGGAGGGGGGGCTGACATCGGAGGGAGAATAGGAGGGCTGGTAGAGAAGGGGGATATTTTAGGTAGTTTTTATTTTTTATTTTTTTAAAAGTCGTTAACAGCCATTTCTAACTGCTAACAGACGGTAGGAGCTTTTTTGCTCATGCGGACAATCTAAGGAGTGGTCAATTGCATTAGTTTTCTAACGAGTCTTATTTTGCTAACAAGACGAATCTAAAATTGACCCGAGCTTATTATTTTTGCGAAGAATGTAAAGTGTTAAGCTGATTGCTGTTGAGACTTATTAGGTCGCATTATGCTTTATCATGACCGTTGATTCATTGTTATACGGTTTAGTTAATCATTTTATATTTGGAAACAACGATTTTACCTACTTTGATTTGCCCAAAAAATAGTTGATTTGCAGGGGCGGCCCGGATGAGGGGCAGACAGGGCTTGCGCCCTGGGCCCCAAATTCCAAGGGGTCCCAATTTTTTTTTAAAGTCAGAAATAGTAATAAATAATAAAATCTTGTTACTCTGATTTCTTCTTCAAAGTACAAGGTCCGAAGAAAATCATTATAGCAATTCAACAAATATGGCATGGCGCATGGAAGTTGGATAATCGTACGACTCTTCAATTTCAGAGAAAAAAACTAGTCTTCCCATCACTTCAGATTTCCTTTTGCATTTCAAAGGAAAAAAAAGTTCTTCATGTCGCTTTCGATTCCAGACGACTAGCAATAATTTTTTTTTAATTGTTCATTTTAATTATCTCGTTATTCTCTCTTTTTCTTATAATTGAAATACAAATTTTCTAATTTTTTTCAATTTCTTTTCTTATAATCCTTCACAAGTATTCCGTGATGTAAGACTACGTGAAGAAGGTCACGACAGTAGACAAGCTTACGGAACTCTGTCTCTCTCTCTCTCCCTCCCTGGCGTCTGCTTGAGCCTTGACCCGAAGAGGAGACGAAAAGGTGAGAGAGAGGTATCAATGTGAACATGATATTCTAGCAAGACTTTCATTTTGAGAATTGAAATATTTTGTAACTTTTGTTCCACGTGATGTTGGCTTTATTATGTTTTATGAGTTCCTTCTGTTGTTAATGATTGAGGACAATATCTCTTTGCTCCCGTCTTTCAATGAGGGGTTCTATTGATGTAGTTTATTTTTCGAAAGTTCCAAGTTATATTTACATATAATCTACTTTGCAAAGACACAAGCACAGACTTGAAATTTTGCATCTTTCAAAAATTAGGATACATATTGTTTGTATTAGATCTTCGGTCTTCCTTCGTAATATCTCTATTTATGCACATATTCATAGTAACTAAGTTTCATCCAGCTTCTGTAGTATGTTGTGAGTTATAATTGATCCCACGTTGGTGTTGAATACCGAAGAGCCGATGGTGATGAGTCTTCTCATTTATCTTTGCACTTAAGATTTCACACTTAAAATTATATGTTTTCTAGTGTTGAATATCTTTTCGTAATCTTTGCAATTAAAATTTCACAATGATTTGGTTTTCAAACTGAAATATTTTGTAACTTTTGTTCCTCTTGTAACTTTTGTTCTCCTGATTTTGGCTTTTTCTTATGTTTCTTGAGTTTCTCTGTTGTTGATAAATTAAGCAAACAAGTCAATATATCTCAATCCTAGTACTGAAAAACATAAACAAGAAATGTTAAATAACATATTGCATCGGAGTTTTTTTTTAACCACAAAGTAGTATTGCCATTTGCCAGGATATATTTTTCGATGCAAAATTTAAGGTTAGCTGGCATGTATCAGACCCCAGTTTAAAAGGGTTCACTTTGGTTTATTGTATCATGCAAAAAAATTGATAACTTGTTTCCAATATAATTTTTGAAGAAGGGGCATAATTTTATATTTCGTCCTGGGCATCAAAATGTTCCGGGCCGGCCCTGTTGATTTGCCGAAAAATAGTTAGGAAGAAATAATGTTAATTGTATCTGCAAGTTAATGTTTATGTATCTCTGTCATGGAAAGGTGAATATATGGTTATATGCCAAATTTACATGCTGAAGATCAATAGTGAAAACTTTCTGCGGTCCAAGTAATTATCTACTACATATCATGCCAACTGATTTCACTACGTTAGGGTGTTTTCATTTGTTTTTTGTTTTTTGTTTTTTGTTTTTTGTTTTTTTTAAAATTTTTTCTTTCTAAAACAAAATAGATATATTTTAGTAGTCTTAAATCGAAGCATGTCAAAATTTGACGATGGTCCAAATAAAACATATGGTTAATTAAGGAATTAATTAGACGGGGATTTGTGAGAAAAAGTTTCGCAACTTTTCTATCAGTTTTTTTTTCTTCTTCTTTTTAACACCAGACATGAAAAAAGACAGGGCACTAGTTGAAGCTACAGAACCACTACGTTTAGGGTATGTTTGGCAATTGTAGGATAGTGGTTATAAGATATTTTTAGAGTACCGGTTATGAGCGGTTTTGAGGGGTCCGATTTTGAATAATTTTTAAGTAACGACTTTTAAACCAGTATAATTTATGTTTGGTAATTCACTAACGAGCGGTTCTAAAAGTTTTTTACACGAATAAATTAAATAGGGAAGGGTATCAGTAGTTATAATTATATATATTTTTGTGAGAATATAAATGAACTTAAAAAATAGAGCCGCTCAAAATCCACCATTTTTTGGTGTTTATAAAACCACCCAAAAATACATTACACCGGTTTTGGTGGTTTTTGAGCCGACCAAAACTGGTGCCTCAAAAAACTTAACAAGCAGGGATTTTCATAAACGGTCGGTTCAAAAATACCCCAAAACCGGTGAAAACACCATTACCAAGTAGACCCTTAGGGTCCGTTTGGTAAACCGTATTTGGAGGTGGATTTTAGGATTTTATGGATTTAGAGTTAAATTTATGGAATCATATGTTTGGTTGGAGATGGATTATATATGGAAAGTATAACCAAATCCAAAATTTAGATTTGGAAGAAAGAAAGTTGAATTTTGGAAGAAAAATAGTTATTTTTTAATAATTTCGTTGTTATATTAAATATTTAGTTAAAACTAATTAATAATTAATCAATTAATTAATAATTAATTAATAAATTTGTTATCTTTTATATATTAATATTTTGACAATTATTATTTAAAAAAATATTTAATTTATAATTAATTAAAATCAGTCATGATTATTGTTTTAAAAATTAATTTTTTTTATAACTAATAGTTACTTATCATAATGATAACATAAATTTATAATTTATTAATTAATACTTCATTATTTAATATTTTACAATAATTTTAATTAATAATTTACAAATTAGCTAATCATAACTATAATCATAATTATATTCATTTACTAATCATAACTATAACCTTAATTAATATTTAGTTATAATCATAATTAAAAATTTATTAGTCTTATTATGATCTTATTTAATAGTTCATTAATTACTATTTTATAGTAATCTAAATTATTAATATTTTAATCACAATTATAATCATAGTTAATAATTTATAATTAAATAATCTTTCATTATAATGTTAGTCTTATTATAATCTTAATTAATAATTGAATGATTTACTATCATAATTATAATCTATGTTAATAAATTATTAATTTATTATTTGTAATTATATAAATTATAAATTATAAATTAAAAATAAAAAATAAAAAAATAAAAAAATAATAATAATAAATAAAAAATAAAAAACAACGAAACTCATTTTTTCTCCATCCGAAAAAATAAATGAGAAATATAATATTTAGGTTTAAATGAGAAATATTTAGGTTTAAATGAATTGGGGATAAGCATACCTAGGTTTACCATCTAATTCCAAAATCCACTTTCAACAACTCATTTTTCTTTCACTTTTAGAAGACAAAAAAGTACTCTATCCAAACATATTTTGGAAAGTACCACCTGCTACAAGTATATTATAACTCATCATGACTTAAGTCTACTTTTATATTTTCAAAGAATTATACCTATCCAAAGTGTCCTTAGTTGTAAAAAATACAAAAACATGTTTAAAATACATTTTGTGTTTGGTGAAAGAAATCATTTTTAAGTGTGCAAGATCCCATTTCCGGAGCCGGGCTTTCTCTCTCTTTTGGAGTTTGGTGTAACATCTGGGAGAAAGTGACATGTGTCTACACGTGGCCCTTCTGCAACTGTCCACGTAACGATTCAAAGCCTATAACATGCAGACCCAAAGAACAGATTAGAGCATCTCCAACCCTATTGTGACTTTGGAAAAAAGTTAATGCCACATAAGAATGGCAAAATTTTATTCAAAAGTTCATCTCCAATGCAATTGTCAAGTCAATTGTGAAACTTATGTGACAAAAATTAAAGAAGACATTGTGAAGTTGATTGTCTTGTTCTAGACAATGTACTTGATAATGTCTTCTCTTCCATGTCATCAATTATGAATAAAAAATATTAGAAAAAAGAAAGAAGATGAGTAGTTGTCTTAAAAGTTGTCTTGGAAGTTGGAAAAAAAAAAAATTTATTGTCTTCTCAATACTTTTGCATTGGAGAGAGTTTTTCTATCTCATTGTCTTTTGAGATATAATTTTGCCACATAAACAAGACATTGTCTTGTGGCTCATGCCACATAGGAGCCACCTAAGACTCACAACACTTAACAAGACAATAGCAACCCTATTGTCTTGTTAAGTGTTGTGAGTCTTAGGTGGCTTCTATGTTGTCTTGTTAAGTGTTGTGAGTCTTAGGTGGCTTCTATGTGGCATAAGTCACAAGACAATGTTTTATTTATGTGGCAAAATTATATCTCAAAAGACAATGAGATAGAAAAACTCTCTCCAATGCAAAAGTATTGAGGGACAATAAAAAGTATTTTTTCAACTTCCAAGGCAACTCCTCCACTTCTTCAACTTTTTTATAAATATTTCTATTCATAATTGATGATGTGGAGACAAAGTCATTGTGAATTGCATTGTCTATAGGGCTGTCAACGGATGCTTATCGGTACGTACAGGACAATATATGTATCCGTATCCGAATTTTTTTTGTAATATCCGAATCCGATCCGATATCCGAACGGATATCTCTTTTGACACTCCGAATTCGTATCCGTTTAGTTTAACGAATATCGGATAATATCCGATCCGATTAGCTAAAAAATTCGAATGCTAGTATTCGAATATCCGAAATCCGAAATATTAAAAACTTAGTTATTATCCGAATATCCGAAATCCGAAATATTAAAAATTTAGTTATTATCCGAATATCCGAAAACCAAATTCAATTTCTCTACATATTTGAGTCCTTTTTTTCTTCTGTTGTAAATTATAATTAATATATATTACTATTATATATAAATTATATTATAATTAATTTATGTAAAAGTCAGTTGAGAAAAAAATACTTTAATCTTCTCTATTAATTAATATATATTACATATACATTATACTATAATATATATAAAATTTCGGATATCCGAATCCGATATCCGAATTCGATATCCGAAATTTACAATTTAAAGTCGGATCGGATATTAACGGATTCGAATACCTTAATATCCAAATTCGTATCCGAAAATAGATAATATCCGAAAAATATTCGGATATCCGAATCCGATATCCGAAATTTCGAAAAATATCCGAAAGTTCGGATACGGAATCGGATCGGATTCGAATTTTTGACTATCCATTGACAGGTCTAATTGTCTAGATCTAGACAACCAACTTCACATTGTCTTTGCTATGTCATTGCCATGTCAACTCCACACTTTATTTCACATTTGCATTGGAGAAGTACTTTTGAAAAAATGATTGTCATTCCTATGTGACAACCATTTTTTTCAAACTCACAATAGACAATGAATCAATATCTGAAAAATAGGAGGAAGAGGAGATGATGAGGATTTTTTCAAACTCTAAACTAAAAATCAATCATTCCTATGTGGCAACCATTTTTTTCAGTTATTGGAAATTACATTTTTTTCAGCTTACGGATACGTGTTGGAATAATACAAGTATTGAACCCGTAAACTTGTGTCATTGAATCATATGTTTGGTTGGAGATGGATTATATATGAAAAGTATAACCAAATCCAAATTTTAGATTTAGAAGAAAGAAAGTTGGATTTTGGAAGAAAAAATAGTTATTTTTTAATAATTTCGTTGTTATATTAAATATTTAGTTAAAACTAATTAATAATTAATCAATTAATTAATAATTAATTAATAAATTTGTTATCTTTTATATATTAATATTTTTACAATTATTATTTTAAAAAAATATTTAATTTATAATTAATTAAAATTAGTCATGATTATTGTTTTAAAAATTAAATTTTTTTTTATAACTAATAGTTACTTATCATAATTATAACATAAATTTATAATTTACTAATTAATACTTCATTATTTAATATTTTACAATAATTTAATTAATAATTTATAATTTAATTACTCATAACTATAATCATAATTATAGTCATTTACTAATCATAACTATAACCTTAATTAATATTTAGTTATAATCATAATTAAAAATTTATTAGTCTTATTATGATCTTATTTAATAGTTCATTAATTACTATTTTATAGTAATCTAAATTATTAATATTTTAATAACAATTATAATCATAGTTAATAATTTATAATTTAATAATCTTTCATTATAATGTTAGTCTTATTATAATCTTAATTAATAATTGAATGATTTATTATCATAATTATAATCTATGTTAATAAATTATTATTTTATTATTTGTAATTATAAAAATTAAAAATTAAAAATTAAAAATTAAAAATAAAAATAAAAATAAAAATTTTAAATTAAATATTTAAATATTTAAATATTTAAAAACTAAAAAACTGAAAAACTAAAAACTTAAAAAACTAAAAAATAAATAATAAATAATAAATAATAAAAATAAAAAATAAAAAATAAAAAATAAAAATAAAAATAAAAAATAAAAAATAAAAAACAACGAAACTCATTTTTTCTCCATCCTAAAAGATAAATGAGAAATATAATTGTCACTCCCCGTTCCCGGAATGCGTATTCTAATACGTATATTGCCTGAATGTATTTATTTAGTATTTATCATGTAGTATCCTGTATTTAAATTCCTATAACTTCATGTTAATTAATTATCTGCATTTTATTTTCTGCACTTTATTTTTCTGCAATTCTATTATCTGCTCTTTAAATTTTCATATTAATTAATTAGCTGCTCTTTAATTTTCACGCTAATTAATTCCTGCAATTTTATTTCTGCATTTCTTTCTGTAATTTTATTTCCTGCATTTTAATTCCTGCTTTAGTTTTACTTTCGGGTTAGCCTTGTTGGACCCGTGCAACCCGACCCATTAAGGACCCGGCCCAACTCCCACCTACCACCACCTTTTATTTAAAACCACCCTCTCCCTTCTCTCTCCTCATTCACTCCTTCTTCACCATTACTTCTTCTTCTTCCTTTCATTACTCTCTCCACCTACCAACTAGGCAAGTACATCTTGCTCTACATGAGGACCATATTTTATGGTTCAATATTCGTCCTCTCATGATTCTAAGAGAGTTTAGTGCTTAGTATTTTTGATTTCATTGGTTCATTTCTTGTAGATCTAAGTTATTATATTTTCGGTTGTCTATGGGTTTTGATCTAGCAAACTCCTTTGTTCTCAAGATTTGATGGTTCCATGTCGTAGAGCAGTTCATCCTACCCAATTTTGACCTTTGGAAAGTTGGATTCGGACTTATTTTGACCAAGTTATGGACTGTTGAAGCTTTGGGGTGCAACCATGGAGTTCTTGCTGTTTGGAGAAGACAGTGAGCAGTGTATGCTAGCTTTTTAGCTGCGTCACTGAGCTGTGCGCGCTCTTTAGCGTAGCGCAGCATGGAATCCATACGCTGCCTTTTTAGGAAGCGTGTGTCTTGCATACGCTACCTTTTGGAAGCGTGTGTCGTATGGAGTTCATACGCTGCCTTTGGGGAGCGTATGACTTGCATACACTGACTTGAATGGTCAGGAGTCGTATGGAGTCCATACGCTGCCTTTGGGGAGCGTATGACTTGCATACGCTCACTTGGATAGTAAGGAGTCGTATGGAGTTCATACGCTGCCTTTGGGGAGCGTATGACTTGCATACGCTGACTTGAATGGTCAGGAGTCGTATGGAGTCCATACGCTGCCTTTGGGGAGCGTATGACTTGCATACGCTCACTTGGATAGTAAGGAGTCGTATGGAGTTCATACGCTGCCTTTTGGAAGCGTATGACTCCCATACGCTAGCTTGGCTTGAGCGTAGCTTGACCTGAGCGTACGCTGGCATGAGCGTAGGCTGACATGAGAGTAGCCTGCTCACCCTGGATCTTCTATAGCCCTGTACATTGATATCTTATTAGATGTTTAACGTCCATTTTATATCCTTACGCCTTTTCGCATAAACTTGATAAAATCATGATATGTTAATATTTCTGTTAAATATAGATTGTTACATGAGCTGTACCATGTGCCGTGAATTGAGTATAGATATCCCGATTGACTGGAATTAAACCCTGAGAGTTGTAGACTCGACCCCACTGAATATTAGTTGACTTTCATGCCTTGTCACCATTGATAATGATTGTGACATTGACTAATAATTGATCATGCGTTCCTAGTTGGAACTAAGAGACTGGCTAGTCGTCTTATTGAAATGAATGAATGAGACACGTTCATGTTATGAACTATTGTACTCGACTGGCTGATCCCGAACATTGACATACATGCACATGCAGGCTTCAATCTATTTATTTATTAATTTATCTACTTATTTATTTTCTACAAAAGAAGCATGTGTACTTTATGGTCAAGGCATGATTACCGTGGATAGATTTGATTGTTGCATTACGCTATGTAAGACCTGCAACCTAACCGCACTGGTATCGTTGTAGAGTTGTGCATATCGTACCCCGTACGAAAGTACTCATTTGAATGACCATGATCCACGGCATGGGATTTCACTCAACGTAGAGACTATTAAGTTAAATAAAATAATGATTGCATGGAGAGAATGGATTCCCGAATTCTTACATGGCAGCCCCCTTGGGACGAGTAGTACCCGACGGGCCGGCTGGTTCCCACAGATACTGTAAATCTGCCACACGGGCAGGGAACAGTATCTGCTTTTATTATTATTGTATATTGTATATTGACGGGCGTCCTGCTAGGACTCGTCTAATTCATGCATGGGCCAATTGATCGACTGGATAGACTAGCCTTGCTTGCACATAGTAAGAACTGAGGAATCCCTAATTGCATTATTCCAGGATAACTTGGGACTCATAATAGCAAGCCGTAGGAGTTGATTGGCCGTTCAAGATGATTTGTTTGTGCACTGTACTCTGTTACCTAACTGGGATGATCAGAATGTCAGGACATGACGGGCCAACTTCTGTCCTTGTTTGGTTGGGAGGTTGGTTCGAAGTGTCTTGATGTGATGTGAGTCCTAGTAGCAAGCAGAGATCTATTATTATATTCTCTTACTTACTGGTTTTAGTTCTCATGTCGTGCTCCCTTGTGGTACTTGCTATTAGAGGTCTAACCTCTCTGGTTTTGTATGGCCAGATTTAGAGCCAGTTCCCGAGGACTCAGCGTACTTCCACCTCCAGGATGGTCAATACTAGAGGAATGATCGCAGGAGGCCTCGAGTGGGTTCCTTAACTTCACCACTCGTTTTGTTATCTACTTTATACCTTGCCGTTTGGCACCGACATGTTAGTCGGATTGTCTTGTACTTACTTTTGCATAATTGTAATTAAGTCAGACTGCAGCTGATAACAATTGTGTATACTTTTGCTACATCAATCTGGCTATATTTTGTAAAGCCAGATCTCAAGAACATTTTGACTGAGCGTTTGGGACGCCTTACTGCTTTACCTTACATGTTCTATATTTCTGTTTCTTGTTTGAATGATTGAGACAATAGATGTGAAATGACCATAGTAAGACTTTTATGTAGTATGCACCCCCTCGTCTGGTTAGACAGCATTGATCGTATTATACGGTATTCATCTACCCGTAATACGTAGCTGGCTGAGTCACTCCCCCGCTCTCCAGTATTCTGGTTCTGGGGCGTGACAATAATATTTAGGTTTAAATGAGAAATATTTAGGTTTAAATGAATTGGGATAAGCATACCTAGGTTTACCATCCAATTTTAAAATCCACTTTCAACAATCATCTAAATAAAGAAACTCATTTTTTCTCCACTTTCAACAACCATCCAAACAACGAACTTATTTTTCTTTCACTTTCAGGAGACAAAAAAGTACTTTATCCAAACATATTTTGAAAAGTACAACCTGCTACAAGTATATTATAACTCAATATGATGTAAGTTCACTTTTATACTTTCAAAGAGTTATATCTATCTAAAGTGTCCTTAGTTGTAAAAAAAAAAAATATGTTTAAAATATATTTTTGTGTTTGGTGAAACAAAACATTTTTAAGTGTGCAAGATCCCATTTCCGTAGCCGATAGAGGGCTTTCTCTCTCTTGAAGTTTGGTGTAACATCTGGGAGAAAGTGACATGTGTCTACACGTGGCCCTTCTGCAACTGTCCACATAACCATTCAAAGCGTATAACATGCAGACCCAAAATAGAAAGAGATGGAGAGAATGTAATTTCCAATAACTGAAAAAAATTAAAATAAAGATCAATCAATCAAAATCTGAAAAATAGGAGGAAGAGGAGATGATGAGGAAGCACCTCTCTCCCGTTGCCAATGATTTGCTCCAAAGATGTGCCGAGTAACTCTCTCTCAATATGAATACATTCTTTTTTGTTTTTTGTTTTGTTTTAGCGAATAACTATAATAAGCTTCTAACCGTGCAGGACGTTGAATATCTCGGTGGCTGCTCTATTGGAAGAGTTTGATACCAGTTTGAAGCCAGAAGTAGAAAATTACTCGAGGAAGCTAGTAGAATTTTGCAGCTCAAAAGCTCTGGAGAAATTATGTCGCAACATTGGGGAGGAGGCGATAACTGATGGTTCGCTTAGCCGCTTCACATTCGATATTATGTTGGCATGGGAGTGCCCTAGCTCTGCCAAAGAGGACTCTTATTTGGTTTGCACCAATCTCTATCTAAGTTAATTACTAGAATATGTAGCAAAGTATATTCCTTAGTAAATGTTTGCGGAGACGAGGAAATGAAATTGTTCTTAAGACGCAGATGGTTCTTTAGTCTTATTTGATATTCTCTTCTTCATTTGCCTTTTGCAGGAAGGTATTGCAAAGGGGGCAGAAGATAGGAAGGAACCATTACAAGGAAATGCAGATCAGATTAACGATGATATCCCTCTGTTCTATTCAGACATCATGCCGCTACTGGTAAATAGTCCCAACTATTATTACTGTTTCTTGATGGCTTTCGAGTTCGGATGGGCATCGTGTTTGTGAATTGTGACAACAACTTGAAATTAATTGCGATAGGTAAATGAAGAGGGAAGTGTCAGAGAGGATGCATTTGTGTGGTTAGCATCCTTATTTCCACTTGCAGCTGATGTGGTCAATGCACGGTTCACGTTTGAAACTCTCACGGCGCCTACAGCTAACCGGCTTCATTATCCTGCTTATGATAGATTTCTTAGAGAAACATATGAGTAGGTCACTGCTTCTTTACTTAGTGGTTTCTTTGTTGACTTGATTAATTCTTCTTCCTCGTCTTTCGATATACTTGGGAACTTTCTTTGTAGGTAGTACCATCAACTTTTACTAGATTTCATTTGAAGAAACCTAACAAGTATTGTTCAAGTTTTAACTCAGTTAACTCCGGTAGTAACTTATTAGGAAACATTGCAGATTATCACCATCATCTCATCACCAAGCCTTTTCCCATCGGATTGGGGCCGACTTTGGAGCATTTTAGAGTAGTACAGCAAAATGTCTCATATATTGTCTTCAACAATCCATAGGTTTAGCATTCCTAAAAGATGCATTGCAACTTTTAAGATATTACACATATCAGCATAAGGATAGGTCAATAATGGTTTCTAAAACATATGATTCTGTAATGTCTTAGGTGTATTAAGTACTTGCAGAAACAATCAGCACCAACTGGTTTTGAACTTGCGGAAGACGAGTTTATATTGCATCTCGAAGGGACTGCTAGAACTCAAAGAGTAGTTCGCCATATTGGAGCTACCAGTTGGCCAGGTTAGTGCTCACGATACCGTTATTGTATACTCCCTACTTGTATTATTGAACCGTAAGATTGTGGATACTAGACTACTAGTACTTCAACTTGCCTTTATTAACTTGATGTGTTGTTTTTGGCAGGTAGACTCACTCTGACCAATCATGCACTTTACTTTGAGGCTTCAAGAGCAGTATCCTATGAAAATGCTTTAAGGATCGATCTTTCGAATGTCAATGTTGATCATCAAGTCAAAACAGCTTCGACTGGTCCCTGGGGTGCTCCCTTGTTTGATAAAGCTATCACATACGAGTCCCCTTTGCTGTAAGAACCCTGTATCATCACCCCCTCACCCCAAATGCAAATTATTTTACAGATTTCTAGATCCCAAAGCATGTTAATTACGTTGTCTTTAGGATAGTACTATAATTAGTGTAGTTTGTGAGATTCTTAAAAAGATCTAGTAAGTCAACCAAAATGATTTACTAGTTTTTGCTGAGTAGAAGAGTTACTTATGGAAAGTCTTCTTAGAATCTTTGAAACTAACTTATGGTAAGATTTTGGCGAGATGAATTGTTTAAGGGTTAGTGTACGTACTTTTTAAATCTTCCAAAATAAGGCTCCATTCATTTGATCCCCCTTATTATTATTATTTTTTTTCGTGGAACACGTTCGTAGGATGGATTCTTCAATATGGTCTTAGCATTTCGGTCAATTTTGCAGCGAAGAACCTGTGGTGCTCGAGTTTCCAGAGATGACAAGTTCCACTCGACGTGACCACTGGCTCACGCTTATAAAGGAAGTTATCTTGCTCCATCGCTTCATATCGCAATTCAACATAGAGTCCCCCCTACAGGCATGGGAGATGCATTCCAGGACTATTCTGGGGGTTGTAAGGCTTCATGCAACAAGAGAGATGCTAAGGATAGCACCGCCTGCTCCGACTAACTTTCTTATCTTCTCCTTATACGATGAACTCCCCAAGGGCGACTTTGTTTTGGATGAAATAGCAAATAGCTTGAGACAAACCAATATAATGCACCCATGTAGCGCTACCAGCATTTTGAAGAGCTTGAACATGCCAAACACAATGATCTCGAGTATGGAGGTGAAGGAAGGGTTTGAGGAGCAACCGACTAATCAAGAAGAGACATTGGCCACTCTTGAGACCGCAATTGATCAAGTAAGGGAGGAAGCCAAGGAGGCTAGTATAGCTAAAGCTACTGTTGAAAAGATGGAAGAGGAAGGGGTCACCGATAGCCTACTTGTTCTAGTGGTAAGATCTTCAATTTGTCAATTTACGGCAAGTATATTTTTCTGAGCCATGTGTTTGCACCAAACATATCCAATTGTGCAATTATGTTACTTGTTAATATTCTTGTTTTGTAGGAGCTACTCAGTCCACTTAAAAATGTGCCACAACGGTTCGAATCGATCCTTTCATGGGAAAGACCAACTCTCTCTCTCTGTACACTTGTGGTGACTCTAATAATCATATACAAGTATAGTGACATAGCGGCATCTTATATCAACTCTTTCTTAGTACGAGTAGACTTTAATTTTTCATCATTTAGTCTCTGTGGTGCTGAAACAGGGAATGGATCAGTTATGCCATAGCTGCGTTCTTGTTATCTGGAGTTGCAATGATGCTTTGGGCCAGGCATGCGAGGCTCGGAGAGAGTCCCGAGGTGGTCGTGGTTTCGACAGCTTCAGATAAAACCACAATGGAAAATATAGTATCTGCGCAGCACAGTTTGAATAAAGTACATGAAATAGTCAAGACGATAAATATCTCCGTTCTGAAGATCCAGTCGATATTGTTATCAAGGGCCCCAAAGGTATGTTTCACACTATGTTCCAAGTCTTTAACCATGCTAACCATATTTTTCCTAGTGTTGATGTTTGTGGTTATGTTCACTCTGGACAGCACACGGTTCAAGCGATGTGGGTGATGACCGGAGCGGCGATACTGACGGCAGCAATCCCATTCAAGTTTATGCTGATGGGCTTGACTCTGCAGCAATTCCTGGCAAACACCAAGCCTGTGAAATCCATGTCGAGCGAACAGGGGAATAGGAGGTTCAGGGAGTGGTGGGACACTATCCCGGTTGTTCCTGTTTGCACAGATAGTAGTCTTAATCTTTCCTGATGCAACTGATAGGGTTTCTGAACTTGGATGTCTCGATATACATTCTTAGTAGCCTGCAAGTGAACTTGGTCTGATGCTGTTGTTTGGACATGTAAATTGTTATGTTTATAGGAACTTTTCATGTGTTGTTTGGTTTGAGGATTACATTTCGTCAAATAAATGCAAGTCACAGGGGATATATATTTATATGTGTGTATTTGAAAATCCTGTGTGTTCGTTCAGATGAACTTTCTATTTGTGTGCGTAGCATAGCTGCAGATATTATTCTTCTACATATTATTGATTTGTGGAAACGAGCACTGGCTTTTCTTAGCAAATCATCAAGTGAACTTTCTATAATGATATTTTGGTTTAATGAATGGCTAATTTCTGCAAGATCCAATACATAGTGGAAAAGATGGAATACAACCGAAAGTACTATTGGAATTAGTACAGCAAACAAATATGAAATGTTCCTTGAAACAATACAATCAAGGTGTGATCCGGGCCAAACCGGACCGGCCCGCAGCCAATCCAACCCGGCCCAACCGGACTTGGTCCTGGCCCAGTCCGGACCGGTTCAAGTAGCGGGCCGGGTCTGGTCCGGCCCAGTTTGCATGGAGCAGACCCAGCCTGGTCCAGTGACCCGGTCTGGGTAGGGCTGGGCTTCGTGGGCGGGCTTGGGCGGGCCGGGTTCGGGCTGGTCCAGCCGGCTGGTCCGATTTTTGTTGATTTTTTTCCAATTTTTTTTCTTTTTTTTGGAGTTTGACATTTTCTTTTAACTTTTATATTCTTTTAATTTATTTTATTTTAATCTTTTTATCTTTTTTTAATTAAATTTTGTTTTATTTTTTCCTCCTCTTTTATCCGGACTTGGGACCGGCAAGACAAGCTTTGTTTGTCATAGGCAGAGTTAAAAAATTTTGTTTTCAACTTTTTGTGTTTTAAATTTTTAAAGTTTTTAAGTTTTTTTTTCAAAGTTTTACTTTTAAAGTTATATGTTAAGTTTTAAAGTTTTAAAGTTAATTTTTAAGTTTTAAAGTTTTAAATTTTTTTTAAGTTTAAAGTTTTAAAGTTTAAAGTTTTAAAGTATTTTTTTGAAAGTTTTAAAGTTTTTAATAAAGTTTTTAAATTTTTTTAAAGCTTTAAAGTTTTTAAAGTTTTTTTTTAAAGTTTAAAGTTTTTAAAGTTTTTAAAGTTTGTAAAGTTTTTTTTAAAGTTTAAAGTATTTTTTTTGAAGTTTGAAAGTTTGAATATATTTTTTGGAGGGTCATACCTTAGACTTGAGTCATTCTTCTTGTTCCTCTTCCTCGGTTGCAGAAGCTTCACCCAATCCAAGCAATCCGATGTCCAGCTCATTTATGTCATAAGCTTCATCCCTCTTATTTTGGGTTCTTTTTTCTGCTAAAATCCAACCTTGAACGCAAACACAAGCTTCCAAGATATCTGGCTTCAACCGGCTCCTCTTTAGGCTCAATATCCTTGATCATGCACTAAAACAAGACTCCGATGCTACCGTGGACACCGGCACCATTAGTAGATCACGTGCAATTGTAGAAAGTATAGGAAATCTTTTATCGTGTTTTTTCCACCATTCTAAAATGGTGAAATGATTTGAAGATTCATCTTCTTATTCATAAGAACTTAAATACAAAGACAACTCTTGAGTGGGTTGGGAAGATTGTCTCTGTTTCTTCCTTTTTAATAAACGACTAGCGTGGTCCACTATGCCAGAGCTATAACTTGTACTAACTTGAGTGGGTCGGGTCGGCACAACATTATCTTCATAAAGTAGTACTAATCTTTCTAAAACTACCTTTACTTCCAATTTCAATTCCATAAGATTAAGTTCCATGTTATCTGCACAGCCATCTAACAAAACTTCTACACCCTCTAATTTGATGGTAGGATCAAAAATAGCAGACAAACAATATAAAACAGGTACATCAGCCCAATATTTAGTAAATTTAGCTTCCATTCTCTTAACAACATAGTCAAAATTTGAAACATTTCTATATTTAGAAAACAAGTAAGACATGTTACAAAGTTCTCGTAAAGCTAAACAAGAAGTAGGATAATAAACACCAGAAAGAGTGTATGTAGCCTTGTAAAAAGTTTTCAAAAATTCACATATAGAAGTAGCAACTACCCAATCATCTTCAGTTACTGATATTCAAAATTATGATTCATATTACAAAATATATGTAATAGCATCCTTAAACGGAAGTGCGGATTTCAACATTAAATATATCGAATTCCATCTATGTGGAACATCCTTAACAAATCTTCTAAAACGAATACTAAAATGTGTACATGTGTCTTTAAAAGCTTGTTACTTACTTGAAGACGTGTTCAAGATGTGTAAATAATTTATGAGAGTCTCTAAATGTGTACTAAAAAATTGAAGACATTCTTTTACAACTAAGTTAATAATATGGCAAGTACACCTTGTCACGCCCCGCTCCCGCAGGAGCGATCGTCCTCGCTAAGGCGTGATGCCGCACGGGCCTAAGTTGCGCCCGTGCAAGGCTATGTCCAGAAATGGCCGATTTGAGCTAGGCCACAGAGTCGCACAGAGTGTCCCCATTTGCAGCGGAGAGTAAATGAACACAAATTGAAGCAAATTCAACTCTTTATTGATATTGAAGAAGTTTACAAGCGGCACTAGGCCGATATTACAAATCGCTCAAGCTCTCTCTCTCTGAAACATAAAAGTCGTGCCAAGTGGCTTACAACATGGAATGATTCATGGCGATGTTCCGATACATTATATCCAGTATATGGTGCTTCAGCTTCTTGCAACGCTCCAAGGCTCGAGAGATAGCTTCGCGCCTTAGCACGTTCGAGGGAAGCTCCGCACCCGCCGACGTTTCCTGCAAGCAGACTGTGGGGTTATCAGTACATTGTTATGCACTGGTGGGGAGGCTAGCTCGCCCACAATGCTATCATTACCAAACACGTTCCATTCA
The DNA here is from genome assembly GCA_029216955.1 of Iris pallida. NCBI lineage: Eukaryota > Viridiplantae > Streptophyta > Magnoliopsida > Asparagales > Iridaceae > Iris > Iris pallida. Next base: position 31,658,042 of record JANAVB010025598.1, read on the forward strand.
CTTTTGTGCATCTCTATCATTCATTGTCTCTCTAATCTTGCCTTAGGATCAATTTCATAGCATATGTCATAACCTATCCCGTGTTGCCAAATTCAAGCATCGCATGGAAATACATGCACGACTTATCCATACTTACCGTCCGGCCTTCCCTGTCCAACGTAAACCAAGTTAATCAACAACTCATATGAAATAACTTAACGTAGTTCATGAAAGCATTCAATGTAAAGTGCGTGTCCTTGCCTCTCGTTCTAGCATGTCGTAGGCACGTTTTCTAACTCGTTTGCTCGAAGAACTCCTTATCATTTTGTGTGTTATATTCAAGCCTATTCAAAAAGTGCTTTGTACAGTTACTTAGACTACTTTGATTTCAATGCAAGGACTTGCACGTGGATTGCCACCAGCAAAGCCCACTTAAATCTATATGCACCGGTCGCTGGCATCACAAGCCATTTTGGACACTTCCAAGCCGTGGTATTTCTCAACTAGCGTAGGGTGAGGACTGGCACACACCCCGTTAGTCTCTTGAAATACTCCTGCACTTACGTCCCCGGGTGGCCGAGTCCGCACCCAGGCAGCCCGTAAGCTGTAGCACCCAGTTTTCCAAATGAGGGTAATTTTGAAATTTCGTGTTTATAATTATTTTAATAATGATATTTAATTCATGATATGATTTTTGGTAATTTTAAATTATTTTTAAAATTATTTAAATCAATGACTTGTGGTTTTGATATTTTGCTAGTGAAACCCTAGAGACTGTTTGACCTAGAGCCTAACCATGTGATTATGATATTTTAATGTCATTTTTGGTCTAAGAATATTTTTGTATTTGACCTCTTTGAATTATTTTGATATTATTTTATTATTTATGATATTGTTTTGGGGTTATTTGAGTCGGGTTCGAATTTCAACTCAATCCGACTTGAAACGGGGACCCGGGGGTAGTTGACTCTAGTGGGACCCACATACTAGTTAGGCATGGCCCACATGATATTAATTTTAGTCCACATGATAGAAATATTTTATTTAGAGGTTAGACTAATTATTATGGATAAGGTTAGTGTGATTAGAGACTTTAGAATGACTAATTTAGCCCCAACCAATTAGCCCTTTCCTAATACTCATAGAATAGGTTAGTGGAGGCATTTTGGACCTTACCATAATAGGACAAATAGCCCATATGACCAGCCACTTTGGGAGAGGATAGGCTCAAGTTCATTCATTATTCTCATCCACACTCTCTCTCTTGTTCTTCCCCAAATTCCTAGAGAGCAATCCCTAGCAATTTCTCCACCAAATTCTTCTATTTCACCACCAAATCTTCTTCTTTCCTTCTCCATTCTAGCCAAGGAGGAAGCTACCCAAGTTTGGGAGGATTCGGAGCTCGTTCGTGTCCTTTTGGAATCTCTACGTGTCGGTGTCGCTCCGGGAAGGCTTTTCTTCGATTCGATCTATCGGGAGGTATAAATCCCTTCTCCTTTTCATTTCTTCATGCATATAGGTCTATTTTAAACCCATAGGAATGATCCCCACGGTTGTATCTCCATTTGTGTCCATTTTGTGTCCATTTGGAGGTCATAGGAGTGTCCTTTGTGTTGTGGATGTATTCATGTTACATATATAGATTTATATATATATATATATATATATATATATATATATATATATATATATATATATATATATATATATATATTGTAATGAGAGTGTATCTATATTTATATATGTAATAAATGGTTCATGATGATTATATAATCAAGTTTGTGAGTGTGGTTCCTTATATTATTATTGCTATTATTGTTGTGGATAATTAGGATATATATTGTGTATTCTTTTGGCTCAAACTATCTAAATCCGTCATGATTTTTATCCACGTTTTTAATTTCAGCCCTAACTTAGAAATGTCATAACTTCTAGCTCAAAGCTCGGTTTAATCTTCCGTTTTTTTTAAAAGAAGCGTATTGAAGTTAGCTTTCCAAAAACATGTATTAATAGGCCTAATTCTTTCTGTAACTTTCTGGAGAATTATTTGAGTGTCAGCTGTACGAAAGACAAACGCGTTCTCGGTGTTTTCGCGATTCCGGGAGTTTTCGGAAACGAAAACGCGATCCGTTTGAAGTTTCGGAAAGCTAACACATAGATCTATAACATACTTTAATCCTAGAATTTAATTCATGCTGAGTTGGTACAGTATTGATTATTAGTAGGAGTTACTATTCGGCATATGCATTTTGTGCACCCTTGTGTGTAATATAATGTTCTATTTGATTTTAACCCATGTTAATGTATATACATTATGTAACTAAATAAAGAATGCAAGCATGAGTAAATGGTTAAATAAATGATGTATGAGGTGTAAGTATCCTATCTAATGTAAGCATGTATAAGTATGGCTTGTAATGAATATGTAGGTTCCATAGTATGTAATGTATGGTGCATATAGTAGTGCAAGAGAATAAATGAATGATGAATGAATGCAAGCATGAATGTAATATAATAATAGATGTAATGTATGCAATATACAAGTTAATGTGATGTAATGTTCTATGTTAACACAAATCATATATTACCTCATGTACCCCTTACACTATGTTGACACTATCACATTTGACACATTGTTCACTTACACTTTGACACTCTTTGATATGTATACACTATGTATGCCCATTTAACCCTCACTTGACCCTTTGCCATGTTCACATACACACACATAACCTCTTAAATAAGTATTTATGAATATAGTTAACTTAGCTATGTATATTATATATATGTTAGCATATTGTGTTGTAATATATAATTTTATATAACCATTTGAAATGTCATGATTATAGACCTAATGTTGAATACCAATATATGCATGTGTATATATGTGTAGACATATATAGCTTAAAGTAATAGATTACCTAGTGTATATCCAATGTGAATTCTTGCCTATTTGAGTATTGAATAATTGCATGCTATATAGAGTTGGGTGTATGTTGGCTTGTATAGCCTTGTATTGATGTGTGCTTGCTAGGATAGTCTTGGTTAGGCCTAGTAAGACTTACTGGGTTAGGACATGACCTAGTTTGACCTAGTTTGACTAGTACAGTTGACCAGAGTTGACTTTTTGACCAAAAGTCAACTGTAAGTCAACCTTTGACCCTGATTGACCTAGTTTGACTTGGATTGATTTTCTATGACCTTGTTTGACCTTGGTTGTCCTAGTATGACCGAGTATGACCTAGTATGACCTAGTTTAGCTTGGTGTGACTTAGGTTTGACTTAGATTTGACCTAGATTGACCTAGATTCATTCAGAATGCATTGTAATGCATCTTATTATCATTTTGGACTCATAGTGACTTGTACGGTTCTATAGGAGACAGACACCACTCCTCGGACAGTATATTCTCTTCAGACACTCAGGCTATCAGACGAATACATTCTCTGACCGTTTCATACTTGTATGGATTTACATTCTTGCTCTAGATTACTGTACTTGATGTTGACACGAATCATTATCACAGATTGGTACTATATGGATCTTCTTCTGAGATGTTATCTCCTTGTATTCACTAAGTACATATTGTGATGTGCGTTTTACTTACATGTTGTATTTATTGAATACCCTTATCATTGTACACTCATTGTGCATATTGTACTCTCAGTATCACATTGGGCTATTGTACAAGCCATTGTACAAGCCATTGTACAAGTTATTGTACAAGCCATTGTATAAGCCATTGTACAAGTCATTGTATAAGGTAACGTAACTGAATTGGATCCTTGTGTATTGATTGGGGAGGGAGAGTAGAAATGGTTATGTGATCAATCGTATTGTATAAGAAATTGTATATGTCCATTGTACACCCACGTACAAAGGAGTCCCATTTTATTGTATAACCTAACCCGTTTATATAACCATATTGTACTCTAAATCACATGTTCCTTACAGTCTTACTTATCATATTTAGATATTTCTTGTTATCAAATCTCTACTGTTTTTTATATATCTTCTTCTTTCAGCGTTTCATATACTTTACTCTATTGCATGCTTTATATTTCCTAACTCGTTATGAACTGCGTGAGATGTTTTGTGCTCGCTCCAGTCCTGACTGGACCTGTTGATAAATTTTATAGATAGCCTGGAGGTTGCCTGCTAGCCTAGAGGAGAGAGTAGAGGTTGCATAGATAGCTAGGGTTTTTGCTTATAGTTTATTTTCAGTCATCTTGAGTTGTATTTATGGATTACTGTATTTGGGTTTTGAGATGTATTCTGAGTTTGTATCTTAGACACTTAGACTTCTATCTGTTGTATCTCTTTTCGATTTCATGTTTTATCTATCTTCCTTTATGCTCTACCTTAGATGTGATTGAGTTTACATTATGCGATGTCACCCTCATTCGGGGAGTATAAACTGTTTAGTCTTATACTGTTAGATGCATTGAGACCTAGGACAGCGTTCTACCGCCGACACTGCGGTGTAGGCGGGGCGTTGTTACGTTCTCGTGCCCTAACTCTAGGGTGCGGGTCGTGACACGTTTTTAGTGGTGGCCCATGCAGGTCGAGTTTATGTAGTGGTATTCGAACTTGAGTACCACTACAGCCTGCAGTAGGATTAGGATATATTTTTGAAGGTACTCAATCACAGTTAGGATCCCTTGAGAGATTCCTGGGACGACCCTTGAGAATCTTATTTTAACTTCGATTTGAAAACTCTTCTTCCCTTAATTTAATTATCTTTACTTTCTGTTGTTAAACTTGATTTTTATAGATTATTGTTGAATTCGAGTTGTATTTATTGATTTTGATGGATGATTGTCGAATTTGAATTTTGATGATAGCTATTGCATCCGATTTTGTATTTTGATGGATTTTTGTTCATTTTTGAATTTTGGTGTTCGTTGATAAATTGATTTGATTTTTGGGTATTCATTGTTGATTTAATTTAATTTTTGGCAAGATGAAATTATATGGGCTAGGTCATCTATGTTATGGAATCTAGTCTTCTATAGTCGCATTAGCCAGCATGGTGAGGACATATAGTCTGACTCTGGATATATTTCTCGGGTGTGAAAATTTAAGATTTTTGCAGCCAAGCTAGCGGCACCGCGAAAATGTTAAATACCATGATTCTAGAGATATGTGCATAAGTCAAGGGCTCTGTGATTATCGTAGCATTGCTTACTAGTATGACGAGGATTTAGAGTACCATAATTTTGGATAGACGCATATGATTATCAGATTGCACCTTAAATTTTTTGAACATGTTTTCTCTACTTTTGTTCAGTCATTCAAAAAAAAAAGAATTATTATTTGTTTGTTTGTCTAGTTTTCACTTATTTAACTCAGGGGTAAGTTTAGTTGGTTTTATAAACCTTGTGTAATTTCTTGCTATGAGTTTTTCATAATACAATGAATCGATGATTTTGTTAGACTTTATCTTGAATTTGATATTTTAACTCTGGATTTCAAAACGGTTCCTTCTTTAAACAGATAAGCAGAACCGATTTTATCATTATTTCTTTCTTGCTATTATTCTTGTATTAAATAATAATGATAATAAAACTGTCTTGATTTCGTCAATCACCTGCTTGCAATTTTGGTAGGAATTCAAATGTTAGTCTTAACGTAGAATTAATTTTTTTATATTGGGACATGAGAATATATATATATGAATACATATAGCAGACACTTTGCTTAACACGTATGCATGCTACACTTGATTTTCCACCTACCTGAATACATATTAATATGTTGTTGATGTTAAATTTTCAAAACCATAATATTTCTAATTCTCTGCTTTTTTTAGCTTAACCCGTAATTTAAATATAAAATTTTATGATAATAGTTTTATTTATACCACAGCACATGTATGTTATACATAGGGTGTCAATTCAAAAAAAAAATTTGGTTGAGTTTTGTGTTAAATTTGAAAAATCTGAGACTGTGTGCATATTAACCCTTAATACTGAATTCCAAATGTTTAGTTTAAATTGCTGTTTTATTTTCTTTAATATAATATTTAAAGCTGTGTACATTGTTGTATGTAGGGATATAATGTTAGGTTTCATATTCTTACATGTTAGTTTATGATAAACATTGAGTTGGTTTTAATGTTCAAATTTCTCCAAAATCTTGAAAACTAGTTACATGTCAACATTTTTACATTGATTTCCATGTTTAGTTAAATTTCAGATTTAACATGTAATATCGAACTGTATGCGTAGATAAATGTATTGGTAATATGTTAGGGTTTCATTTCTATCATGTTAGGATGTATTGGGAGCATTGAGATTAGTCGTGATGTTTCAACCCCTAAATTTTGAAATTGCATTATGTCAATATTGCACTGGTTTAAATATTAGCTTGTTTTCAGATTTTATATGTAAACGTTGAACTAAAACTGGGTTTAACCTTTCAATACTAAGTTATAACCCTGTACAAGGACACACACACACTCTAACATAGTATATACTGTCTTTTAACCAAACCCTTCCCCTCTATGTTATGATTGTATATCTAGATAGATATATATAGAGCTTAGGCATACATGTTATAATATATATAAATACATAACTAAGTCTCTACCTTTATATATATATATATATATATATATATATATATATATATATATATATATATATATATATATATATATATATATATATATATTTAGCTATGCATGTTATGATTAAATAAGTTGCGTATTGTAGATTGTTTAACCAATATGCCATGATTAGTGTAACTTGATAGCCGTTGAATTGAAACACAATCCTCATATACACTTTCATGTATATTCACGTACACCCATGCCTACTATCTAACCATATGAACATGTCCCCATACACATAATGCTAGCTTTTTCCTCTCTAACGCTCTCTCTCTATATATATTGTGATTGGATTTCAATGTAATCGACTTTCGTTAATTAAACTTGTGATTTTTATTTTCTTGGGATAGTACCCCTTTTAGATGATTGGTGGTTACCTTTCTTTATTTTTTTTTGATGAGTACCAGTTTTCACATAGGATGGTAGACTATCTTACAGTTTTGATGATTTGATATTTCTGTATCTTTTCTCGTTTAGCACCCTGGATTGCTTGTGTGTTTTGATACCCTATAACCGATTTGATTAGCATGACTAGTATACCTAGATGAGACTTCACTGTCACCGTATGCCATGACCCTGTATGCCGTCCTTTTGATGGTATAATTTGTTTAAGTTTTGGGACTTTGATTGTGGGGGTTTGACCTAGAGGGAGTATGGACCTTTTAATTTCGAGGACGAAATTTTTCTAAGGTGGGTAGAGTTGTAGCACCCAGTTTTCCAAATGAGGGTAATTTTGAAATTTCGTGTTTATAATTATTTTAATAATGATATTTAATTCATGATATAATTTTTGGTAATTTTAAATTATTTTTAAAATTATTTAAATCAATGACTTGTGGTTTTGACGTTTTGCTAGTGAAACCCTAGAGACTGTTTGACCTAGAGCCTAACCATGTGATTATGATATTTTAATGTCATTTTTGGTCTAAGAATATTTTTGTATTTGACCTCTTTGAATTATTTTGATATTATTTTATTATTTATGATATTGTTTTGGGGTTATTTGAGTCGGGTTCGAATTTCAACTCAATCCGACTTGAAACGGGGACCCGGGGGTAGTTGACTCTAGTGGGACCCACATACTAGTTAGGCATGACCCACATGATATTAATTTTAGTCCACATGATAGAAATATTTTAGTTAGAGGTTAGACTAATTATTATGGATAAGGTTAGTGTGATTAGAGACTTTAGAATGACTAATTTAGCCCCAACCAATTAGCCCTTTCCTAATACTCATAGAATAGGTTAGTGGGGGCATTTTGGACCTTACCATAATAGGACAAATAGCCCATATGACCAGCCACTTTGGGAGAGGATAGGCTCAAGTTCATTCATTATTCTCATCCACACTCTCTCTCTTGTTCTTCCCCAAATTCCTAGAGAGCAATCCCTAGCAATTTCTCCACCAAATCCTTCTTTTTCACCACCAAATCTTTTTCTTTCCTTCTCCATTCTAGCCAAGGAGGAAGCTACCCAAGTTTGGGAGGATTCGGAGCTCGTTCGTGTCCTTTTGGAATCTCTACGTGTCGGTGTCGCTCCGGGAAGGCTTTTCTTCGATTCGATCTATCGGGAGGTATAAATCCCTTCTCCTTTTCATTTCCTCATGCATATAGGTCTATTTTAAACCCATAGGAATGATCCCCACGGTTGTATCTCCATTTGTGTCCATTTTGTGTCCATTTGGAGGTCATAGGAGTGTCCTTTGTGTTGTGGATGTATTCATGTTACATATATAGATTTATATATATATATATATATATATATATATATATATATATATATATATATATATATATATATATATATATATATATATATATATATATATATATATATATTGTAATGAGAGTGTATCTATATTTATATATGTAATAAATGGTTCATGATGATTATATAATCAAGTTTGTGAGTGTGGTTCCTTATATTATTATTGCTATTATTGTTGTGGATAATTAGGATATATATTGTGTATTCTTTTGGCTCAAACTATCTAAATCTGTTATGATTTTTATCCACGTTTTTAATTTCAGCCCTAACTTAGAAATGTCATAACTTCTAGCTCAAAGCTCGGTTTAATCTTCCGTTTTTTTTAAAAGAAGCGTATTGAAGTTAGCTTTCCAAAAACATGTATTAATAGGCCTAATTCTTTCTGTAACTTTCTGGAGAATTATTTGAGTGTCAGCTGTACGAAAGACAAACGCGTTCTCGGTGTTTTCGCGATTCCGGGAGTTTTCGGAAACGAAAACGCGATCCGTTTGAAGTTTCGGAAAGCTAACACATAGATCTATAACATACTTTAATCCTAGAATTTAATTCATGCTGAGTTGCTACAGTATTGATTATTAGTATGAGTTACTATTCAGCATATGCATTTTGTGCACCCTTGTGTGTAATATAATGTTCTATTTGATTTTAACCCATGTTAATGTATATACATTATGTAACTAAATAAAGAATGCAAGCATGAGTAAATGGTTAAATAAATGATGTATGAGGTGTAAGTATCCTATCTAATGTAAGCATGTATAAGTATGGCTTGTAATGAATATGTAGGTTCCATAGTATGTAATGTATGGTGCATATAGTAGTGCAAGAGAATAAATGAATGATGAATGAATGCAAGCATAAATATAATGTAATAATAGATGTAATGTATGCAATATACAAGTTAATGTGATGTAATGTTCTATGTTAACACAAATCATATATTACCTCATGTACCCCTTACACTATGTTAACACTATCACATTTGACACATTGTTCACGTACACTTTGACACTCTTTGATATGTATACACTATGTATGCCCATTTAACCCTCACTTGACCCTTTGCCATGTTCACATACACACACATAACCTCTTAAATAAGTATTTATGAATATAGTTAACTTAGCTATGTATATTATATATATGTTAGCATATTGTGTTGTAATATATAATTTTATATAACCATTTGAAATGCCATGATTATAGACCTAATGTTGAATACCAATATATGCATGTGTATATATGTGTAGACATATATAGCTTAAAGTAATAGATTACCTAGTGTATATCCAATGTGAATTCTTGCCTATTTGAGTATTGAATAATTGCATGCTATATAGAGTTGGGTGTATGTTGGCTTGTATAGCCTTGTATTGATGTGTGCTTGCTAGGATAGTCTTGGTTAGGCCTAGTAAGACTTACTGGGTTAGGACATGACCTAGTTTGACCTAGTTTGACTAGTACAGTTGACCAGAGTTGACTTTTTGACCAAAAGTCAACTGTAAGTCAACCTTTGACCCTGATTGACCTAGTTTGACTTGGATTGATTTTCTATGACCTTGTTTGACCTTGGTTGTCCTAGTATGACCGAGTATGACCTAGTATGACCTAGTTTAGCTTGGTGTGACTTAGGTTTGACTTAGATTTGACCTAGATTGACCTAGATTCATTCAGAATGTATTGTAATGCATCTTATTATCATTTTGGACTCATAGTGACTTGTACGGTTCTATAGGAGACAGACACCACTCCTCGGACAGTATATTCTCTTCAGACACTCAGGCTATCAGGCGAGTACATTCTCTGACCGTTTCATACTTTTATGGATTTACATTCTTGCTCTAGATTACTGTACTTGATGTTGACACGATTCATTATCACAGATTGGTACTATATGGATCTTCTTCTGAGATGTTATCTCCTTGTATTCACTAAGTACATATTGTGATGTGCGTTTTACTTACATGTTGTATTTATTGAATACCCTTATCATTGTACACTCATTGTGCATATTGTACTCTCAGTATCACATTGAGCTATTGTACAAGCCATTGTACAAGTTATTGTACAAGCCATTGTATAAGCCATTGTACAAGTCATTGTATAAGGTAACGTAACTGAATTGGATCCTTGTGTATTGATTGGGGAGGGAGAGTAGAAATGGTTATGTGATCAATCGTATTGTATAAGAAATTGTATATGTCCATTGTACACCCACGTACAAAGGAGTCCCATTTTATTGTATAACCTAACCCGTTTATATAACCATATTGTACTCTAAATCACATGTTCCTTACAGTCTTACTTATCATATTTAGATATTTCTTGTTATCAAATCTCTACTGTTTTTTATATATCTTCTTCTTTCAGCGTTTCATATACTTTACTCTATTGCATGCTTTATATTTCCTAACTCGTTATGAACTGCGTGAGATGTTTTGTGCTCGCTCCAGTCCTGACTGGACCTGTTGATAAATTTTATAGATAGCCTGGAGGTTGCCTGCTAGCCTAGAGGAGAGAGTAGAGGTTGCATAGATAGCTAGGGTTTTTGCTTATAGTTTATTTTCAGTCATCTTGAGTTGTATTTATGGATTACTGTATTTGGGTTTTGAGATGTATTCTGAGTTTGTATCTTAGACACTTAGACTTCTATCTGTTGTATCTCTTTTCGATTTCATGTTTTATCTATCTTCCTTTATGCTCTACCTTAGATGTGATTGAGTTTACATTATACGATGTCACCCTCATTCGGGGAGTATAAACTGTTTAGTCTTATACTGTTAGATGCATTGAGACCTAGGACAGCGTTCTACCGCCGACACTGCGGTGTAGGCTGGGCGTTGTTACGTTCTCGTGCCCTAACTCTAGGGTGCGGGTCGTGACACGTTTTTAGTGGTGGCCCATGCAGGTCGAGTTTATGTAGTGGTATTCGAACTTGAGTACCACTACAGCCTGCAGTAGGATTAGGATATATTTTTGAAGGTACTCAATCACAGTTAGGATCCCTTGAGAGATTCCTGGGACGACCCTTGAGAATCTTATTTTAACTTCGATTTGAAAACTCTTCTTCCCTTAATTTAATTATCTTTACTTTCTGTTGTTAAACTTGATTTTTATAGATTATTGTTGAATTCGAGTTGTATTTATTGATTTTGATGGATGATTGTCGAATTTGAATTTTGATGATAGCTATTGCATCCGATTTTGTATTTTGATGGATTTTTGTTCATTTTTGAATTTTGGTGTTCGTTGATAAATTGATTTGATTTTTGGGTATTCATTGTTGATTTAATTTAATTTTTGGCAAGATGAAATTATATGGGCTAGGTCATCTATGTTATGGAATCTAGTCTTCTATAGTCGCATTAGCCAGCATGGTGAGGACATATAGTCTGACTCTGGATATATTTCTCGGGTGTGAAAATTTAAAGTTTTTGCAGCCAAGCTAGCGGCACCGCGAAAATGTTAAATACCATGATTCTAGAGATATGTGCATAAGTCAAGGGCTCTGTGATTATCGTAGCCTTGCTTACTAGTATGACGAGGATTTAGAGTACCATAATTTTGGATAGACGCATATGATTATCAGATTGCACCTTAAATTTTTTGAACATGTTTTCTCTACTTTTGTTCAGTCATTCAAAAAAAAAAGAATTATTATTTGTTTGTTTGTTTGTCTAGTTTTCACTTATTTAACTCAGGGGTAAGTTTAGTTGGTTTTATAAACCTTGTGTAATTTCTTGCTATGAGTTTTTCATAATACAATGAATCAATGATTTTGTTAGACTTTATCTTGAATTTGATATTTTAACTCTGGATTTCAAAACGGTTCCTTCTTTAAACAGATAAGCAGAACCGATTTTATCGTTGTTTCTTTCTTGCTATTATTCTTGTATTAAATAATAATGATAATAAAACTGTCTTGATTTCGTCAATCACCTGCTTGCAATTTTGGTAGGAACTCAAATGTTAGGCATAAAGTAGAATTAATTTTTTTTATATTGGGACATGAGAATATATATATATGAATACATATAGCAGACACTTTGCTTAACACGTATGCATGCTACACTTGATTTTCCACCTACCTGAATACATATTAATATGTTGTTGATGTTAAATTTTCAAAACCATAATATTTCTAATTCTCTGCTTTTTTTAGCTTAACCCGTAATTTAAATATAAAATTTCATGATAATAGTTTTATTTATACCACAGCACATGTATGTTATACATAGGGTGTCAATTCAAAAAAAAAAATTTGGTTGAGTTTTGTGTTAAATTTGAAAAATCTGAGACTGTGTGCATATTAACCCTTAATACTGAATTCCAAATGTTTAGTTTAAATTGCTGTTTTATTTTCTTTAATATAATATTTAAAGCTGTGTACATTGTTGTATGTAGGGATATAATGTTAGGTTTCATATTCTTACATGTTAGTTTATGATAAACATTGAGTTGGTTTTAATGTTCAAATTTTTCCAAAATCTTGAAAACTAGTTACATGTTAACATTTTTACATTGATTTCCATGTTTAGTTAAATTTCAGATTTAACATGTAATATCGAACTGTATGCGTAGATAAATGTATTGGTAATATGTTAGGGTTTCATTTCTATCATGTTAGGATGTATTGGGAGCATTGAGATTAGTCGTGATGTTTCAACCCCTAAATTTTGAAATTGCATTATGTCAATATTGCACTGGTTTAAATATTAGCTTGTTTTCAGATTTTATATGTAAACGTTAAACTAAAACTGGGTTTAACCTTTCAATACTAAGTTATAACCCTGTACAAGGACACACACACACTCTAACATAGTATATACTGTCTTTTAACCAAACCCTTCCCCTCTATGTTATGATTGTATATCTAGATAGATATATATAGAGGTTAGGCATACATGTTAAAATATATATAAATACATAACTAAGTCTCTACCTTTATATATATATATATATATATATATATATATATATATATATATATATATTTAGCTATGCATGTTATGATTAAATAAGTTGCGTATTGTAGATTGTTTAACCAATATGCCATGATTAGTGTAACTTGATAGCCGTTGAATTGAAACACAATCCTCATATACACTTTCATGTATATTCACGTACACCCATGCCTACTATCTAACCATATGAACATGTCCCCATACACATAATGCTAGCTTTTTCCTCTCTAACGCTCTCTCTCTATATATATTGTGATTGGATTTCAATGTAATCGACTTTCGTTAATTAAACTTGTGATTTTTATTTTCTTGGGATAGTACCCCTTTTAGATGATTGGTGGTTACCTTTCTTTATTTTTTTTTGATGAGTACCAGTTTTCACATAGGATGGTAGACTATCTTACAGTTTTGATGATTTGATATTTCTGTATCTTTTCTCGTTTAGCACCCTGGATTGCTTGTGTGTTTTGATACCCTATAACCGATTTGATTAGCATGACTAGTATACCTAGATGAGACTTCACTGTCACCGTATGCCATGACCCTGTAAGCCGTCCTTTTGATGGTATAATTTGTTTAAGTTTTGGGACTTTGATTGTGGGGGTTTGACCTAGAGGGAGTATGGACCTTTTAATTTCGAGGACGAAATTTTTCTAAGGTGGGTAGAGTTGTAGCACCCAGTTTTCCAAATGAGGGTAATTTTGAAATTTCGTGTTTATAATTATTTTAATAATGATATTTAATTCATGATATGATTTTTGATAATTTTAAATTATTTTTAAAATTATTTAAATCAATGACTTGTGGTTTTGACGTTTTGCTAGTGAAACCCTAGAGACTGTTTGACCTAGAGCCTAACCATGTGATTATGATATTTTAATGTCATTTTTGGTCCAAGAATATTTTTGTATTTGACCTCTTTGAATTATTTTAATATTATTTTATTATTTATGATATTGTTTTGGGGTTATTTGAGTCGGGTTCGAATTTCAACTCAATCCGACTTGAAACGGGGACCCGGGGGTAGTTGACTCCAGTGGGACCCACATACTAGTTAGGTATGGCCCACATGATATTAATTTTAGTCCACATGATAGAAATATTTTAGTTAGAGGTTAGACTAATTATTATGGATAAGGTTAGTGTGATTAGAGACTTTAGAATGACTAATTTAGCCCCAACCAATTAGCCCTTTCCTAATACTCATAGAATAGGTTAGTGGGGGCATTTTGGACCTTACCATAATAGGACAAATAGCCCATATGACCAGCCACTTTGGGAGAGGATAGGCTCAAGTTCATTCATTATTCTCATCCACACTCTCTCTCTTGTTCTTCCCCAAATTCCTAGAGAGCAATCCCTAGCAATTTCTCCACCAAATCCTTCTATTTCACCACCAAATCTTCTTCTTTCCTTCTCCATTCTAGCCAAGGAGGAAGCTACCCAAGTTTGGGAGGATTCGGAGCTCGTTCGTGTCCTTTTGGAATCTCTACGTGTCGGTGTCGCTCCGGGAAGGCTTTTCTTCGATTCGATCTATCGGGAGGTATAAATCCCTTCTCCTTTTCATTTCCTCATACATATAGGTCTATTTTAAACCCATAGGAATGATCCCCACGGTTGTATCTCCATTTGTGTCCATTTTGTGTCCATTTGGAGGTCATAGGAGTGTCCTTTGTGTTGTGGATGTATTCATGTTACATATATAGATTTATATATATATATATATATATATATATATATATATATATATATATATATATATATATATATATATATATATATATATTGTAATGAGAGTGTATCTATATTTATATATGTAATAAATGGTTCATGATGATTATATAATCAAGTTTGTGAGTGTGGTTCCTTATATTATTATTGCTATTATTGTTGTGGATAATTAGGATATATATTGTGTATTCTTTTGGCTCAAACTATCTAAATCCGTCATAATTTTTATCCACGTTTTTAATTTCAGCCCTAACTTAGAAATGTCATAACTTCTAGCTCAAAGCTCGGTTTAATCTTCCATTTTTTTTAAAAGAAGCGTATTGAAGTTAGCTTTCCAAAAACATGTATTAATAGGCCTAATTCTTTCTGCAACTTTCTGGAGAATTATTTGAGTGTCAGCTGTACGAAAGACAAACGCGTTCTCGGTGTTTTCGCGATTCCGGGAGTTTTCGGAAACGAAAACGCGATCCGTTTGAAGTTTCGGAAAGCTAACACATAGATCTATAACATACTTTAATCCTAGAATTTAATTCATGCTGAGTTGGTACAGTATTGATTATTAGTAGGAGTTACTATTCGGCATATGCATTTTGTGCACCCTTGTGTGTAATATAATGTTCTATTTGATTTTAACCCATGTTAATGTATATACATTATGTAACTAAATAAAGAATGCAAGCATGAGTAAATGGTTAAATAAATGATGTATGAGGTGTAAGTATCCTATCTAATGTAAGCATGTATAAGTATGGCTTGTAATGAATATGTAGGTTCCATAGTATGTAATGTATGGTGCATATAGTAGTGCAAGAGAATAAATGAATGATGAATGAATGCAAGCATGAATGTAATGTAATAATAGATGTAATGTATGCAATATACAAGTTAATGTGATGTAATGTTCTATGTTAACACAAATCATATATTACCTCATGTACCCCTTACACTATGTTGACACTATCACATTTGACACATTGTTCACTTACACTTTGACACTCTTTGATATGTATACACTATGTATGCCCATTTAACCCTCACTTGACCCTTTGCCATGTTCACATACACACACATAACCTCTTAAATAAGTATTTATGAATATAGTTAACTTAGCTATGTATATTATATATATGTTAGCATATTGTGTTGTAATATATAATTTTATATAACCATTTGAAATGCCATGATTATAGACCTAATATTGAATACCAATATATGCATGTGTATATATGTGTAGACATATATAGCTTAAAGTAATAGATTACCTAGTGTATATCCAATGTGAATTCTTGCCTATTTGAGTATTGAATAATTGCATGCTATATAGAGTTGGGTGTATGTTGGCTTGTATAGCCTTGTATTGATGTGTGCTTGCTAGGATAGTCTTGGTTAGGCCTAGTAAGACTTACTGGGTTAGGACATGACCTAGTTTGACCTAGTTTGACTAGTACAGTTGACCAGAGTTGACTTTTTGACCAAAAGTCAACTGTAAGTCAACCTTTGACCCTGATTGACCTAGTTTGACTTGGATTGATTTTCTATGACCTTGTTTGACCTTGGTTGTCCTAGTATGACCGAGTATGACCTAGTATGACCTAGTTTAGCTTGGTGTGACTTAGATTTGACTTAGATTTGACCTAGATTGACCTAGATTCATTCAGAATGCATTGTAATGCATCTTATTATCATTTTGGACTCATAGTGACTTATACGGTTCTATAGGAGACAGACACCACTCCTCGGACAGTATATTCTCTTCAGACACTCAGGCTATCAGGCGAGTACATTCTCTGACCATTTCATATTTGTATGGATTTATATTCTTGCTCTAGATTACTGTACTTGATGCTGACACGATTCATTATCACAGATTGGTACTATATGGATCTTCTTCTGAGATGTTATCTCCTTGTATTCACTAAGTACATATTGTGATGTGCGTTTCACTTACATGTTGTATTTATTGAATACCCTTATCATTGTACACTCATTGTGCATATTGTACTCTCAGTATCACATTGAGCTATTGTACAAGCCATTGTACAAGCCATTGTACAAGTTATTGTACAAGCCATTGTATAAGCCATTGTACAAGTCATTGTATAAGGTAACGTAACTGAATTGGATCCTTGTGTATTGATTGGGGAGGGAGAGTAGAAATGGTTATGTGATCAATCGTATTGTATAAGAAATTGTATATGTCCATTGTACACCCACGTACAAAGGAGTCCCATTTTATTGTATAACCTAACCCGTTTACATAACAATATTGTACTCTAAATCACATGTTCCTTACAGTCTTACTTATCATATTTAGATATTTCTTGTTATCAAATCTCTACTATTTTTTATATATCTTCTTCTTTCAGCGTTTCATATACTTTACTCTATTGCATGCTTTATATTTCCTAACTCGTTATGAACTGCGTGAGATGTTTTGTGCTCGCTCCAGTCCTGACTGGACCTGTTGATAAATTTTACAGATAGCCTGGAGGTTGCCTGCTAGCCTAGAGGAGACAGTAGAGGTTGCATAGATAGCTAGGGTTTTTGCTTATAGTTTATTTTCAGTCATCTTGAGTTGTATTTATGGATTACTGTATTTGGGTTTTGAGATGTATTCTGAGTTTGTATCTTAGACACTTAGACTTCTATCTGTTGTATCTCTTTTCGATTTCATGTTTTATCTATCTTCCTTTATGCTCTACCTTAGATGTGATTGAGTTTACATTATGCGATGTCATCCTCATTCGGGGAGTATAAACTGTTTAGTCTTATACTGTTAGATGCATTGAGACCTAGGACAGCGTTCTACCGCCGATACTGCGGTGTAGGCTGGGCGTTGTTACGTTCTCGTGCCCTAACTCTAGGGTGCGGGTCGTGACATAAGCCATGACTTTGATCCCGCCTAGGCCGGCCACGATCCTCCCTTTGATCATGCCGCGGAATCCGTATCACCCGTGCACGGGTCCGTCCACGACCATTTCGTATTTTATCGTCATAGGCTAACCCTTAGCCACAATGCGTTATCGACCAGGTTGGCGTCCGTGCAGCGCCGGTAGCGAGCCCCGTTGCACGTGCCCGTCACACCTATCGCTAACCATTTCTTTCCTTCTTATCTTTTATTCATTCTTTCTTTTCTTTCTTTCACTTGTCCGTCTGTTCATCGATTCATTCACGTATTCATTCTTTCATTCGTTGATTCATTCATTCACTTATTTGTTCATTCATTCATACATTTTGCAACTCCTCGTGCGGGAGTCGCCTTGGCGACCCATCGGTCCCATAGTCTTTCAATGTTGCTAACTCTACTCGGAACGACTATGTCGATAGTCTTCCCGTTTCATTGTTGTAACCCATTCATTGTTTGATTGTTGAACGCATAGGGAACTTGAACGTAAGCTTGTGCCTTAGCACGAGCGTGGAGCGCGATGGCGAGAGTTCTCGTATTTTCCATGTTCCTTTCCATATTTTATACAAGCATACAAGATGGGATTAATCCCTTAGCTAGGTGCGTTGGGTCATTTATTAGCATGCGCGGTGTTATCGCCTAGCGATTTCAATGATAGTGTCCGTATTATTATGTGTCTAGGCTAAGCAAAGACGGGTTCATCGGAGCCACCCACCTTAGCGATGTTCGCATCGGCCGGACGATACTCCGAGCGCGCCTTTGAAAGTCTAAGTCTGGATTCATCTTCGGCGGGCCAATGTAAGCCTTGCATCGATTCTTCTTCAGGTCGATGCCAACTCTTCGGGTCGACGGCTCGTTTGAGTCGTTGCACTTGCCGTTTGAATCGACGTTCTGCTAGGGCGGAGCGGGTCATTACATAATACACCACTCAAAACAAGTCTCGTCCTCGAGACTTCCTGAGTGTAGGTCATCCTACCGTTCCCTAACTCATGTCGTGTGCGTATCGTAGACAATTCTTATCGACTGGCCTTATCACTCGATGGCATCGAACTATACTCGATACCTTTCCAAGTTCTGTATCGCATACGTTTGGTCGATTTTTATTGAATAACTTTTCATTCATTTTAGAGTTGATAGCACTTATTCGATTCAAGCGTTTCTTCGACTTGGTTGCTACTTTGACGTATCATGGGACTGAAACGGTCGCACGAGGTGCGTTGTAATTCGTCAAATACGAGTGTCGTAGGCTGAGGCAAACTCACTCATTCGTTCATGCGTATCTCAACACCCACTTGCAACTGCATTCGAGTTCATTATATCGCTGAGTTTGGATTGTGCACGCATTCAAGGCGTCCCTCGAATACGTACATTTCAACCAAGCTTAGCGACTAGCGAAGTCGGACAAGCTACTCGTGATAGTTTCGATTTGCCGATCGCTTTGCTAACTTCGATTTAAAACCGAACTCATGTGCGTATCACATATCGTTTATCTCGGTCCTCGAGATGATTCGATTCGCTTCTCAAGCGCTCTTGTCAACGAAATCAATACGATTTCTTCTTAGCGAAGTCGGCCAAGCCTATGTAATTTCCGTCCAATTCAAAACCAAGTATTGCACCATCATTAAGTATTTCTTCCTATCAACGATTCAATTCGTTATCCCAACTTTTACTTGCGCATCATCCATTCCTATCATTTCCTTCGTTTGGGACCAATCTCACCGTCGTTTACGCACACTCACAGTTTCCGTCCTACTCTAAGTACTGCTGCCGAAGTCTATCGTCCGTCCAGACGATACTGTAAGGTCCATCGCACAAGTTAAATCACTCGGCATAGGGTCGTCTGCCTATCCGCTAGGTCAGCTCACAAGGTCATAGTTACACGTTAGGTCCGTGGCTCGTCGTGCAAGGTCGTTGCACGACGCTCTCCCCAAATCCTATGGTCAAACCATTTGTTCACTTGTACGGGAGTTTCTACCCAAGTTCGTTTCACTCAAATTTCTAAACATCGAGCATGATCACCTAATTCGCATCAAGACTTACGTTGCACATATTCAATTCCGTTCAATCACCAGTTCTAACCAATTCGTGTATTCGATCACGAGGTCACCCAGTTCGACAATACATTGCGCCCCAATCTCACGCGAGTCCGATTATCCACGGCGGTTCATGAATCACCATGCAACGCTCCCGCAGAATAATCATTCTCATCGGGGCGTAACTCTTGTTTGAGTTTTAGACTAATCCATTCTCGATA
Source organism: Iris pallida (assembly GCA_029216955.1). Taxonomy (NCBI): domain Eukaryota; kingdom Viridiplantae; phylum Streptophyta; class Magnoliopsida; order Asparagales; family Iridaceae; genus Iris; species Iris pallida. The sequence goes on from JANAVB010025598.1 coordinate 31,678,257, forward strand.
TGCGGATTGGACCTACTCAATCCTCAAGTTCAATTCTTCAAGCACACAAATTCATTCTCGAGTCCACCTTTGCGTCAAACCACAAGTCGAAGCAATCAGATTGCCACGCCATCCAAGTTCAATCACTCCCGCTGTATGAATCACCATATCAGCGCTCACGCGGAGTGATCGTCATAATCCGACGCGACGCATGTGCGAGGCTGGAGTTGCACTCGCATAAGACAAGAATGTCGACGTTGGGGTTATCGTCGAAGCAAATCCAACATTTCATTTTCTATCCAAGCCAAGATCGATAGTCCATTCATCATTTCGTTCAACTAGAAAATCCTCGAGCCACGTCTATATTTTCCTCAACACGTTTCAATATCAAGAGTATAGCATCCATCGGAACAATGACATTTGCACGATCGTTATTCGCTGAGTCAGAGTACCCCCGAGTTATCGTATATCGATCTTTGATATGCCTCAATACCATCGACGATATGCGTAACCTGACGATCTTCCTTTGCAACCGATTTCGAGTCATGCGTTGATGCTGTTGTCCGAGTTGGATATTCCACAATTTCCTCGATATTCAAGATCAAGTTTGATCGCTATTCCTCAAGCTAGTTTCAAGATCGTCGTCCAAACTCAAGTCACAATTTATTTGAATCAATCCGAAATCGTGCACGTGATCCTCTAAGATTTCCTCGATCAAGTCCATTCATTTTCATTCATCGTTACGAACCATTTTCTAACTCGCGTTGCCCATTGACAAGTTGTCCAGCGACATCTCGTTCGGGACTTTTGAAGTTACGGCCAACTAAGCGTGACACGTTCTAAGGCTTTGCGCGATCGTATCGCTTGCCGACATACTCGTACGATCCGTAAATCCTTTAGTCTCGCTCGAACAATTTCTATGACGTCCATACACCACTCAGGGTTCGAGCCACTCGACTAGTCGTCGACACTCATTCTTATTCTTCTCCGAACCTATCACATACTGTCACGATCCGCACCCACCGTGAGGGTACGAGTACGTAACAATGCCCAGCCTACGCCGCAGTGTCGACGGTAGAACGCTGTTCTAGGTCATGAACTATAACTAGCATAATATGAATACTCTCCATAAGGAGGCCAACACAGAGGTACAACTCAATCACAATCTAAGATAGAATGATAAAGATAGATAAACATGAAATCCAAAAGAGATACAGGAGATAGAAGTCTAAGTGTCTAAGATACATGATCCTAGAAATACATCTCAAAACTCAAATACAGTAATCCACAAGTAAATACAACTCATGACAACTAAAATAACTATCTACACAATCTCTACTGTGTCTCCTCTAGGCTAGCAGGCAACCTCCAAGCTATCTGTAAAATTTATCAACAGGTCCAGTCAGGACAGGAACGAGCACATCTCATCTAGAAAACCCAAGTAAATGACAGAGAACTATAAAGCAGTTATAGACAGTTGTATTGATGAATATGGCAGTTTATATTCAGGTGATGGTATGGAGAGACAGATAAAGTACAAAGAAAGTAAGTAACTAAACAAGAGAAGAAATCATAGCAATAAAGACTGTAAAATAAAATCTAGCTGAACTAGAGTAACATAATGAGTTCAGATGGTACAATATAAGTCGAGTGTAATCCCAATGTGAGTCTAATATAAGATGAGTCGAATGTAATTCTAATCATTATTCTAATAAGGTGAATCGAATAAGGTGATACGAATAAGGTGATACGAATAGTGATTCACATGATGTTCTAATAATGATTCGAATAAATTCTCCAAGTGTGTTTTAAAATACTTAGTTAGACATATAAACGGCTATGGGTAAATCCGGCACATCACACACCTGGCCGGGTGTGGAATGGCTATCGTTCGAATATATTCACAGGGGGTGGTTCGAATAGTGGGAATGTTCACATGCCTAATCAAGTATTTCCCCGCCCATCTAATACAAATGAATCCAAAATCCGACACATCAATCGAATAAAAGTCCAACCAACATATGAAGATACGAATAGGGTGATTCGAATAGTGATTCGTATGGTGATTCGAATAATAGAGGTAAGACAAGTAAGTATGTGTGTCGCATACATGGATTCAGAAATAAAAATACGTGTTTGTAACAGAGAATCACATACAGCTAACTAGAACTGAAGTACAGTAATTGACAAATAAATGAGAGAACTATCAGAGAATGTACTCGCCTGATGTCTGAATGTCCAAAGTAAATATACTGTCCGAGGAGAGGTGTCTGGCTCCTAATTAGAACAGCACAAGTCACAATATGTCCAGAAGGATAATATAAAGCACTACAATATATTCTACATGAATCTAGGTCAAACTAGGCCAAAGTCAACTCTGGTCAACTGCACTAGTCAAACTAGGTCATGTCCTAACCCAGTAAGTCTTACTAGGCATAACCAAGACTATCCTAGCAAGCACACATCAATACAAGGCTATACAAGCCAACATACACCCAACTCTATATAGCATGCAATTATTCAATACTCAAATAGGCAAGAATTCACATTGGATATACACTAGGTAATCTATTACTTTAAGCTATATATGTCTACACATATATAAACATACATATATTAGTATTCAACATTAGATCTATAATCATGGCATTTCAAATGGTTATATAAACTTATATATTACAACACAATATGCTAACATATATATAATATACATACATAGCTAAGTTAACTATATTCATAAATACTTATTTAAGAGGCTATGTGTGTGTATGTGAACATGGCAAAGGGGCAAGTGAGGGTTAAATGGGCATACATAGTGTATACATATCAAAGAGTGTCAAAGTGTAAGTGAACAATGTGTCAAGTGTGATAGTGTCAACATAGTGTAAGGGGGTACATGAGGTAATATAGGATTTGTGTTAACATAGAACATTACATCTCATTAACTTGTATATTACATACATTACATCTATTATTACATTACATTCATGCTTGCATTCATTCATCATTCATTTATTCTCTTGCACTACTATATGCACCATACATTACATACTATGGAACCTATATATTCATTACAAGCCATACTTATACATGCTTACATTAGATAGGATACTTACACCTCATACATCATTTATTTAAATATTTACTCATACTTGCATTCTCTATTTAGTTACATAATGTATATACATTAACATGGGTTAAAATCAAATAGAATATTATATTACACACAAAGGTGCACAAAATGCATATGCCGAATAGTAACTCCTACTAATAATAAATACTGTTCCATCTCAGCATGAATTAAACTCTATGATTAAAGTATGTTATAGATCTATGTGTTAGCTTTTCGAAACTTTAAACGGATCGCGTTTTCGTTTCCGGAAACTCCCGGAATCGCGAAAACACCGAGAACGTATTTGTTTTTCGTACAGCTGACACTCAAATAATTCTCCAGAAAGTTACAGAAAGAATTAGGCCTATTAATACATGTTTTTGGAAAGCTAACTTTAATACGCTTCTTTAAAAAAAATGGGAGATTAAACCGAGCTTTGAGCTAGAAGTTATGACATTTCGAAGTTAGGGCTGAAATTAAAAACGTGGATAAAAATCATGACGGATTTAGATAGTTTGAGCCAAAAGAATACACAATATATATCCTAATTATCCACAACAATAATAGCAATAATAATATGAGGAACCACACTCACAAACTTGATTATATAATCATCATGAACCATTTATTACATATATAAATATAGATACACTCTCATTACAATATATATATATAAATCTATATATGTAACATGAACACATCCACAACACAAAAGACACTCCTATGACCTCCAAATGGACACAAAATAGACACAAATGGAGATACAACCATGGGGTCATTCTTATGGGTTCAAAATAGACCTATATGCATGAGGAAATAAAAAGGAGAAGGAATTTATACCTCCCGGTAGATCGAATCGAAGAAAAACCTTCCCGGAGCGACACCGACACGTAGAAATTCCAAAAGGACACGAACGAGCTCCGAATCCTCCCAAACTTGGGTAGCTTCCTCCTTGGCTAGAATGGAGAAGGAAAGAAGAAGATTTGGTGGTGAAATGGAAGGATTTGGTGGAGAAATTGCTAGGGATTGCTCTCTAGGAATTTGGGGAAGAACAAGAGAGAGAAAAATAGATGGATAATGACAAATGGGAGGCTCAACCCTATCCTTATTGTGGCTGGCCATAAAGGTGGTTTTGTCCTATTAGGAAAAGTCCAAAAGCCCCTACTAACCTATTCTATGAGTATTTGGAAAGGGCTAATTGGTTGGGGCTAAATTAGTCATTCTAAAGTCTCTAATCATACTAACCTTATCCATAATAATTAGTTTAACCTCTAACTAAAATATTTCTATCATGTGGACTAAAATTAATATCATGTGGGCCATGCCTAACTAGTGTGTGGGTCCCACTAGAGTCAAACTACCCCGGGTCCCCGTTTCAAGTCGGATTGAGTTGAAATTCGAACCCGACTCAAATAACCCCAAAACAATATCATAAATAATAAAATAATATCAAAATAATTTAAAGAGGTCAAATGCAAAAATATTCTTAGGCCAAAAATGACATTAAAATGTCATAATCACATGGTTAGGCTCTAGGTCAAACAATCTCTAGGATTTCACTAGCAAAACGTCAAAACCACAAGTCATTGATTTAAATAATTTTAAAATGATTTAAAATCACCTAAAATTATATCATGAATTAAATATCATTATTAAAATAATTATAAACACGAAATTTTAAAATTACCCTCAATCAGAAAATTAAAATAAAATGAAAAAAAATCAACCCAAAAACCCACCTTATAAAAATTTCGTCCTCAAAATTAAAATGTTCGTAATCCTTCTAGGTCAAACCCCCACAATCAAATCCCAGAACTTAAATAAATCATACCATCAAAAGGACGACATACAGGGTCATGGCATACGGTGGTAGTGAAAGTCTCATCTAGGTATTCTAGTTATGCTAAACCAAAACGGTCATAGGGTATCAAAACAAACATACAATCTAGGGTGCTAAACAAAAGTTACAAAAACAACAAACCATCAAAACTGTAAGGCAGTCTACCATCCTATATGAAAACTGATACTTATCATAAAAATAAAGAAAAGTAACTACCCATTATCTTTAAAGGGTTCAGAAAAAAAAAAATCAAAATCGAAGTTAAGGAATAAAAGCCAATTCCATGGAAAATTTCCAATCACAATACGTATTAAGAATATTTAGTCTTGATACGATCTAAGTTGATCAAATTGGAGGAAATCAAGATTTAGGCAATATGGAGGACAGGTTCAACAAAGTCTGAGATCGAGCATACAAGGATAGAGATTCATGTCACAATCAAATTTAATTCAATTAAGTACAACCCAAGATATAAATATGATAAGAAAAGATAATCGAAGTCGATTTGGTCCGATTAAGGAAACTAGGATTCAATGATATTGAAAAACCCCTTTTAGAGAAAACAGGAAAAGATTTCATACGAAGTCAGCAAATCATCCCTCTCTAATACTATCAGTTTATCATTTTCTAAACCATATTCTTTTTTTTTCTCACAAGTCCCAATATGAAAATCAACCTCTATATAACTATCATTGAAATTTTATAACCTTCAGTCATCTAAACCTTTACCACAATCACCATAGACAAAATCTTTAAGTTCCAAAACATTTTCCACGAAACATACCCCTCTTTTTTGGAGTCAACACTTATTCATTTAATCAAAATTTCAAATTCCTTCACCTCGTTTTAAATTAGATCCGAAACCTCTAAATCCATTTTATGGAATCCTTGGACTTGTTTAAATCGAGTCTCGTATTCACTAAACTCCAATACTACTATATCACACAAAATTTATTCTTTTTTTATAAATCAACCTTCATATTTTCTTTAACGTTCACCTTCAAATATTTTTTTTTGAATTCTATAATTTTCTTCCAATCATCTAAAATAATTTCTATAACGTAAAATTCTTGTGTTCTCGCTGTCTCTAGTCACCATCTTACAATATCTAGTTCAATTTCGCATAATCATTTTATTCGATTAAATTCTCCTTTCCATCTCTAAATTTCTACATAGCCTTGTAATAGTTCCCAAGAATCAATAACAAAGATTTTTAAGTTCTCAAAACTAGGTTGACCTTAAACATCCTCATTAGTTTTGAAATACATCCATGAATTATTCATAACCCACTTTCTGTGATTGTTTCTAAATTGATAACATTTATCCCTCGATTTTATTTTAAATCTTTACCACATCTCCATTTCAAATTTTTCATATTTGACATCCAACACTCTGATTCCTACAAAATCATCATATGATAACCAATTACATCATTTCCGAACTAGATGATTTATATCACTTCCTCAACATTTCTCAGATAAAAAATGATATAAAGATTCAAGAGTTTTCAAGGTATAGCTGACAGAATTATATATGAGACAGGGAATAGATATAATCAGGACATGTATATAAGACAAGGAATGATGGTAGTAAAAATATTGGCAGAAAAAGAATGATAATAGAATCTGTTCTGCTTATCTATTTAAAAGAGGGACCCATTTTTTTTTGAAACAAGAATTATAATACCAAATCCAAAATAAGGCCTAGCAAAATCATTGGTTTATTGTATTAAGAAGAAATAAATTTTTGTAAGAAGTTACACAAGGTTTATAAAAATAGCTAAAGCTACATCCTAAGTAAACAATGAGAAACAAAACAAACAAAACAACAATAATACCTTCTCTTTTTTTTGAATGACTGAAACAAAAGTAGCAAAAACATGTTCAAAAATATTTAAGGTACAATCTGATAATCATATGCGTCTATCCAAAATCATGGTACTCTAAATCCTCGTCATACTAGTGAGCAAGGCTACGATAATCACAGAGTCCTTGACTTATGCACATACCTCTAGAATCATGGTATTTAACATTTTCGCGATGCCGCTAGCTTGGCTGCGAAAACCTTAAATTTTCACACCCGAGAAATATATCCAAAATTAGACTATATGTCCTCACCATGCTGGCTAATATGACTATATAAGACAAGATTTCCATAACTTAGATGACCTAGCCCATATAATTTTATCTTGCCAAAAATTAAACTAAATCAACAATAAATACAAAAAAAAAATCAAATTTATCAACGAACATCAAAATTCAGAAATGAACAAAATCCTTCAAATCATATAACTACAAACTCGGATGCTACAGCTAACATCAAGATTTAAAATTCCACAACCTTCATCAAATTCAATAAATACAAACTCAAATTCAATAATAATACATCAAAATCAAATTCAACAACAAAAAGTAAAGATAAATCAAATCAAGAAAAAAAAAGAGTGTTCAAATCGGAGTTAAACAAGATTCTCAAGGGTCGTCCCAGGAATCTCTCAAGGGATCCTAATTGTGATTGAGTATCTTCAAGATATATCCTATTCCTACTGCAGGCTGTAGTGGTACTCAAGTTCGAATACCACTACATAAACTCGACCTGCATGGGCCACCACTAAAAACGTGTCACGATCCGCACCCACCGTGAGGGTACGAGTACGTAACAACGCCCAGCCTACGCCGCAGTGTCGGCGGTAGAACGCTGTTCTAGGTCATGAACTATAACTAGCATAATATGAATACTCTCCATAAGGAGGCCAACACAGAGGTACAACTCAATCACAATCTAAGATAGAATGATAAAGATAGATAAACATGAAATCCAAAAGAGATACAGGAGATAGAAGTCTAAGTGTCTAAGATACATGATCCTAGAAATACATCTCAAAACTCAAATACAGTAATCCACAAGTAAATACAACTCATGACAACTAAAATAACTATCTATACAATCTCTACTGTGTCTCCTCTAGGCTAGCAGGCAACCTCCAAGCTATCTGTAAAATTTATCAACAGGTCCAGTCAGGACAGGAACGAGCACATCTCATCTAGAAAACCCAAGTAAATGACAGAGAACTATAAAGCAGTTATAGACAGTTGTATTGATGAATATGGCAGTTTATATTCAGGTGATGGTATGGAGAGACAGATAAAGTACAAAGAAAGTAAGTAACTAAACAAGAGAAGAAATCATAGCAATAAAGACTGTAAAATAAAATCTAGCTGAACTAGAGTAACATAATGAGTTCAGATGGTACAATATAAGTCGAGTGTAATCCCAATGTGAGTCTAATATAAGATGAGTCGAATGTAATTCTAATCATTATTCTAATAAGGTGAATCGAATAAGGTGATACGAATAAGGTGATACGAATAGTGATTCACATGATGTTCTAATAATGATTCGAATAAATTCTCCAAGTGTGTTTTAAAATACTTAGTTAGACATGTAAACGGCTATGGGTAAATCCGGCACATCACACACATGGCCGGGTGTGGAATGGCTATCGTTCGAATATATTCACAGAGGGTGGTTCGAATAGTAGGAATATTCACATGTCTAATCAAGTATTTCCCCGCCCATCTAATACAAATGAATCCAAAATCCGACACATCAATCGAATAAAAGTCCAACCAACATATGAAGATACGAATAGGGTGATTCGAATAGTGATTCGTATGGTGATTCGTATGGTGATTCGAATAATAGAGGTAAGACAAGTAAGTATGTGTGTCGCATACATGGATTCAAAAATAAAAATACGTATTTGTAACAGAGAATCACATACAGCTAACTAGAACTGAAGTACAGTAATTGACAAATAAATGAGAGAACTATCAGAGAATGTACTCGCCTGATGTCTGTATGTCCAAAGTAAATATACTGTCCGAGGAGAGGTGTCTGGCTCCTAATTAGAACAGCACAAGTCACAATATGTCCAGAAGGGTAATATAAAGTACTACAATGCATTCTACATGAATCTAGGTCAAACTAGGCCAAAGTCAACTCTGGTCAACTGCACTAGTCAAACTAGGTCATGTCCTAACCCAGTAAGTCTTACTAGGCCTAACCAAGACTATCCTAGCAAGCACACATCAATACAAGGCTATACAAGCCAACATACACCCAACTCTATATAGCATGCAATTATTCAATACTCAAATAGGCAAGAATTCACATTGGATATACACTAGGTAATCTATTACTTTAAGCTATATATGTCTACACATATATAAACATACATATATTAGTATTCAACATTAGATCTATAATCATGGCATTTCAAATGGTTATATAAACTTATATATTACAACACAATATGCTAACATATATATAATATACATACATAGCTAAGTTAACTATATTCATAAATACTTATTTAAGAGGCTATGTGCGTGTATGTGAACATGGCAAAGGGGCAAGTGAGGGTTAAATGGGCATACATAGTGTATACGTATCAAAGAGTGTCAAAGTGTAAGTGAACAACGTGTCAAGTGTGATAGTGTCAACATAGTGTAAGGGGGTACATGAGGTAATATAGGATTTGTGTTAACATAGAACATTACATCTCATTAACTTGTATATTGCATACATTACATCTATTATTACATTACATTCATGCTTGCATTCATTCATCATTCATTTATTCTCTTGCACTACTATATGCACCATACATTACATACTATGGAACCTATATATTCATTACAAGCCATACTTATACATGCTTACATTAGATAGGATACTTACACCTCATACATCATTTATTTAAACATTTACTCATGCTTGCATTCTCTATTTAGTTACATAATGTATATATATTAACATGGGTTAAAATCAAATAGAACATTATATTACACACAAGGGTGCACAAAATGCATATGCCGAATAGTAACTCCTACTAATAATAAATACTGTACCATCTCAGCATGAATTAAACTCTATGATTAAAGTATGTTATAGATCTATGTGTTAGCTTTCCGAAACTTTAAACGGATCGTGTTTTTTGTTTCCGGAAACTCCCGGAATCGCGAAAACACCGAGAACGCGTTTGTTTTTCGTACAGCTGACACTCAAATAATTCTCCAGAAAGTTACAGAAAGAATTAGGCCTATTAATACATGTTTTTGGAAAGCTAACTTCAATACGCTTCTTTTAAAAAAACGGGAGATTAAACCGAGCTTTGAGCTAGAAGTTATGATATTTCGAAATTAGGGCTGAAATTAAAAACGTGGATAAAAATCATGACGGATTTAGATAGTTTGAGCCAAAAGAATACACAATATATATCCTAATTATCCACAACAATAATAGCAATAATAATATGAGGAACCACACTCACAAACTTGATTATATAATCATCATGAACCATTTATTACATATATAAATATAGATACACTCTCATTACAATATATATATATAAATCTATATATGTAACATGAACACATCCACAACACAAAAGACACTCCTATGACCTCCAAATAGACACCAAATAGACACAAATGGAGATACAACCATGGGGGTCATTCCTATGGGTTCAAAATAGACCTATATGCATGAGGAAATGAAAAGGAGAAGGGATTTATATCTCCCGGTAGATCGAATCGAAGAAAAACCTTCCCGGAGCGACACCGACACGTAGAGATTCCAAAAGGACACGAACGAGCTCCGAATCCTCCCAAACTTGGGTAGCTTCCTCCTTGGCTAGAATTGAGAAGGAAAGAAGAAGATTTGGTGGTGAAATGGAATGATTTGGTGGAAAAATTGCTAGGGATTGCTCTCTAAGAATTTGAGGAAGAACAAGAGAGAGAAAAATAGATGGATAATGACAAATGGGAGGTTCAACCCTATCCTTATTACGGCTGGCCATAAAGGTGATTTTGTCCTATTAGGAAAAGTCCAAAAGCCCCTACTAACCTATTCTATGAGTATTTGGAAAGGGCTAATTGGTTGGGGCTAAATTAGTCATTCTAAAGTCTCTAATCATACTAACCTTATCCATAATAATTAGTCTAACCTCTAACTAAAATATTTCTATCATGTGGACTAAAATTAATATCATGTAGGCCATGCCTAACTAGTGTGTGGGTCCCACTAGAGTCAAACTACCCCGGGTCCCCGTTTCAAGTCGGATTGAGTTGAAATTCGAACCCGACTCAAATAACCCCAAAACAATATCATAAATAATAAAATAATATCAAAATAATTTAAAGAGGTCAAATGCAAAAATATTCTTAGGCCAAAAATGACATTAAAATATCATAATCACATGGTTAGGCTCTAGGTCAAACAATCTCTAGGATTTCACTAGCAAAACGTCAAAACCACAAGTCATTGATTTAAATAATTTAAAATGATTTAAAATCACCTAAAATTATATCATGAATTAAATATCATTATTAAAATAATTATAAACACAAAATTTCAAAATTACCCTCAATCAGAAAATTAAAATAAAATAAAAAAATCAACCCAAAATTTAGGGTGCTCACACATACACAACTCGGATTCAAGCCATACGATCTAGTCCTCAATCACGTTCGCGTCATGCATTAAGACATCCTTCAGATTCGTTCGACGAATCTCTAGCGTAATCGCTCACGTCGCCTCGACGTACTAAGTCGTTCATACTAATCCTCAAAATCCAAGCCAATCTTTCGGGTACACCTAAGCGTTAACTCGATAGCGTTCCTATCGATAGACACTCAAAGTGTATCTCCGTTCTCAATCGAGCGATACTTGATATCGCTCGTAACTCGATTGCACCAAAAGTCGAGGTGCGCGTCACGCGGCACAACTTAGCCAAAGGACCGTGTGCATAGCGATTTTGTGCGAACTATATTCGAGTTTGCACGCTTACTTATTCTCGTTCGAACGATAATCGATCTCACTCGCAACTCGTTTGCACCAGAAGGTCTAGGTGCGCGATATTCTGCACAACTTAGCCAAAAGACTGCGTGCATAACCATCCCGTTCGAACTATACTTTGGTCTCGTGTACTCGTTTGCTGTCAGCGTAAGCTCATTCCAGCACGCACTGCGTTTGCTAACTCTTAGCATCGGTTCCTTCTAACTCAAGTCCGTCGTGGTGGCACAAAGGCCTTCGCCTATCGATCCCGTCCAACCGAGTACTCGTACGAGCTTTTAAAAGTATTAGACTTATTATATGGAACATCCCAAGGCACAACGAGAGAGAGCGTATACTTCTTTATTCCCAACGAGCTTTCAAAACTGAGAGAATCGAAATGAAGTCCAAGAATGTAAAGCCGTGTTCTGATACCAATCTGTCACGTCCCGCTCCCGCAGGAGCGATTGTCATCGCTAAGGTGTGATGCCGCACGGGCCTAAGTTGCGTCCGTGCAAGGCTATGTCCAGAAACGGCCGATTTGAGCTAGGCCACAGAGTCGCACAGAGTGTCCCCATTTGCAGCGGAAAGTAAATGAACACAAATTGAAGCGAATTCAACTCTTTATTGATATTGAAGAAGTTTACAAGCGGCGCTAGGCCGATATTACAAATCGCTCAAGCTCTCTCTCTCTCTGAAACATAAAAGGCATGCCAAGTGGCTTACAACATGGAATGATTTATGGCGATGTTCCGATACATTATGTCCAGTATATGGTGCTTCAGCTTCTTGCAACGCTCCAAGGCTCGAGAGATAGCTCCACGCCTTAGCACGTTTGAGGGAAGCTCCGCACCCGCCGACGTTTTCTGCTTCCTGCAAGCAGACTGTGGGGTTATCAGTACATTGTTATGCACTGGTGGGGAGGCTAGCTCGTCCACAATGCTATCATTACCAAACACGTTCCATTCACTTTTGTGCATCTCTATCATTCATTGTCTTTCTAATCTTGCCTTAGGATCAATTTTATGGCATATGTCATAACCTATCCCGTGTTGCCAAATTCAAGTGTCGTATGGAAATACATGCACGAATTACCCATACTTACCGTCCGGTCTTTCCTGTCCAACGTAAACCAAGTTAGTCAACAACTCATATGAAATAACTTAACGTAGTTCATGAAAGCATTCAATGTAAAGTGCGTGTCCTTGCCTCGGGTTCTAGCATGTCGTAGGCACGTTTTCTAACTCGTTTGCTCGAAGTACTCCTTATCATTTTGTGTGTTATATTCAAGCCTATTCAAAAAGTGCTTTGTACAGTTACTTAGACTACTTTGATTTCAATGCAAGGACTTGCACGTGGATTGCCACCAGCAAAGCCTGCTTAAATCTATATACACCGGTCGCTGGCATCACAAGCCATTTTGGACACTTCCAAGCCGTAGTATTTCTCAACTAGCGTAGGGTGAGGACTGGCACACACCCCGTTAGTCTCTTGAAATACTCCTGTACTTACGTCCCCCGGGTGGCCGAGTCCGCACCCAGGCAGCTCGTAAGCCATGACTTTGATCCCGCCTAGGCCGGCCACGATCCTCCCTTTGATCATACCGCGGAATCCGTATCACCCGTGCACGGGTCCGTCCACGACCATTTCGTATTTTATCGTCATAGGCTAACCCTTAGCCACAATGCGTTATCGACCAGGTTGGCGTCCGTGCAGCGCCGGTAGCGAGCCCCGTTGCACGTGCCCGTCACACCTGTCGCTAACCATTTCTTTCCTTCTTATCTTTTATTCATTCTTTCTTTTATTTCTTTCACTTGTCCGTCTGTTCATCGATTCATTCACGTATTCATTCTTTTATTTGTTGATTCATTCATTCACTTATTTGTTCATTCATTCATTCATTCATACATTTTGCAACTCCTCGTACGGGAGTCGCCTTGGCGACCCATCGGTCCCATAGTCTTTCAATGTTGCTAACTCTACTCGGAACGACTATGTCGATAGTCTTCCCATTTCATTGTTGTAATCCATTCATTGTTTGATTGTTGAACGCATAGGAAACTTGAACGTAAGCTTGTGCCTTAGCACGAGCGTGGAGCGCGGTGGCGAGAGTTCTCGTATTTTCCATGTTCTTTTCCATATTCTATACAAGCATACAAGATGGGATTAATCCCTTAGCTAGGTGCGTTGGGTCATTTATTAGCTTGTGCAGTGTTATCGCCTAGTGATTTCAATGATAGTGTCCGTATTATTATGTGTCTAGGCTAAGCAAAGACGGGTTCATCGGAGCCACCCACCTTAGCGATGTTCGCATCGGCCGGGCGATACTCCGAGCGCGCCTTTGAAAGTCTAAGTCTGGATTTATCTTCGGCGGGCCAATGTAAGCCTTGCATCGATTCTTCTTCAGGTCGATGCCAACTCTTCGGGTCGACGGCTCGTTTGAGTCGTTGCACTTGCCGTTTGAATCGGCGTTCCGCTAGGGCGGAGCAGGCCATTACACACCTAATATGCAATAATCTACCTTCAAAATAGGTTGAAATAGTAAAGATAGTGAATTTATAGCAGTATTATTATTACTAGCATTATCAAAAGATACAGATTGAATCTTATTGTGAATATCAAAGTCACACAAGTGTTTTGAAATACAAGTTGCAATTGCGGAGCCCGTGTGTGAAAATTTCAAAAAATTTAAACAGACGATGCGCTTTTGCAACATCCACGATGAATCTATATAATGTGCCGTGATACAAATATAAGCATAATTTTGTTTACTTGTCCAGATATCAGAAGTAATAGCTAGTTTATTAGCATGCGAAAACGTTTCTTTTAAAGCAAGCCTCATTTTTTTAAAGAATCTAATAGCCTCTTTTCTAGCAGCGCCTCTAGTAACTCTATTAAAACAGGGATTTAAAGCAATTGTGGCATAATCATATAAAGATTCACTTTCAACCGAAGTGAATGAAAGTTCATAAACAATAATATATTTAGTAAATTCAGTTTTATGACGGATAGCTGAATAGAAAAACGTACCCACCGAAGAAGCCACAGTACCTCCAAAACTTATCTGAGTTTGGGTCGCTGGAATTGAGCTTGTGCCGTAGCAAGTATCATAGTGTCTTGAGAGTGTACCCATGCTACCTCCCCTCTTCCATTTGTATATACGGAAACATTTCTTGTACGGGGGCCTTACCCAGACCGGGTCACTTGTCTTACCCAGTTCCGTACGGGACCAATGCAAGAAATGTTTCCGTATATACAAATGGAAGAGAAGAGGTGGGTACGTTAAAACTTTAAACTTTAAAAACTTTAAAAAAACTTTAAAAACTTTAAAACTTTAAAAAAATTTAAAAAACTTTATTAAAAACTTTAAAACTTTCAAAAAAAACTTTAAAACTTTAAACTTTAAAATTTAAACTTAAAAAAAAAACTTTAAAACTTAAAATTTAACTTTAAAACTTAACATATAACTTTAAAAGTAAAACTTAAAACAAAAACTTTAAAACTTTAAAAATTTAAAACAAAAAAAAACTTGAAAACAATTTTTTTTTAACTCTACCTATGATAAGCAAAGCTTGTCTTGCCGATCCCAAGCCCCGATAAAAGAGGAGAAAAAAATAAAACAAAATTTAATTAAAAAAGAAAGTTAAAAAGATTAAAATAAATTAAATTAAAAGAATATAAAAGTTAAAAGAAAATGTCAAAATCCAAAAAAAAAGAAAAAAATTGGAAAAAAATCAACAAAAACCGGACCGGCCCGCCCACGAACCGGCCCAGCCCTACCCAGACCGGATCACTGGGCCGGGCTGGGTCTGCTCCATGCAAACCGGGCCGGGCCAGGCCCGGCCCGCTACTTGAACCGGTCCGGACTGGGCTCGAACCAAGTCCGGTTGGGCCGGATTGGATTGGCTGCAGGCCGGTCCGGTTTGGCCCGGATCACACCTTGATCCTACTATGATATCCGGGCTGCTCGAACTGCTATGCGTTCATTGCAAAACTTACATACATTTTTCGATTCCAAAGGTTTGATGCGGCATATGTACTATTTTTATCCTAATATATGCTTTCAAGCAGTACTACAAATTGTCTTACCCTTGCTTTTTCCAGGATAACCCATCAGATAAAGATATTAACCAAGGAACCTTGGTTGTCTTTAATTTGGATCCTTCTCTTTCAAATGATGATCTTCGACAAATTTTTGGGGCTTATGGGGAAGGAAAGGAGGTAGGTGTTTTCCGTTATTATTAATTTCTTTGATAATCACCATGTGAAGAGTACATTCTATAAAAATAGCCAGCTTCGATGCCCCTCTTTAAGTCTAAACTAGATTTTTCACCATACTTTGCTCTGGCCATTTGGCTCATGGCTCTATTTGGACACTTTGCGGGGTTGAAAACAATACAGTGTTCTGTCATTAACAGATAAGGGAAACACCACAGAAGCGACATCATAAGTTCATTGAATTATATGATGTCAGAGCTGCGGAAGCAGCCCTCCGGACTTTGAACCGCAGTGATATTGCTGGCAAGCGTATAAAGCTGGAACCTAGCCGTCCTGGTGGTGCTCGTAGGAAGTACGTACATAAATTTTGGTTACAACATTTTCTTTGTTCTACAATCTTTGATCTGTATGGTTCTTTTGTTTGAATGTGCTGATTTTTCTCATGCCACGTATTTTCATTTTTCTGTGTCAACTCCTTGAGATTTATTGTTCATGATGTTGAAGGTGCCAATAATATATCTCTCTCCCCCCTGTCAAATCTGATGCTTAAAAGCCACACATTGTATATTTTCTATTCTTGTGCTAAATTATAAGGAAGTAGATGCTTGGTAAGGTAGTTCCATGCAATCAATTTTGTCCTTAGGTTTATTTTGTGCATACACACGCAAGGAATGACAAACAATAACCTTATAACCTTACGATGACGAGTAAATAACAAAGCACAATAAACGACGACGAAGCCGCCGCCGCCGACGACGACGACGAATCACAGTTGAAGACGCCATGGATTCGATCAGTGGTAAACTGACTGCAGAAGAGATGAAGGCCTTGGTTAATGATATTTTATCAAAGAGATTAACCGAGGCAACCCTACGTGTGATCCATACTGATGTGGATCCGTCACCCTACAAAATGGAAAAGCTGGACAAGCTGGAGACAAAGTTGGAGGGAACGTCCAACTACTTGAAATGGTCACGGCAGACAATGCGGACGCTGAAGGGACGAGGCTTGGTTGGCTACGTCAATGGCCAAACCAAGGCGCCAGATGATCCCTCCTCAAAGGAGTTTGCTATTTGGGAAATTGTCAACAATGTTGTAGCTGGATGGTTGACAGCCTCCTTGACCGACCAGGTGTCGGGCAATGTCGAGGCGATGGAGGCTGCTGCTGATATATGGCAGACTTTGAAGGATATGTACTCAGGCTCAGGCAATCCTATGCGGGTCTTCCAACTGCAGGATGAACTTGATAGGGTGGTCCAGGACGATCGTACCATCTCTGAGTATGCAGCACTGTTGAAGAAGTACTGGTCTGATCTGGATCACTATGATCCTCTTGGGATGGAAGATGCACAAGTCGAACCAGCATTTGCGAAACATTTTCAAAAGTTCTTGGATTATATTTCGCGACAACGGATGATGAAGTTCTTGAAGGGTCTTAACCCTGTGTTTGAGCATAGAAGGAATGTCCTCCTCGCATAGCCCATGCTTCCAACCTTAGAAGAAGCCATAGCTGCCATGGCACAAGAAGAGGCTCGATTGAAGTTGATGCCCAACAAGGACTATTTTCAGGGGGAGCAAGCCTCTGTTGACAAGTCTGCCCTTGCCGCCTTCAATCAGCCTCCCTCTGTGGCCGGTGTTTGCCACAACTGTGGTGACCCGGGACATTACATCAGATTTTGTCCAAAATCCCTGCAAAGTCCGTCGAGTGATCGTGGACGGGGCCGTGGAGGACGTCGAGGTGGTAGAGGCGGTTATACTGGTAGAAGGAAAAATTATTCTGGAGGGCACAAAGCTAATCTGGCAGAGGAAGGGGGAAAAAAATCACCTGGCTGAGTTAACCCCTCTTGAGAAGGAGTTCCTCGCGAAGTTACGTAGCACGAAGCTGGGTTCGGACGACAGTCATGGGGCGTCATTTACCTCGGAGGATCACATCACTTGCTTTGCCCAAACCAGCACATGTATTCCTGCGCGTTCTCTTGCAGCAGCTGTCCACCAACCAGGTTAGATTATGGACTCTGGGGCATCTCGCCATGTCACGGGGTCCCACAGTGAGTTCCAGGACTATACTCACCTACCGACGCCGGAGAGCATTCAGACTGCTGATGGTAACTCCAGCCCTGTCATGGGTAAAGGCACTGTCGCATGCACCCCTTCTCTGACTCTCACCAATGTCTTACATGCTCCATCTTTTTCTATCAATCTTCTTTCTATTAGTGCCATTATTCTTGATCTTAACTGTACTGTTTCCTTTGACATTCCTACGGTGACTTTTCAGGAGAAGGGGACATGACGACGACTAGGGACTGGCACATGGCATAAGGGACTGTGGTACTTGGACATGACTGGACAAAGCATTGGCATCTCTGGTAGCAGACACACCACCGAAAGATTCACGGTGCAGTGTAGAAGATGAATTGCTACTCCACCACCAGCGTGTCGGTTATTTTTCTTTTAAAATTATTAGTCACATGTATCCATCCTTATACCAAAGGGCTAATAAAGAGAAGTTATTTTGTAATGCATGTGAGTTGGGTAAACATACCAGAAGCACAATGTGAGTTCAGGAAGTAGAAGTTCAGCTGCATTTGATATGATACATTCGGACGTATGGGACCTTTGTCCTACAACCGGTATTAACGGTTTTCGATGGTTCGTCACTTTTATTGATTGTTATACTCGCGTGACATGGGTCTACCTTATGAAGAATAAAAGTGATGTCTTTGAGGCGTTTCGAGACTTTCATCGCCGGGTAGAAACACAATATGGCACTAAAATTAAGTGCTTACGGTCTGACAATGGGACGGAGTATACAAATAAGAAGGTTGCTGAGTATTTATCCATTCATGGAATACTACACCAAACTTCATGTGCCTATACACCGGCACAAAATGGTGTGGCCGAACGGAAGAACAGACACCTGTTGGAAGTCGCACGGACGATGATGCTGGCTATGAATGTCCCGAAACACTTATGGGGACATGCAGTATTAACGGCCTCTTATCTCATCAACAGAATGCCATCTCAGGTATTGGAGTGGAAGACACCGTTAGAGATGCTTACTGGTGCAACCACGTACACTGTTCCACCGAAAGTATTTGGGTGTGTATGTTTTGTCCAAGATAATAGGCCAGGAGTTGACAAACTGGATCCTAGAGCGGTTAAATGTGTCTTTGTCGGGTACATGGCAACTCAGAAGGGATACACATGTTGGAGCCCAGTTGAGCGGAAGATGTTTGTAAGCATGGACGTTACATTCAGAGAACTGGAACCATATTATGGTTCGGATGACGGTTCAGCGTTTGGTGACACACCTAACACAGAGGATGTTAGATGTAAGGGGGAGAAAATAAGCCCATATGTGGTGGTCGGATTGGTCCCATGCCCGGTCGTAGAAAACTGGACGACAGGGAGAGAAAGCAGTGACTCCGATACAGAAGATGAAGAAGATACATATGTTAAACAGGAAGAGCAACAGACAATGGCAAAGGAGCTCCAAGTCTACAGAAGGAGACAGCAGAAGTCCAGTACTGTGCCTGTACCATGCCATGTGCCTACTGTACCAAGTCCCTCGTCTACTCCTGCTGCAACTCTTGAAGATGTTGCCCCCGCACTGAATCAATATGATTCTGATGCGGATCTCTCTGACTCTGATGGTATAATCTCTCCACCTCCTATTGCTCCCTTAAGGAGATCTTCTCGCATCAATGCAGGTAAGGCTCCTAGTCGTTTTGATGATTATGAACATGATATTGCCAACTACCTGTCTTATTCTAACATTTTTTTCGAATTATCGAGCCTTCATTGCATCATTAGACTCTACTTCGTTGCCCAAAAGTTGGCAGAAAGCAAAGAAAGATCCAAGGTGGAAAGCTGCAATGATGGAAGAACTTGGGACACTGGAGAAAAATAAGACGTGGGAGCTGGTTCCATTACCCAAAGGAAAGAAAACTGTGGGATACAAATGGGTGTACACAGTAAAGGAGACGTCAGAAGGAAAAGTGGAACGATACAAGACAAGGTTGGTTGCAAAAGGATACACACAATCATATGACATCGACTATAATGAGACGTTTGCTCCAGTAGCGAAAATGAGCACCGTAAGAACTCTGGTCTCCATTGCAGCAAACTATGGGTGGAAGCTATACCAGTTAGATGTAAAGAATACCTTTCTCCATGGAGACCTACTAGAAGAAGTGTACATGGAACTCCTGCCAGGGTGCTACGCTACAGAATCAGACGGAGGGACATCGCATGGAAAAGTGTGCAAACTAAAGAAGCCGCTATATGGACTCAAGCAATCTCCTCGAGCCTGGTTTGACAGATTCAGAAAGGTTGTTACAGGCATGGGATACCATCAAGCAAATGCAGATCATACGATCTTTTTTCAGCATGCAAGAGGCCACATCACTATACTTGCTGTATACGTGGATGATATAGTAATCACAGGTAATGATGAAGTCGAGATCGCTAAGCTAAAGTCAAAACTCGTGAAGGAGTTTGAGGTGAAGGATTTAGGAGCGATGATGTACTTTCTAAGTATCGAGGTGTGTGAAGGTGAACAAGGAATTGTTCTCTCACAGAGAAAATATGCACTAGATCTGCTGAAGGAGACAGGGATACTGGGATGCAAAGCAGTAGTCACTCCAATTGACCAGAAGTGCAAGTTGGGAGAAGAAGCAGGAGAGCCAGTTGATCGTGAAAGATGTCAATGACTTGTAGGGAGATTGATTTATCTAGGGCACACTCGTCCTGATATCTCATTTGCGGTGAGTGTAGTAAGTGGCTACATGCATGATCCAAGAACGGGTCATATGGATGCAGTGTTTCAGATCTTGAGATATCTGAAAGGGACGCCAGGGAAAGGGCTATGGTTCAAGAAGAATGGATGTATAGAAGTTGAAGGATACTGCGATGCAGACTGGACGAACTGCATAGACGATAGAAGGTTTACCACGGGATATTGTGTCTTTGTAGGAGGAAACTTGGTTTCATGGAGAAACATGAAGCAGTCAGTGGTAGCACGGTCTACAGCTGAAGCAGAATACAGAGCTATGGCTTTAGGAGTGTCGGAGTTGCTGTGGGTGAAAGCGTTGCTGACAGAGTTGAAGCTGGACAAGGGAGCACCATTACGTCTTCTGAGCGATAGTCAAGCTGTAATAAGTATAGCTAACAATCCAGTTCAGCACGACAGAACGAAGCAAATCGAGATCGATCGATTCTTCATCAAAGAGAAGCTGAAACAAGGAATATTGAAGATTGATCATGTTCGCTCAGAAGAACAAGTGGCAGACTGTCTGACTAAGGGTCTTAGTTAATTAAGTCTGTCGAAGCTATGTAACAAGATGGGAATGATTAATATCTATCGTCCATCTTGAGGGGGAGTGTTGAGAACTAATAAAGGATTTAGTCCCACATTGAAAAATGTAGTATGAAGAGGAGCTAGACTCCCTATAAGTAGTGGAGTAGCCAATCAATAAAAAATAAAACAATTATTCTCTACAAGAATGACAAACAATAACCTTACGATGACGAGTAAATAACAAAGCACAATAAACCGAACAATAGAAAGAAAGACCAAAAAATAGATAATATTTAACGTGGTTCGGTAAATCTCGGACTACATTGAGTAAAGGGAAAAATTATTTATTGAATCAACAAGAGAATCTTATTGTCACGACCCGCACCCACTGTGAGGGTACGAGAACGTAACAACGCCCAGCCTACGCCGCAGTATCGGCGGTAGAATGCTGTCCTAGGTCACAACATCTAACAATAATATACTAAGCAGTTTATACTCCCCGAATGGGGGTGACATGATAGAAGTAAACTCAATCACAACTAAGGAAGAAGAAGCACGATATGATATAGAACTCAAGAAAATACAGATGATAAAATAGTCTAAGATAACATCTCAGCAGATATCCAGAGTACAAGGTCTCAGCTACTGAATATGAAAGAATATACAACCCAGATCTCAAAGACAGAAATAAAGTCTAACTACTAGTCTCAAGACAACATAAGTAAGATAAAGCCTAACTAAGCTAGTCTAGGCAGTAGGGTAAAGTCGTCAGCTAAAGCTGTCCTGCAAAAGGTATCCGCACAGGCCTCCTCCTCGTCCTCTGTAATATTTTCAACAGGTCCAGTCAGGACAGGAGCGAGCACAATACATCTCAACAGTTCATAGCAGGTTAGAAAATATAATCATACAGTAAAGTAAGATATAGATACTGAAGAAATGCAGTATGTAAACAGAGAGAGAGAGTGAACTGTAATAGAAATATCTACTATAAGTAAAGAACTAACAGTGGCTAGTGAGTCAGAGTATAATATAGACATGTAAATGGCATAGGAGATTCTGATGCTACACTATGGAAAGATTCTGATGCTACACTACTTGGATATTATTCACATGTCTACTTCTACTCCTCCGTACCCCCAATTAATACACAAAGATCCAACCAGGTTATGTTATGATTCCATGTAACGGCCCCCGAAGGGTGGTACATAGTAGTCCCATAAATGGGAATTCTAGAAGATTCTAGGATACCCAGTAAATGGGATAAGGATTCCAGGAAGACTCTGTGATATGAGAGTACATATCACAAGTGATCAAAGAACCAACGAAGCATAGTGATACGCCATGTAAGTGAAACGCACAGAACATAGAGTATCCGATGCTCCCTGAAGGGATAACATCTCAAGAAGGGATCCATATAGTACTAATCCGTGTGACCAACGTGACAGTATCAAGTAAAGTAATTTAATGCAGGAAAATAATTCTAAGCAGGATATGAAATGATCAGAGAATGTACTCGTCTGGTATCTGAGTGTCCAATATAAAAGTACTGTTCGAGGAGTGGTGTCTGGCTCCTAATCAGAACAGCACAAGTCACAACAAGTCCAAAATGGTATAATGAAGTCCTACTATGCATTCTACATGAATCTAGGTCAATCTAGGCCAAAGTCAACTCTTGGTCAACTCTGGTCAACCCTAGAAGTCAAACTTGGTCAATTATGGTCAAACTAGGTCTAACAAGTCTAAACTAGGTCAAACAAGTCATTCTAGGCTAATCAAGTCTATACTAGTCTAAACTAGGCTAAACTAGCCTATGCTAGCATACCAAGTCCTTACAACTTATACTTGCTAGTACACACCACAACTCAAACCTAGTCACTACAAGTCTATACACATAGGGTAGCCATATACATGGATACCTACACATAGTCTACATATATTACACTCACACATACTAGGTTATAGTACAATACATTAGGAACTTCACACACACACACACACACACACACACACATATATATATATATATATATATATATATATATATATATATATATATAGGCTCAAATCAAAATACACCTATGTGAATTCAAGGCTAGCATATACTTTATATTACAATATGATTTACATATGTAGTTAGATATTCATGTACAATATATATATTCACAATACATTATTTACATATATGTACATATGACATATATAGGATATACATACATAGATATATAGAGAGAGGGCATGTGTGTGTGTATAGAGAGTGGAGCTACTATGTGTGTGTGTGTAAACTGTGAGTGAGAGAGGGAATGTGTGTGAGAGTGTCACAGGTTTATGAGGGTGTAAGTGAAATATGTGTGTGTGTGTTGACTGTGAGTGAGTGATAAGTGAAATACATAGTGGTGTACAGAGAGCAGTGAGTGAGGGAGTGTATACTGGACTGTGCAGGAAAACAATAGAAGGAAATCAGTGCATTAATCTCAGAGAATGAACTGAAACAGTTTTCAGTTTTTTCCCCATAGTTCAAACCCCCATTTTGAATGTAATATACCACCAAATCACACAAAATTCGACACACAACTAGATTACCTATAGGAGAATCAATTTAGGAACTAAAACCAAACATTTAACAGTATTAAGTAGGTTTAATTTGATGACAAAATTTACTTTTCAAAACTGGAAACCCAGGAAATTCATTCCCTGTTTCAGAAATTGGGTAATGAGAAAATACCTATTGAAAACACATCAAAATACAAATTAATAGGTTGGTAATTAAAATATACAGTGTATATGTGTCATACAAGGTGTTTGTGTCCAAACAAAAGGACACAAACGTGTCCAATCGAATTAAAACCCAAAATAGTACAAAACTGGCACTGTTCAGTGCACTGCATCGTGCACGTGTGCACGCGTGTCGTGCACACGACACAGCACGAATTAAGACACGTGCTCGTGTCAGTGGGTGCGCCTAAGGTAGACCTAGGTCTGACACACCCTGAATTGTGTCCTCGTGTCGCCTTGTTAGACTGAACAAGTCGTGTCAGTGAGGGAAAATCCGGTTCACAGTGTCAGTGTAATCCCAAAGCGAGGCCTTATGCATGTCCGACACGAAACCATTGGACTCGAGACTCAAGGGGGAGACTGTCAGTTATTGCCCCTTGGTCTATGCCAAGTGGCACGAGTCCAAACTTCGTGTCCAGCGAGCACTCGCACTCGAGTAGCAGGGGACAGAACTGGACTCAGTTCCAGTGTGTTCGTGTCCCTCGTGTGGACACGACACGACTCGAAACACCTATGTGTCAACACAAAAATTCAAGAGAAACCCTAGATCTACAATCCTATTCAAATGGATTTTGAAAATGACACAAAAAGTTTCTTTGTGGCATTTTCACAAATACCTACACTATAGGACTGATACGTGTCTATATAGGACACGAAATGGACTCAAATTCTAGGGTTTCCTATTCCTACAGTTAGGTTAGGCCTAGGGCTCCCTAGATATGCAATAAAACCAGAATTTCATGGTGTAAATAGAAAGTTACCTCTATGTATCAAAATTTCCAAAAAGCTCTAAAGAGAGGTGTTCCTCTTGATGGTCAAACTTCTCCAAATTGATTTGAATCTGAGAATAAAATATCACAACAGCAAGAACACTCAAATTAAAACCTATTGCAATTTGTTTGAGGGAAAATGGAGCTAAAATGGAATTTCTAGGGATTTTTGAAGATGGAGGCTCACCTCTTCCAAAACTTAAAAAATTCTAAGGAGGCTAGCCCTAATGGAGGAGATTATTTATAAGGGGGGATTTCCAAGGCTAGTGTTGGCTGGCCACTAATGGATTAGGGTTAGGTTAGGGCTAAAGGATTGGGCTTAGTCATTAATCAATGGTTCAAATCACAAGTCATGACTTGTGTCTAAATGCCTTCTATTCTAACTTGGGTTTAAATGACTAAACTATAGGTTAACTCAGTCTAACTAGGGTTACATGACCTAACCAAGTCCAAACACAACTAGGGTTAGCTTCTAGGTTAGCCTACCAAGTCAAAGCTAGTCAAAGTCAACCTAGTCAACCCTCATTCAAATAATTCCAAAATAATTTCTAAAAATTCTCATAAATTCAAATAAACTCTAATAAATTCAAATAACCCCAAAAATGTCAAAAATACCCTCAAACTAGAAAAGATAAATAAGGTACCCTAATTACATGGCTAGGCTCTAGGTCAACCAGTCTCCAAGGTTACACTATTAAAAATCACCAAAAATCATAATATAAATAAATATCAATAAATAATAATTATAATTACAAAATTTTAAAATTACCCTCTTCTGGAAAACTGGGTGTTACACTTATAAGGATTACACACATAATACCGTAATGCGAAACCCTCTCCTTACAAGATCTTCAACGAGCTCTCTGATTCCTCTTGAAGTCTCCCTTAATGGCTCCAAGAATCCTTTTTGTCCAAGCCTACTAGCCTTAGGGCATGGAGAAGCCTCTTATAAATGATCCCTAGTCCAGCCCTAAGTTTGGGGCAATCTTAATCGTCGAAATAACATCATTTAATATAAACATCATGCAAAATGAACCAACCTCGACCCAACCAGTATACTAGCGGTATAATGCAAATATACTACGAGATTTTTTTAGCCCCCAGAACTTGCTGGAAACTTTAGTGCACTAACCAATATACTAACAATATAATATCAGTATAGTACCAGTATTCTGTTTGATACTCTTTGGTTGTAGACAATCCCGTATCAATGCTTCCACTCCTTCCGGCCTTATCTAATCGTCGGACGATGCCCGTAGCACCCTTAGTTGAACACAAGCCATATACAACAATCTCCACCTTGGCTCGTTCAAGTATCCACCTTATGAGAATGTTGTTGATACTTCATTCTCCTTTAACTTTAGCTCCCACTTTGATTTTCTTCCCACCGATACGGTATTTATCTAGAAACGCAAAACTAAGCCACCGACACAGTCTAATCTAGAAATAAAATGAATACGACCACTGATACGGTCTTTACCCAGAAATGTGAAAGTGTTTCTGATACGGTCTTTGTCCCAGAACCGTGAAGCAGCTTATGATATCGTCTTTGTCAAGAACTGCAAAACTACCTTTGACATAGTTTTTTTCTCAGAATCGTGAAGCTACTACGACCTTCCTACAAAAATCGAGAATTGGAGTACTTAGAATAGAAATCAAGGCGGATTTGAACTTCTTCGTCTCGAACTTGATCTATTAACCTTGTTACTTATCAGTTCAAAATTTTGAAATAGAGAAAATCTCCCTCGAATCTTGATGAGCCAACGATTTCAAGAATCTCGATCTAAGAAGATAGAGAGCAGACCAAGATCGTTACCTACCATTGACCTAGATCCAAGAATTTTGTAAGGTGAAGAATCCACATTTGCGTGTGCAGGACGGGAACTAGTCTCAGTTAGCTTCCTAGAGAAGAGATCGTCCACCAAAGCCTTCATCTCTTTGGCCGTCAACTTGTCGTAGATCGTCTCCATCATCTTCGTCTTCTTCTCTTCCATCAGCAAGACGATGGTTGATCGAGACCGTCTCCACCTTTGGTCATCGTGCTCTCCACGTCTACTGTTCCTCCTTCAGCGGCAGCGGCATCCTCGAGCACCGCTGTTCATGTCCCGTGCATGGTTGCGACCGGAGAAGAGGAACAGGAGCAGGCGCTGTCGACGACGGGGGCGGGGGGGTGGAGGAGAGGGTGGGCGGAGGCCGTCGCGGAAGGGGGGCTGGCTGGAGAGGAGGTGGGAGCGGTTGCGGAGGCAGGGCTTCTACCGGCGGCGAAGAGAAGGGGTGCTGCTACCGGCGGCGGTAGGAGGAGGGGTCGCCGAGGAGGAGGGGGTCGACGGCGGAAGGAGGAGTGGTCGACGGCTGTGTTTGGAAGAGAGGTTAGGGTTAGGGTTTGATGGAGAAGGATGGCGGCTAGGGTTAGAGTTTTGTGGAGGCTCTGATACCAAATAAAAATTTACTAGAATACTTGGCTTGTTTATTATTGTGGTGGAGCTACACATATATAGGAGATGCTAACCCCTCTCCCTATTATTCTACTCGATGTGGGACTAAAAGCCCATTACTGCTCTCAACAGTATTCCTACCCAATGTTGCCTCTTTTCACATATATCCCTGAGTTTAACTTCAATAAATTTTCAATTTTCTTCGATTGTTCACTTATCCTCTTCATTTCTTGAAATCATCCTCCTAATCATTGTATGCACTAACTACATTTCCTTTCATGTTAGTGCTGCTATGTTCCGAGTATCTAACTTAATCCTACTCGCATCTCAATCACTAACTCATTACTTTTTTGCTTTCTATACTCTAAAGTCCTTCAATATTTGTAACAACATTGAAGTAGTAATGTGGTGTGTCGCATCTGGGGAATGCCCTAGCCACCCTTGATCAATTGGCATTGCACCGAGGTGGTATCAATGTGCATCCTTTCGGGTGATGGCATAGTAATCCACTTATCTCACATTTCATTGCACCATATTGGAAATGATGCCACAAGTTGCTACTATTGAGGAGCCCCAACGTGTATGCTAGAAGGATTCATTCATAGAGATCCAAAGATGTTTGACACTCGCTATAGGCTAGCTAAAGCAACCTTCCTTTATCTGGGCTTGGGACTAGCAGTAAAAAATGTAAATTGTTACGCACAACACAGGCTGAGTTAGGTAGAAGCTAAATCCGCTCAGAAACTTTATGCATATGTTAGAAAGGACTCTAGTGGTGATACACATGAATCTTGATGTGTAAACCTACTTATAAGAATTTACAGAAACACTGGATAATCATATTGTCCATAGAGGATGTCAAGGTGAATACACCTGCACCCAATCTCGTAGTCTTCTCTTCATGTCATAGATCTGCAGCCATGAGTGGACACACACATTGGCTGTGATGAGGGTATTTTCCCTGCTGCATGTGGAGGATGGGATTGTCTGATGTACTCAACAATTAGTTGGAACCTGGCAACCACTTCAATCAGAAGGCATGTCGTGGAAGATCTTCATCGTGTTGTTGAGAACTAATAAGGGATTTAGTCCCATATTGGAAAATGTAGTATGAAGAGGAGCTAGACTCCCTATAAGTAGTGGAGTAGCCAATCAATAAAATATACAACAATTATTCTCTACATGGTATCAGAGCCATAACCACAAAAAAAAATTTCACCCCTTCCCCAACCCGGCAAACCCACCCCCCGCCGCCGAACGCCACCTGCTGCCCCCGGAAGTTCCCCCACTGCCCCCCCACCCCCCCGACGCCCAACCCCCCTACCCCACCCGACGCCCCCGTACTGCCGCCGACGACCCCCCCTGCTGCCCCAACATCCCCCCTGCTGCCCCCGACGCCCCCCTGCCCCCCCCCGATGTCCCCCCCACCCCCCTCTTCCGACCCAACTGCTGCCGACTCCTCCCTTTTTTTCAAAACAAAAAAAACCCTAATTTGCAAGAGAGATTATGTGGACGGTTATTCGAAGACGGATGGACATCAAATACTTTATTTGTACCATATGTTCCTAGATTACGTCCTCCGGAATTACAAAATGCTTTTTTGTTTTTCCGTTATCGATCTGCAAATTAGGATCTACATGTGCGCGCCGGTATTAGCCACGTTGACAACACATTCGTAAGGTCTCTGTTGAAGACTTTACATAAAGACGACGACGACGAAGCCGACGAAGACGACGGCAACGACGAAGCCGACGAAGACGACGACGAAGACGAAGCCGACGAAGACGACGACGACGAATCACAGTTGAAGACGACATGGATTCGATGAGTGGTAAACTGACAGCAGAAGAGATGAAGGCCTTGGTTGATGATATTTTATCAAAAAGATTAACCGAGGCAATCCCACGTGTGATCCATACTGATGTGGATCCGTCACCCTACAAAATGGAAAAGCTGGACAAGCTGGAGACGAAGTTGGAGGGAACGTCCAACTACTTGAAATGGTCACGGCAGGCAATACGGACGCTGAAGGGATGAGGCTTGGTTGGCTACGTCAATGGCCAAACCAAGGCGCCAGATGATCCCTCCTCAAAGGAGTTTGCTATTTGGAAAATTGTCAACAATGTTGTGGCTGGATGGTTGACAGCCTCCTTGACCGACCAGGTGTCGGGCAATGTAGAGGCGATGGAGGCTGTTGCTGATATATGGCAGACTTTGAAGGATATGTACTCAGGCTCAGGCAATTCTATGAGGGTCTTCCAACTGCAGGATGAACTTGATAGGATAGCCCAGGACGACCGTACCATCTCTGAGTATGCAGTACTGTTGAAGAAGTACTAGTCTGATCTGGATCACTATGATCCTCTTGGAATGGAAGATGCACAAGTCGAACCAGCATTTGCGAAACATTTCCAAAAGTTCTTGGATTATATTTTGCGACAACGGATGATGAAGTTCTTGAAGGGTCTTAACCCTATATTTGAGCATAGAAGGAATGTACTCCTAGCACAGCCCATGCTTCCAACCTTAGAAGAAGCCATAGCTGCCATGGCACAAGAAGAGGCTCGATTGAAGTTGATGCCCAACAAGGACTATTTCCAGGGGGAGTGTAGCCTCCCTTCCCGGATTTTTTTTGAATATTTTTTATTATTTAATTGATTTGAATGGTGATTTTTAGATTTTATAAATAATTATTTAGTTAATTATTACGGTAGATGATTTTAGCCATAGTTGAGTTTTGGAGCACAAGGTAACTAGAAATCGTGGCACGGGTGGTGCAATGGCGTGCTTTGACTAGAGTATTAGCCATGGTAGGGAAGGCCGAGCCATAGTGATGTCCTAACTAGAAAAACCAGGCCAAGTTATATCATGACCATTATAAATAGATTAATTATTTATTATTAGATTTATTGACTTTGTAGTGACCCGGTTGTACCAAACTAGTCCGGACTGGGCCTGAACCGAGCCCAAGCCCGTGTAGACTTATAGTGAGTCCGAAGATGTCCATGTAGACGTATTTTAAGCATATGCATCATTTTATATGTTAGTTTATTTCCTGGACTTTACAAATACCTTCTTAATTTCATTTCGTATAATATAAGTATTATAAATATTTATATAATGTTTAGAGTACTTGTACGATTTATTATGGTCCCAATAACGTGGGAGTATATTGTGTCACACAACACTCTGGTAATGGTTTATTGTATTATTATTATTGTTATTATTATTATTATCGATATTATAATTATTATCTAATATAGCCATTAATTGGTTATTTCGGTATCCGTAGAATATATCTATATTAAATTATATGTACATATGTATATATGTGTGTGTGTATGTACAGATAATTATACATGTATACGTGCGAGAATATATAAATATATATATGTATGTATGTGGGTTCTTCATTTCTCTAGATTGCTTAGAGTAATTAGATGTTACTATACACGATTTCATTTGAGATAACAATGACCATCACACCATTATTCTTTTAGTGAAGTTGTTGGTCAAGAGTTACATTGATTTGCTTATATTCACCTCTGTTGTTGCAGTGGATGACTTGAGAAAAACCCATTTCCAGCTCAACAGTGAGCCTTTCCAAAAACCGAGCAAATCCAAACTATATAACCCAGCCCCTAACAAATGAACCCGACCCAATAAACTACTCAACCCAACAGCCTAGAGCTCAGCCCAGCCAAACAATTCTATCTCGAGCCTTTTCCCAACAGAACGAGACTCTAGCAGCAAACCGAACGAAACTGACTCCTGCATATTTAATATCGAGAGGAGAGAGGACAAAAACCCTAACTCTCCCAACGCCGAAAGCTTCCTAGCCATTGGCGACCCTCCCCCAGTACCCAGGTGACAACGCGCACCCTGGACGGCCGCGCACGGCCGCACGGGTCGTCGAAACCGACCACGGGCGCGGAGACAGCAACAGGACAGAACAGTAGCAACTCGGGTTAGGTACGCCGCTTCGTCGTAGAATTTCTTCTCGAACAGTCAACCGATTTCGAATCCGTAAACTCCTACGTGTAGCCCATATGACCCTCTAGAAGTCCCCATAAATCGAATCCGACGGGGACGAGCCATCGATCCAGAAGATCGATGCAAACATCGAGGGAAAACTGTTTCCAAAACAGTTTCAGACAGTTCAAGTACCTCAGTTGGGAGATCGATTCCGGTCGATTCATCGACAATATCAAAATTCTAATTAGATACACTTGAAGACAACATATAGGGATTCATAACCTAATTTGTAGTTTTGAATTTTATCAAACGTTTGCAAAGAAATCAGTTTTCAAAGTTTAAGAAATATAGGTTTAAAACTGTTTTCCCAAAATCACGAAAACCTTCGATACGACGTGCGTCCCGCCATTCTGGGCGACATGGTCGCGCACCGTAGGCATCGAAAGCTGCGTAACGGCTTCGTGGTCGTGTGGGCTTTGACGGAATTCAAATTGGTCGCGTGTGCGCGACGAATTTGATCCGTATCCGTCGAAATTCACCGTATCGTGCACTTTGCAGATTTCTCAATTACTTTGTACACGCTCGTCAGATCGAGACGAAACTTGCGCCATCAGGACCGTATCATTTTTCTAGTCCTGTATGCCAAGTTTGGTCCAATTCTGAAATAGTTGATAAAATCGCCGTATCGCGGGCCCCCCGGTCCGACTCAACGGGTGATTTTGTGCACGGTCCGCCGGAATCCAAAATTGGACATACCGTTGGGTTCGTATCGAAAAACTGGATCCATAGACATGCAGTTTGATGACTTTAGAGACCATTGACTTTGACACGCTTTTCGGTGCAAAGCGGGTCCAACGGCGGACACCGTTTTGTCCGAAATTACCGTTTTGCTCCTGTGTCCAGAATTGGACTTAAGGATAGGCAATCCTAGCTAATTTGACTATTCTGAGACTGTTGGCATTGTTTGTTTCAGCTTTCGGAGACAGTTGTGATGATTTGGACCTTATGGCTTAGCAGTGTACTAGATTGTTATTGGATCTGCGTGCAACCTCCAGGCAAGTATACCTTGCCTTCCTCTACAGTTTTATTTATATGCATTTCTTTTCATTTTACAGTCTTTGGATTATTTATGGACATGTGCTTTTCGTGTTATTTTTTGTGGAGTTGTTCTTGTTGCATATAGCCGTGTCCATGTTTGATCTTGTGTTTGGAGATGTTCTCATCAGTACCTTGTTGAGTCGTGTCATAGAACGAATACGTGTAATTGAACTGCTAAATCCTTGATATTGTTTCCTTGGCACCAGAGAGTCCACACTCGGGACGAGGGTGTTTTTCATGATCTGTTTACATCCGTGAGTCCACACTCGGGACTAGGATGTCGATTATTTGCACCAGAGAGTCCACACTCGGGACGAGGGTGTAGACTTGACTTGACTTGACTTGTACCAGAGAGTCCACGCTCGGGACGAGAGTGTTTATATCAGAGAGTCCACACACGGGACGAGGATGTAGTATTTGCACCAGAGAGTCCACACTCGAGACGAGGGTTAGTACTAACCAGAGAGTCCACACTCGGGACGAGGGTTAGTGTTTAGTTCAAACCCGTGAGTCCACACTCAGGATGAGGGTTTGGTTTCTTCCATTGATCTCGTGATTATCGTTCATCCGGCAGTTCATTTATACGTAGTTCTTCTAGTATTCGTGTGTTCGTATTCGTGTTCGTATTCGTGTCTGTGTTCGTATTCGTAGTCATTTGTCCTGTTCTTGTTCTTTCTTGCTTATTTTCTTGCGTATGATAAAACTGTTAGATAGGCATGTATATTATGTATCTTGCTATGTCCTCTGAGGACCTGATGATCTCCTCAGGTTTAGCGATTACATGAAGTTAGCTAGTAGTTCTGGATGGCAAAGGAATTGCAGTTCTTGCGGGATTCAGGTACCGTTATTGTGCTTATTATCCGCTCGTGCTTTCATACCTTATCATGAGTTATCCTGTTTCTTGATTCAGTTTTAGACTCTTGTTAATTCCTTTAGAGTCTTGTCGGGCATTTATGCTAGTGGGCTGCAGACCACGACCCATAGTGTTCATTCTTACTTTATATGATTCTTGTGGATTGAGATATAGTTTAGATTAGAAATGATACCATATTCTAGACATCTTATACGTACTCGAGTCGGGCTGGAGTCCGTTCGATACGTAGCTGGGCTTGCTCACGGACTCGCGTCCGAAAAGCGGGTGCGGGTCGTGACAAGTTTTTTTGGTGGCCAATGCAGCTCAGAGCATATCGTATCGGTTACGTAACTGTACTGATACGAGCCTGCGACTCTGACTAAACCTTAGAAATCTCAATCCACTCTGCCTTGAAAATTCTCTTAGAAATTCTCTACGTCCTTGAAAACTCCATAATTGCTCTCGATTATACTTTCTTGCTTTCCGTACCGTTGATTCTCGTCCCTTCCTATTTCGGAGTGACGAACGATCGTGCTATCTAGAATTCATTAGAAATCCTTAAAATATAGTATATATATTGCTTGATTATTAAATATTTGGTTGTTTGATAGATACGAGAGATTATAGATGCTATATGCCCTAGATATATGTTGGTAGAATAGTTAACAACTAGTTGGAAGGTTATAAAGTTTAGTGACCTGTGTTTTGAGGAGAAGTGTGACCAAAGGTGGGTAGAAGTCCTCGAGGCTTCGTAGTTACAAATTGATTAGGAGGAGGATATGAACTATTTTTGAGGAATTAAATTTGAGAAGATTAAAGTAATGGTAGACTTTGATTTTTAAGGAATAGTTATTGATTGGAATTTCGAGGACGAAATTATTTTTAAGGTGGGTAGATTTGTAGCCTCCCTTTCCGAAATTTTTTTTTGAATTTTTTTATTATTTAATTGATTTGAATGGTGATTTTTAGATTTTATAAATAATTATTTAGTTAATTACTACGGTAGATGACTTTAGCCATGGTTGAGTTTTGGAGCACAAGGTAACTAGAAATCGTGGCACGGGTGGTGCAATGGCGTGCTTCGACTAGAGTATTAGCCATGGTAGGGAAGGCCGAGCCATAGTGATGTCCTAACTAGGAAACCAGGCCAAGTTATATCATGACCATTATAAATAGATTAATTATTTATTATTAGATTTATTGACTTTGTAGTGACCCGGTTGTACCAAACTAGTCCGGACTGGGCCTGAACCGAGCCCAAGCCCGTGTAGACTTATAGTGAGTCCGAAGACGTCCATGTAGACGTATTTTAAGCATATGCATCATTTTATATGTTAGTTTATTTCCTGGACTTTACAAATACCTTCTTAATTTCATTTCGTATAATATAAGTATTATAAATATTTATATGATGTTTAGAGTACTTGCACGATTTATTATGGTCCCAGTAAGGTGGGAGTATATTGTGTCACACAACACTCTGGTAATGGTTTATTGTATTATTATTATTATTGTTATTATTATTATTATTATCGATATTATAATTATTATCTAATATAGCCATTAATTGGTTATTTCGGTATCCGTAGAATATATATATATATATTAAATTATATGTACATATGTATATATGTGTGTGTGTGTATGTACAGATAATTATACAGGTATACGTGCGAGAATATATAAATATATATATGTATGTATGTGGGTTCTTCATTTCTCTAGATTGCTTAGAGTAATTAGATGTTACTATACACGATTTCATTTGAGATAACAATGACCATCACACCATTATTCTTTTAGTGAAGTTGTTGGTCAAGAGTTACATTAATTTGCTTATATTCACCTCTGTTGTTGCAGTGGATGACTTGAGAAAAACCCATTTCCAGCTCAACAGTGAGCCTTTCCAAAAATCGAGCAAATCCAAACTATATAACCCAGCCCCTAACAAACGAACCCGACCCAATAAACTACTCAACCCAACAGCCTAGAGCTCAGCCCAGCCAAACAATTCCATCCCGAGCCTTTTCCCAACAGAACGAGACTCCAGCAGCAAACCGAACGAAATCGACTCCTGCATATTTAATATCGTGAGGAGAGAGGACAAAAACACTAACTCTCCCAAAGCCGACAGCTTCCTAGCCATTGGCGACCCTCCCCCAGTACCCAGGTGACGGCGCGCACCCTGGACGGCCGCGCGCGGCCGCGCAGTGTCACGCCCCGATTCCGTAGAATCGATAGTCGTCCCCCGGGCGTGATGTCGTGCAATCCTAAGTTGCGATCGCACAAGGCATAATCATAAGGTTATCCGAAACACAACATCAAGTTAGAGTACGCAGAGAAATTGAATGACACATTTGAAATAGAAATAGACTTTTTCATTGATGATAATAAAACTTTACATAGACTCCTTTACAATCATTGCCGCACGGGCTACAACATGACTCGACTTACAAAATGAACGCCGATGAGATAGTCGTTCCATACATTACTTCCCTTTTTACAAGCAAAAACTATTACACATTTCTACCTGCTATCGAGGCGAGTCGAGCCGTCATCTTCTTTTGGACTGAGTGCGGGTCTTCTTCAAAAGGAATCCAGAAACAAGCCTTTACACGCGGACGAGGCTTCAAAAGGGTTCACTTCGCCTCGAGCTTTCAAGTGGCACGTCCTTCGTGGTTCGGGGTACCTGCGTGGAGAGCGAGGATCAGTACATTACACTTTGTACTGGTGCGTGGCTATTTAAGTTCCAAGCTCTCATTTGGTTGAAGAGTTTAAATGACTTGAAGTATGAATGTTTCTAACCATCCTAATGAATTGCAAACAAGCATATGACAAGCATAGTGAAATTTACGTTGAAACTTACCGACGGTGGCCCGCGCCGCGCCTTATGAAACTTACCATGTTCTTTCCCTGTCAATTGTTATCATTTCCATACCAAGTGCAATATTTCGTGTGTTGATCACTGACTCCCAGAGCCACGTGGACTCCTCTAGCTTTTGTTAGACGGGGTCCTTTCAGCGTGAGTAGCGAGCTCCGCTGTAAGTCCTCGCCTAACCCGTGCCCAGCACAGCTAATTACTTGTTTCCTTTTTCGGCCGCAACGGTCCCGTGGCCTCGGGTTGCCGTGCGGGGAAATGCTCACCTTGTCGACAAGTTGTCCATGACCGTGCAAAGACCATTTTCTTCTTTTAGTTATTTAGACATAGCCTACATTCTTTTTAAAAAATCAATCATTTTACCGTGCCCGTGCCCTTGCATTCAATCTTTAATCCGCAACAATACTATCGATTTACCAAAGAAGGGGTCAAGAAGAGAAGGGTCAGCCACTCACCTTGAGTTTACTTCGGCGAGAGGACTTGTTGGTCGCGCTAGACGTCGGCTACGCGATTACCTGAAATCGCACAAGCAACCGATTAGAATACTGCATTATTCAAGGAATTCGATAGGAAATGCGAGTTCGAAATGCAAGCCATAAAAACCATCGAAAACATTCACGAAAGTGCATTCAGAAAACAAAGCCAAAACCAACGCAAGCGGCGTGAAAAGCAGAGCAACGGGAGGTCTCTCCCGACTCAGCCGCAGCGTCAATCCTCGAGGCGCAACCCGCTGAATATGGGACTTGGTTTCGAAGAAGACATTCCATAACGAGGAATGGATCTTAATTCAACCGTTCCCGTTCGATCGACTCGGTCGATTCCGACCTATCGGTCCCGACCGAATCGATAGCGACAGTGTTCCTTTCTCGCGCACCCCGTGGACAGAGTACGGGGCACGATGTAGGGACGGGGCACTACACCATAACCAACTAAGAAAAAGTTTCGTCCTCGAAACTTAAAATAGAACCTACCTCTACGAGAACAACGAAGGGAACTTCTCCTTCATTTCTGACTCAAGCTCCCACGTCGACTCCTCGACTGAATGGTTTCTCCAGAGGACGCGGACGAGGGGAATAGCACGGTTGCGAAGAAGTTTATCCTTGCGCTCCATGATTTGCACCGGCTCTTCGACATATGACAAGTCCGCCTTCAGGTCCAGCTTACCCAAATCCACAACATGGCTCGGATCATGCACGTACTTCCTCAATTGCTATACATGATAGTACCTCTGACAACGCAGGAGACAAGGCGATTTGGTAAGCTACCGGGGCGACTCGCTTCAATATTTCGAATGGGCCAACAAATCTTGGGCTCAATTTCCCCTTCGTACCGAACCTGGAAACTCCACGCATAGGCATCACCTTCAGGAATACATGGTCGCCTTCCGAGAACTCGAGGGGGCGTCGGTGCGTGTCAGCATAGCTTTTCTGCCGGCTTTGTGCTATCTTCAATCTTTCTCGTATCAACTTGACCTTCTGCACAGTCTGCTCCACCAGCTCCGGACCAAGTATCTGCCGTTCCCCGACTTTATCCCAGCAAATGGGCGATCTACACTTCCGGCCTTACAAAGCTTCATACGGTGCCATTTGGATGCTAGACTGATAGCTGTTGTTGTATGCAAACTCAGCCAGCGGTAGATGGACGTCCCAACTTGACTTCAAGTCGATCGCACAGAGTCGTAACATGTCTTCGAGAATTTGGTTCACCCGCCCTGTTTGGCCGTCAGTCTGAGGATGATAAGCTGAGCTAAACTTCAACTTGGTCCCCAGTGCTGAATGAAGACTACTCCAGAAGCGTGCTACGAACCGTCCATCCCGATTCGAGACGATAGAAACTGGGACCCCCGTACAGCCGAACTATTTCATCAAGGTATATCTGAGCAAGGCGGTCGACGCTCCAAGTAACTTTGATGGCGATAAAGTGCGCTGACTTGGTTAGTCGATCGACGATGACCCAGACGGCGTCGTTTCCCCGCGGCGTCCTCGGCAAGTCAACAACGAAGTCCATAGTGATGTGATCCCACTTCCACTCTGGAATGGCGAGGTTCTGCATCTCCCCGCTCGGTCGCTGGTGCTCGACTTTGACTTGCTGACAGGCCATACATTTTGACACAAAGAGCGCTACGTCCCTCTTTATGCCGTGCCACCAAAAGACAATACGGAGGTCCTTATACATCTTGGTGCTGCCAGGATGCAAGGAATATTTTGCATAGTGCGCCTCCGTCATTATCTCCTTTCTAAGTTCTACGTCGTCCGGTACGCATAGCCGTCCCTTCACGCGCAACACTCCCGACTCGTCCTCTGCAAAGTCAGACGCTTTTTCTGTCGATATCAGCTTCCGCATCTTCTCCAGGTAGGGGTCGTCCTTCTGTGCAGACTTGATCTTCTCCAGTAGGCTCGGTTCCACCCGCAGTTGTGCCAGTTTTACGTCTCTGTAACGAACTCAGAGCTCGATGCCCATTCCTTCCAAGTCACACAGCAGTCGGTCATTGATGCATAATGAAGCCAAGTACTTCCGGCTTAGCGCATCCGCTACCACATTTTCCTTGCCCGGCGTGTAGTCGATTGATAAGTCATAGTCTTTGATCAGCTCGAGCCATCGCCTTTGCCGCAAATTCAATTCTTTCTGGGTGAAGAGATACTTGAGGCTTTTGTGGTCCGTATAAATCCTGCACGCCACGCCATAGAGATAGTGACGCCACAGCTTCAACGCAAACACAATCGCCGCTAATTCTAGGTCGTGCGTGGGGTAGTTCTTCTCGTGCGGCTTCAACTGCCGGGAAGCAAAAGATATCACCTTATCCCGCCGCATGAGCACATACCCCAAGCCCTGGCCAGAAGCATCGCTAAAGATTTGAAATCCCTCCGTCCCTTCAGGAAGAGCAAGTATCGGGGCCGAAACGAGCCGTTGTTTGAGCTCCTGGAAGGAAGCTTCACAGTCGTCTGACCACTTGAATGCGACTCCTTTCGGGGTGAGGCGAGTCAACGGCGATCCGATCTTCGCGAAGTCCTTCACGAAGTGTCAGTAGTATCCCGCCAAGCCTAGGAAGCTTCGAATTTTGCTAACTGATGCGGGCCGTTTCCAATCAGCAGCTGTCTCGACTTTCTTCGGATCGACTGCGATGCCCGCGACGGAGATGATGTGCCCAAGGAATGAGACGCTGTTAAGCCAGAACTCGCACTTGCTCATCTTCGCGTACAACTGATTCTCTCGAAGGGTTTGGAGTACCGTCCGCAGATGCTCTGCATGTTGCGCTCGATCCTTCGAGTAGACGAGGATGTCGTCGATGAAGACTACTACGAACTTGTCAACGAACGGACGAAACACCCGATTCATTAGATCCATGAAGGCGGCATGGACGTTTGTCAGACCGAACGACATTACCAAGAACTCGTAGTGGCCATAACGAGTGCGAAAGGCAGACTTCGGCACGTCATCTGGCTTGACTTTGAGTTGGTGATAACCCGATCGTAGATCAATCTTCGAAAACACCGTTGCACCTTGGAGCTGGTCGAACAAGTCGTCAATGCGGGGCATGGGGTATTTGTTTCGGACGATGGCTTTGTTCAATTCCCGATAGTCGATGCAGAGCCGCATCGATCCATCCTTCTTCTTCACGAATAGCACGGGCGCACCCCACGACGGACGAATAAACCCTCTGTCAAGCAATTCCTGAAGTTGTGTCTTCAATTCTTTCAATTCTGCAGGGGCCATTCTGTATGGAGCCTTCGAGATCGGCCGGGTGTCGGGGAATGTGTCAATGGTGAACTCTATTTCTCGATCGGGCGGCATGTCGGGTAGCTCATCCGGAAACACGTCTGGGAATTCTGCCACAACGTCGGTCTGACCCGCGTTTGCACCATCCTGTCGCATGTCTCGAACGGAAGCTAGATAGCCTTCGCACCCGGAATGCAGCATCCGTTGAGCAGATATTGCGGAGATCACCATGCAGGTCGGCGATGCCTCACCACACGAGTAGCAAAATTCAGGCACTCCAGGTATGCGGAATGTGACCTTCTTTTCAGCGCAGTCTATGGTTGCGTTGCACGGCCCGAGCCAATCCATTCCCAGAATGATGTCAAAGTCCTTCATGTCTAGAACTATCACATCCAGACCGATCTTTTGACCGCCGATATAGATAATCCCGCCGGCGCAAGCTAAGTTTGTGAGAATTGGTGTGCCCGAAGGCGTGCTTACGCTAAGGTCGAGATCTAATAATTTTACAGAAATTTTGTGCTCAGCGGCAAAGTCCGCCGATATAAAACTATGTGAAGCGCCTGAATCAAATAACACACGAGCAGGCACATTATTGAATTTTAGTATACCTGACACTACTGTATCTGATGCCAGCGCTTCGTCTCGAGTCATGGCGTAGACGCGGCCCTGAGTGTTGGGGCGACGATCTTGGCCATTTTGTGGTGCAGGTTGAGTGGGCGGAGGAGGTCGGGGCGCCTGTCCTCGATTATCTTGGCGATATTGTTGTGGTGGTGCGCTACGAGTCTGTCGAAAGCTTGGGCAGTTATGAGCCCTGTGACCCTTCTGTCCGTAAGCGAAACATCTAATATTGCGAGAAAAGCAGTGGCTGGCATAGTGTCCAACTTGTCCGCAATTGGTGCACTTAGGTATCGTCTTCTCACCCTGGTAGCCGCCGTTATTTGGACGCTTTGACGCGTCGTTGTTGCCTCCCGTATGGCTAGGACGTTTGTGATTGGAGTGGCGCACAACGTCGTCAGCACCGAAAGGATGCAGGTTCTCAAGACGGAGGGCGTGATTCAGAGCCTCGCCCACGGTCTTGTACTCCGGGAACCCGACATGCGCACCTATAGAGTGTCGCAGACCCACTTCGAACCGTCGCACACGGCACTCTTTACTAGGCAGAAACTGGCCAGCAAATTTTGACAACTTGTTGAATTATACGGCATATTGTTCCACCGTCCGGCTCCCTTGCTTCAACTGCATGAATTCATTTTCCTTCGCTTGAAGAACGGCTGACGGAAGGTACTGGACTTCGAAAGCTTTGCGGAACGTGGCCCAAGAGATCGGCGCGGTAGTGTTGTCCGGTCGGATCGCTCGCTTGCGCACGGCCCACCAATCGTGTGCGTTCAACCGTAGTTGAAGTTGTGCGCAGGCGACTTGCTTCGACTCTTCAATGCCGAGAAGCTCGAAGTGATCTTCCAGCTCCTCCAACCAGTCGATCGCTATGGAAGGACCCTCGGTGCCGCTGAAGGAAGTGCGGCACGCCTTCTTGAATTCTGACACTTCAAAGTTGTACTTTTTCAGTGTTGCTGGTTGACGCTCGGGCTCCGCCGTGTCGACTTCAATGGGTTGGATCGTCGGCCCGGTGGTAGCAGGTGCGGTGACGGTAGGCGCAGTCGCAGAATTTCCGTTGGCCGCCATTGTCTGGACGATCTACTGTAGGGTATCTAACTGCTTTTGTTGAAGTTTGGCATGTGCGTCAAAGCGAGCTTCGAAGCGAGCTTCGAATTGGGCCTGTCATTCCTCTACTTGTTGATGTCGGTTCTCGGACTGGTTCCGCTGCGCCTCCATCATGTGCAGCATCCTTTCGATGGTATCGTTAGAAGGCCCGGCCCGCGGACGATGCGAACTACTAGAGCCGCTCGAAGCGCTCTGTTCTTGCTCGGCCGTGGGTTCCGTCACTTCTACAATACGAAGGCAAACGCATCAGTCACAAAATATTACGGACTCATTGTATGGAACAACTTATCTCATCGATGCGAGGTCAAGGGATGTAAAGCCGTGCTCTGATACCATTATGTCACGCCCCGATTTCGTAGAATCGATAGTCGTCCCCCGGGCGTGATGCCGTGCAATCCTAAGTTACGATCGCACAAGGCATAGTCATAAGGTTATCCGAAACACAACATCAAGTTAGAGTACGCAGAGAAATTGAATGACACATTTGAAATAGAAATAGACTTTTTCATTGATGATAATAAAACTTTACATAGACTCCTTTACAATCATTGCCGCGCGGGCTACAACATGACTCGACTTACAAAATGAACGCCGATGAGATAGTCGTTCCATACATTACATTCCTTTTTCCAAGCAAAAACTATTACACATTTCCACCTGCTATCGAGGCGAGTCGAGCCGTCATCTTCTTTTGGACTGAGTGCGGGTCTTCTTCAAAAGGAATCCAGAAACAAGCCTTTACACACGGACGAGGCTTCAAAAGGGTTCACTTCGCCTCGAGCTTTCAAGTGGCACGCCCTTCGTGGTTCGGGGTACCTGCGTGGAGAGCGAGGATCAGTACATTACACTTTGTACTGGTGCGTGGCTATTTAAGTTCCAAGCTCTCATTTGGTTGAAGAGTTTAAATGACTTGAAATATGAATGTTTCTAACCATCCTAATGAATTGCAAACAAGCATATGACAAGCATAGTAAAATTTACGTTGAAACTTACCGACGGCGGCCCGCGCCGCGCCTTATGAAACTTACCATGTTCTTTCCCTGTTAATTGTTATCATTTCCATACCAAGTGCAATATTTCGTGTGTTGGTCACTGACTCCCAGAGCCATCGTGGACTCCTCTAGCTTTTGTTAGACGGGGTCCTTTCAGCGCGAGTAGCGAGCCCCGCTGTAAGTCCTCGTCTAACCCGTGCCCAGCACAGCTAATTACTTTTTTCCTTTTTCGGCCGCAACGGTCCCGTGGCCTCGGGTTGCCGTGCGGGGAAACGCTCACCTTGTCGACAAGTTGTCTATGACCGTGCAAAGACCATTTTCTTCTTTTAGTTATTTAGACATAGCCTACATTCTCTTTAAAAACTCAATCATTTTATCGTGCCCGTGCCCTTGCATTCAATCTTTAATCCGCAACAACACTATCGATTTACCAAAGAAGGGGTCAAGAAGAGAAGGGTCAGCCACTCACCTTGAGTTTACTTCGGCGAGAGGACTTGTTGGTCGCGCTAGACGTCGCCTACGCGATTACCTGAAATTGCACAAGCAACCGATTAGAACACTGCATTATTCAAGGAGTTCGATAGGAAATGCGAGTTCGAAATGCAAGCCATGAAAACCATCGAAAACATTCACGAAAGCGCATTCAGAAAACAAAGCCAAAACCAACGCAAGCGGCGTGAAAAGCAGAGCAACGAGAGGTCTCTCCCGACTCAGCCGCAGAGTCAATCCTCGAGGCGCAACCCGCTGAATATGGGACTTGGTTCCAAAGAAGACATTCCATAACTAGGAATGGATCTTAATTCAACCGTTCCCGTTCGATCGACTCGGTCGATCCCGACCTATCGGTCCCGACCGAATCGATAGCGACAGTGTTCCTTTCTCGCGTACCCCGTGGACAGAGTATGGGGCACGATGTAGGGACGGGGCACTACACACAGGTCGTCGGAACCGACCACGGGCACGGAGACAGCAACAGGACAGAACAGTAGCAACTCGGGTCAGGTACGCCGCTTCGTCGTGGAATTTCTTCTCGAACAGTCAACCGATTTCGAATCCGTAAACTCCTACGTGTAGCCCATATGACCCTCTAGAAGTCCCCATAAATCGAATCCGACGGGGACGAGCCGTCGATCCAGAAGATCGATGCAAACATCGAGGGAAAACTGTTTCGAAAACAGTTTCAGACAGTTCAAGTACCTCAGTTGGGAGATCGATTCCGGTCGATTCATCGACAATGTCAAAATTCTAATTAGATACGATTGAAGACAACATATAGGGATTTATAACCTAATTTGTAGTTTTGAATTTTATCAAACGTTTGCAAAGAAATCAGTTTTTAAAGTTTAAGAAATATAGGTTTAAAATTATTTTCCCAAAATCACGAAAACCTTCGATACGACGTGCGTTCCGCCATTCCAGGCGACGTGGTCGCGCACCGTAGGCATCAAAAGCTGCGTAACGGCTTCGTGGTCGTGTGGGCTTTGACGGAATTCAAATTGGTCGCGTGTGCGCGACGAATTTGATCCGTATCCGTCAAAATTCATCGTATCGTACAGTTTGCAGATTTCTCAATTACTTTGTGCACGCTCGTCATATCGAGACGAAACTTGTGCCATCAGGACCGTATCATTTTTCTGGTCCTGTATGCCAAGTTTGATCCGATTCTGAGACAGTTGATAAAATTGCCGTATCGCGGGCCCCCCGGTCCGACTCAACGGGTAATTTTGTGCACGGCCCGCCGGAATCCAAAATTGGACATACCGTTGGGTTCGTATCGAAAAACTAGATCCGTAGACATATAGTTTGACGAATTTAGAGACCATTGACTTTGGCACACTTTTCGGTGCAAAGCGGGTCCAACGGCGGACACCGTTTTTGTCCAAAATTACCGTTTTGCCCCTGTATCCAGAATTGGACTTAAGGACAGGCAATCCTAGCTAATTTGACTATTCTAAGACTGTTGGCATTGTCTGTTTCAGCTTTCGGAGACAGTTGTGATGATTTGGACCTTATGGCTTAG
The DNA here is from genome assembly GCA_029216955.1 of Iris pallida. NCBI lineage: Eukaryota > Viridiplantae > Streptophyta > Magnoliopsida > Asparagales > Iridaceae > Iris > Iris pallida. Next base: position 31,722,771 of record JANAVB010025598.1, read on the forward strand.
CAGTGGACTAGATTGTTATTGGATCTGCGTGCAACCTCCAGGCAAGTATACGTTGCCTTCCTCTACAGTTTTATTTACATGTATTTCTTTTCATTTTACAGTCTTTGGATTATTTATGGATATGTGCTTTTCGTGTTATTTTCTGTGGAGTTGTTCTTGTTGCATATAGCCGTGTCCATATTTGATCTTGTGTTTGGAGATGTTCTCGTCAGTACCTTGCTTGAGTCGTGTCATAAAACGAGTACGTGTAAGTGAACTGCTAAATCCTTGACATTGTTTCCTTGGCACCAGAGAGTCCACACTCGGGACGAGAGTATTTTTCTTGATCTGTTTACATCCGTGAGTCCACACTCGGGACTAGGATGTTGATTATTTGCACCAGAGAGTCCACACTCGGGACGAGGGTGTAGACTTGACTTGACTTACACCGGAGAGTCCACGCTCGGAACGAGGGTGTTTACATCAGAGAGTCCACACACGGGACGAGGATGTAGTATTTGCACCAGAGAGTCCAAACTCGGGACGAGGGTGCCTTACCGTGAACTAACCAGAGAGTCCACACTCGGGACGAGGGTTAGTACTAACCAGAAAGTCCACACTCGGGACGAGGGTTAGTGTTTAGTTCAAACCCGTGAGTCCACACTCGGGATGAGGGTTTGGTTTCTTCCATTGATCTCGTGATTATCGTTCATCCGGCAGTTCATTTATACGTAGTTCTTCTAGTGTTCGTGTGTTCGTATTCGTGTCTGTGTTCGTATTCGTGTTCGTGTTCGTAGTCATTTGTCTTGTTCTTGTTCTTTCTTGCTTATTTTCTTGTGCATGATAAAACTGTTAGATAGACATGTATATTATGTATCTTGCTATGTCCTCTGAGGACCTGATGATCTCCTCAGGTTTAGCGATTGCATGGAGTTAGCTAGTAGTTCTGGATGGCGGAGGAATTGCGGTTCTTGCAGGATTCAGGTACCGTTATTGTGCTTATTATCCGCTCGTGCTTTCATACCTTATCATGAGTTATTCTGTTTCTTGATTCAGTTTTAGACTCTTGTTAATTCCTTTAGAGTTTTATCGGGCATTTATGCTAGTGGGCTGTAGACCACGACCCATAGTGTTCATTCTTGCTTTATATGATTCTTGTGGATTGAGATATAGTTTAGATTAGAAATGATACCATATTCTGGACAGCTTATACGTACTCGAGTCGGGCTGGAGTCCGTTCGATACGTAGCTGGGCTTGCTTACGGACTCGCGTCCGAAAAGCGGGTGCGGGTCGTGACAGGGAGTAAGCCGCTGTTGACAATCTGTCTTGCCGCCTTCAATCAGCCTCCTTCTGTGGCCGGTGTTTGCCACAACTGTGATGACTCAGGACATTATATCAGATTTTGTCCAAAATCTCTGCAAAGTCAGTCGAGTGATCGTGGATGGGGCCGCGGAGGACGTCGAGGTGGTAGAGGCGGTTATGCTGGTAGAAGGGAAAATTATTCTGGAGAACACAAAGCTAATCTGGAGGAGGAAGGAGAAAAAAATCACCTGGCTGAGTTAACCCCTCTTGAGAAGGAGTTCCTCGCGAAGTTATGCAGCACGAAGCTGGGTTCGGACGGCAGTCATGGGGCGTCATCTACCTTGGGGGATCATATCACTTGCTTTGCCCAAACCAGCACAGGTATTCCTGCGCGTGCTCTTGCAGCAGCTGTCCACCAACCAGGTTGGATTATGGACTCTGGGGCATCTCGCCATGTCACGGGGTCCCGCGGTGAGTTCCAGGACTATACTCACCTACCGACGCCGGAGAGCATTCAGACTGCTGATGGTAACTCCAGCCCTGTCATGGGTAAAGGCACTGTCGCATGCACCCCTTTTCTGACTCTCACCAATGTCTTACATGCTCCGTCTTTTCCTGTCAATCTTCTTTCTATTAGTGTCATTATTCTTGATCTTAACTGTACTGTTTCCTTTGACATTCCTACGGTGACTTTTCAGGAGAAGGGGACAGGACGACGACTAGGGACTGGCACATGGCATAAGGGGCTGTGGTACTTGGACATGACTGGACTGGACAAAGCATTGGCATCTCTAGTAGCAGATACACCACCGGAAGATTCACGGCGCAATGTAGAAGATGAATTGCTAATCCACCACCAGCGTGTCGGTCATTTTTCTTTTAAAATTATTGGTCGCATGTATCCGTCCTTATACCAAAGGGCTAATAAAGAGAAATTATTTTGTAATGCATGTGAGTTGGGTAAACATACCAGAAGCACGTATGTGAGTTAAGGAAGTAGAAGTTCAGCTACCTTTGATATGATACATTCGGACGTATGGAGCCCTTGTCCTACAACCGGTATTAACGGTTTTCGATGGTTCGTCACTTTTATTGATTGTTATACTCGCGTGACTTGGGTCTACCTTATGAAGAATAAAAGTGATGTCTTTGAGGCGTTTCGAGACTTTCATCGCCGGGTAGAAATACAATATGGCACTAAAATTAAGTGCTTACGGTCTGACAATGGGACGGAGTATACAAATAAGAAGGTTGCTGAGTATTTATCCACTCATGGAATACTACACCAAACTTTATGTGCCTATACACGGGCAAAAAATGGTGTGGCCGAATGGAAGAACAGACACCTGCTAGAGGTTGCACGGACGAGGATGCTGGCTATGAATGTCCCGAAACACTTATGGGGGCAGGCGGTGTTAACGGCCTCTTATCTCATCAACAGAATGCCATCTCAGGTATTGGACTGGAAGACACCGTTGGAGATGCTTACTGGTGCAACCACGTACACTGTTCCACCGAAAGTATTTGGGTGTGTATGTTTTGTCCAAGATAATAAACCAGGAGTTGACAAACTGGATCCTAGAGCGGTTAAATGTGTCTTTGTCGGGTACACGGCAACTCAGAAGGGATACGCATGTTGGAGCCCAGTTGAGTGGAAGATGTTTGTAAGCATGGATGTTACATTCAGAGAACTGCAACCATATTATGGTTCGGATGACAGTTCAGCGTTTGGTGACACACCTAACACAGAGAATGTTAGATGTGAGGGGGAGAAAATAAGCCGATCTGTAGTGGTCGGATCGATCCCATGCCCGGTCGTGGAAAACTGGACGACAGGGGGAGAAAGCAGTGACTCCGATACAGAAGATGAAGAAGATATATATGTTAAACAGGGAGAGCAGCAGACAATGGCAAAGGAGCTCCAAGTCTACAGAAGGAGACAGCAGAAGTCCAGTACTGTGCCTGTACCGTGCCCTGTGCCTACTGTACCAAGTCCCTCGTCTACTCCTGCTCCAACTCTTGAAGATGTTGTCCCCGTACCGAATCAATCTGATTCTGATGCGGATCTCTCTGACTCTGATGGTATGATCTCTCCACCACCTATTGCTCCCTTAAGGAGATCTTATCGCATCAATGCGGGTAAGGCTCCTAGTCGTTTTGATGATTATGAATATGATATTGCCAACTACCTGTCTTATTCTAATATTTTTTCGAATTATCGAGCCTTCATTGCATCATTAGACTCTACTTCGTTGTCCAAAAGTTGGTAGGAAGTAAAGATCCAAGGTGGAAAGCTGCAATGATGGAAGAACTTGGGGCACTGGACAAAACTAAGACATGGGAGCAGGTTCCATTACCCAAAGGGAAGAAAATTGTGGGATGCAAATGGGTGTACACAGTAAAGGAGACGTCAGAAGGAAAAGTGGAACGATACAAGGCAAGGTTGGTTGTAAAAGGATACACACAATCATATGGCGTCGACTATGATGAGACATTTGCTCCGGTAGCAAAAATGAGCACAGTAAGAACTCTGGTCTCCATTGTAGCAAACTATGGGTAGAAGCTATACCAGTTAGATATGAAGAATGCCTTTCTCTATGGGGACCTACAAGAAGAAGTATACATGGAACTCCCGCCAGGGTGCTACGCTACAGAATCAGACGGAGGGACATCGCATGAAAAAGTGTGCAAACTAAAGAAGTCGCTATATGGACTCAAGCAATCTCCTCGAGCCTGGTTTGACAGATTCAAAAAGGCTGTTACAGGCATAAAATACCATCAAGCAAATGCAGATCATACGGTCTTTCTTCAGCATGCAAGAGGCCACATCACTATACTTGCTGTATACGTGGATGATATAGTAATCACAGGTAATGATGAAGTCGAGATCGCTAAGCTGAAGTCAAAACTCGCGAAGGAGTTTGAGGTGAAGGATTTAGGAGCGATGAGGTACTTTCTAGGTATCGAGGTGTGTGAAGGCGAACAAGGAATTGTTCTCTCACAGAGAAAATACGTACTAGATCTGCTGAAGGAGACAGGGATGCTGGGATGCAAAGCAGCAGTCACTCTAATTGACCAGAAGTGCAAGTTGGGAGCAGAAGCAGGAGGGCCAGTTGATCGTAAAAGATATCAACGACTTGTAGGGAGATTGATTTATCTGGGGCACACTCGCCATGATATCTCATTTACGGTGAGTGTAGTAAGTCATTACATGCATGATCCAAGAACGGGTCATATGGATGCAGTGTTTCAGATTTTGAGATATCTGAAAGGGACGCCAGGGAAAGGGCTATGGTTCAAGAAGAATGGATGTATAGAAGTTGAGGGATACTGCGATGCAGACTGGACGAGCTGCATAGACGATAGAAGGTCTACCACGGGATATTGTGTCTTTGTAGGAGGAAACTTGGTCTTATGGAGAAGCAAGAAACAGTCAGTGGTAGCACGGTCTACAGCTGAAGCAGAATACAGAGCAATGGCTTTAGGAGTGTCGGAGTTGCTGTGGGTGAAAGCGTTGCTGACAGAGTTGAAGCTGGACAAGGGAGCACCGTTACGTCTTCTGAGCGATAGTCAAGCTGCAATAAGTATAGCTAACAATCCAGTTCAGTACGACAGAACGAAGCACATCGAGATCGATCGATTCTTCATCAAAGAGAAGCTGGAATAAGGGATACTAAAGATTGATCATGTTCGCTCAGAAGAACAAGTGGCAGACTGTCTGATAAGGGTCTTAGTTCATTAAGTCTGTCGAAGCTATGTAACAAGATGGGAATGATTAATATCTATCGTCCATCTTGAGGGGGAGTGTTGAGAACTAATAAGGGATTTAGTCCCACATTGGAAAATGTAGTATGAAGAGGAGCTAGACTCCCTATAAGTAGTGGAGTAGCCAATCAATAAAATATACAAAAATTATTCTCTACACGTGTTCACCCCAAATTGCTTTTATCATTATATGCTATTTTCCTGTTATGCTAAGCCAACTATCCGTTGTGCGCATGGACAAAAGCTGCTTATGGTTGTTGTTTACGAGGGACTTTCTTAGCCTATTGAGATATGTTTATCTGTAATTCTTTTACCAACTGATATGCTAGAGTAGTTTTTAATGGCTCTTCATTGGATTCAGCTTGATACATCAATTGAGTCAGGACATTGAACATGATGAATCCAGAAGTTTCAGACACCAAGTGGGTTCACCTGTAACCGATTCTCCTCCAGGTATTCTGGTTATCTTGCCTTCTTTTCCACTATCGGTTTTTGTTGATCTCTCCATCCTTATTATTGGTTTATATCATAATCCTGCTTGTTCATGTGTATGTCACTTGTCAAAATTGGAGACTGACACATAAATCATATAGGTGCTTGGGCACAGTTCAGCAGCCCCTTTGACAACAGTCCACTTCGAGTTCTCAGTCATTCCCCAAACTTAGGAGCTGGTAGTCCTGTGGCCAGTAATACTCTGCCTGGATTAGCTTCCATTCTATTCCCTTTCATTTCAATTTCTGGTAAAATTGCACCAATAGGGAAAGATCAAAATAGGAACAACAATGCTGACCAGGTGTTCTATAGCAGCAATTCAACCCGTGGAGTTCCATTCATGCATTCTCATTGCTTGCCAGAGCATACCAGTGGGGTAATGCCAAATTTAAGCTCAAGTTCAGGAAATGTGTCTTCTTTTGGCCCCCCAACTTCAAGCAAATCTGGCATGGGAACGCTGACAGGACCACAATTCCTTTGGGGCACTCCACCTTACTCCGAGCGTACCCAGTCTTCTGTTGGCCCAACTTTGTCCATGGTGTTGGGAAACGAGTTTGTTAGAGTTTGTTATAACTTGTTAGAGTTTGTTATAACTTGATGTGATCAAATCTGTGGGCTATATCTATTAAGAGAAGAGTTGTTGGGAAACAAGTTTGTTATAACTTGTTAACATATTTGTCTCTATCTATTAAGAGACAAATCTGTTGGCTCTATCTATTAAGAGGGATGACATCCCAATTGTGAAAAGTTGTTGTTGAACCAGAGGAAGAAAGAATAGAAGTTTTTTTGTCCCGTGGACGTAGGCAATTACATCGAACAACGTAAATCTCGTCTCTTGTGATTGGTGGTGTTCTCTCTATCTCATAATTTAGAATCATTGTTTCCGCTGTGTGTGTTAGCCTTTTCCGGTAAGGGTTAGCGCATCACAATTGGTATCAGAGCCTGTGTGAGATCCTGATCTGAGATAGAGATGGCTGGAGACGAGGTTGGCGAATCAAGCGCCAAAGTGGCTCCTGTGGTGACCGTCCACAGCACGAAGATCGATGTGGCAAAGTTTGACGGTGTCATCAACTTCGGCATGTGGATGTGCGAGATGAGAGATGCTCTCAACGCACAGAATCTGGAGGAGACTCTCGAGTTTGAAGCAGCCCCGCAAGGAGTTGACGAAACAACATGGAAGAAGATGAACCGGTCTGCATGTGGTGTCATACGGTCTTGCCTGACGCAAGACATCAAGTACCTTGTGATGAATAAGGTATCGACGAAAGCATTGTGGGACACGCTGGGCAACAAGTACCTTTTCGAGACTGCAGAAAGTTGTCTTCATTTGAAGCGGAGGCTTTACGCGTTCCGCATGAGGAGGGGTGCTTCTATCGGTGAGCATCTAAACAATTTTACGAAGCTACTTGCCGATTTGCTGAATGTTGAGGTCAAAGTGGAAGACGAGGATAAGGGAATGATTCTCATGAATTCGTTACCGGAGGAGTACGAGGTCTGGTGAGATTCCTTCATCAGTGGAAAAGCATCAGTCAAATATGAAGAAGTGTCTGCAGCTTTGATTAGTCGTGACCATAGAAAGAAATATCGCAGTTTCTCTACAGAAGATTCAACCTCAGACGTATTGGCGGTAAGCGGAAGATCAGAGAGCCGGAGTAAATCCGGCAATAGAGGGAAGTCCCTATTAAAGTCAAGAGGCCATTACCGTATAGCGAAAGACGAGTGTGCTTTCTGTAGTGAGAAGGGACACTGGAAGAAAGACGGTAAGAAGCTGAAGCAGAAGATAAATGATCAGAAAAATGTGCAGAAGCCTTCAGAAGCCAGTATTGCACGGACGAAGGATATTACGGATTCAGATTTCTCTCTTGCTATTTCATCAACGGTATGTTGTTCCAACTCATCGGAGTGGATTCTAGATACGGGTGCTACTTATCATGTCTGTCCCGAAAGGGAGTGGTTTGCTAGTTTTGACAAGCTAGATACTGGTGTGGTATTGATGGGTAATGACCATGCATGCCGCACACTTGGGATTGGTACCATCCGTATAAAGATGTTTGATGGAGTAGTTCGGGAGCTTAGAGATGTCCGTTATGTTCCTGCTTTGAAGAAAAATTTAATCTCTGTTGGCTGCTTGGAATCTAAGGGTTTCAAGATAGTCATCGATAATGGGGTACTTAATGTACTAAGTGGTGCAATGGTGATTATGAAGGGCCTGCGAGAGAGGAACTTATACTAGTTGAAGGGCAGTACAGTTTTAGGTGATATTGCAGTTACTCCGGCTTTAGCAGTTGATACAACAAGGTTATGGCATGTGCGACTAGGACACACAAGTGAGAAGGCCTTACATTCTCTTATCAGACAGGGTCTTCTCAAAGGTGCATCGGCCTGCAAGTTAGACTTTTGTGAGCATTGTGTTCTGGGCAAGCAGACGAGAGTCCAATTCAACACCGCTATTCACTGTACAAAGGGGATTCTCGATTATGTTCACACGGATGTCTGGGATCCTACTCAGATAGCATCAAATGGAGGTAACCGTTATTTTGTGTCTTTCATTGATGATTTCTCTAGACGTTTGTGGGTGTATACCATGAAGAGAAAATATGAGGTTCTAGAGATATTTCTGAAGTGGAAAAAGATGATAGAGACCAAAACCGGCAGTAAGATCAAAAAGCTTCGTTCAGATAATGGAGGAGAATACAATAGTGATCCGTTCTTGCAAGTATGTCGGGATGAGGGTATAGAGCGCCACTTCACAGTGAGAGAGACACCACAGCAGAATGGGGTGGCTGAACGCATGAACCGTATGTTGCTGGAGAAGGTACGGTATATGTTGTCTAATTCTGGATTAGGCAAAGCGTTTTGGGCTGGGGCTGTCACATATGCAAGCCATCTCATCAACAGGTTACCGTCGACTGCGATTGGAGGTAAAACTCCATTAGAGGCATGGTCTGGTGAAGTTGCAAAGGATTATGATGTTCTACGTGTGTTTGGGTGTCCGGCCTACTACCATGTAAAAGGTAGTAAGTTGGATCCTCGAGCAAGAAGAGCTGTGTTCATCGGGTTCCAATCTGGAGTTAAAGGCTACAAGTTGTGGGATCTGACAGACAGAAAGAGCATCATTAGCAGAGATGTCACATTTGATGAGACTTCCATGATAAAGTCTACGAGCTCCGAGCAGGTGGAGACTACCAAGACCAAGGAGAGTTCGCAGCAAGTGGAGACTAATGAATATCCACATAGTCCAGAGAGCACTGTATCTATTCGGCTACCATTTTTTTATGTGACACCAGAAGATGACGAGCAACATAATGATTTTTCATCGGAGACATATGCAGATACAAGTGCAGAAGAAGAAGAAACAGAAGATAGTGGGACAACAGGTTCCAGAATCCGCAGTAATGAGATTTCACCTGAGGAGTCTATTGCATTCAGAAGATCCAAGAGAACAGTCGGTAAGCGCGAAAGGCTTATCGAGACGATGATTGCTTATGCACTTCCTATCACCGTAGATGGCGTTCCTTCAACACATCAGGAAGCTAAACAGAGCCCTGAGTCAGAGTTTTGGGAGTGAGCTATGGGAGAAGAGATGCAGTCTCTTCACAAGAACAAGACCTGGGAACTTTCTAAGTTGCCCCAGGGGAAGAAGGCGATAGGTTGCAAGTAGGTATGCAATAAAGGAAGGATCTCCAGGAGAAGATGTCCGCTACAAGGCAAGGTTGGTAGCCAAAGGTTACGCTCAGAGAGAAGGTGTTGATTATGATGAGGTATTTTCTCCAGTTGTGAAACACTCTTCTATTCATATTCTTTTGGCCTTAGTAAGCACAGTTTGATTTGGATCTAGCTCAACTTGATGTAAAGACTGCCTTTCTTCATGGCAATCTTGATGAGGAGATCTATATGACTCAGCCACCAGGGTTCAAAGTAGCAGGAAAGGAGAATTTGGTATGTAAACTAAACAAGTCGCTATATGGTTTGAAACAGTCTCTGCGGCAGTAGTACAAGCGATTTGACAGGTTTATGCTCGGGCAGAGATACACCAGAAGCCACCATGATCATTGTGTCTACTTTCGTAAGCTTCCAAATGGTTCCTTCATCTACTTGCTTTTGTATGTTGATGATATGATCATTGCTTCTAAGAATACATCTGAAATTGAAAAGTTGAAAAAGCAACTAGCAGCAGAATTTGAGATGAAAGATTTGGATGAAGCTAAGAAGATTCTTGGGATGGAGATTCGGAGGGACAGAAACAAGGGCAAGATTTGGTTATCTCAGAAGGCGTACTTACAGAAGGTACTTCAGAAATTTGGCATCGGTAAAGACTCTAAGGCAGTAAGTACTTCTCTTGCCTCATATTTCAAATTAAGCGCCTCTATGTCTCCAAAGTCTGATGGTGAACTTGAACACATGTCTCATGTTCCTTATGCAAATGCTGTTGGAAGTCTAATGTATGCTATGGTGTGTACCGGCCTGATATTTCACAAGCTGTTAGTTTGGTTAGCAGATACATGCACGATCCTGGCAAGGGTCATTGGCAAGCTGTGAAGTGGATTTTGAGGTACATTCTTGGTACCATTGACATGGGTTTGATGTTTGTGAAGAATGCTAGTTGTAAGCAGTTATGTGTTGGCTATGTGGATTCTGACTATGTTGGAGATTTGGATAAGCGTCGGTCATCTACCGGTTATGTGTTTACATTGGCCGGTGGACCGGTGAGTTGGAGGTCTACTTTGCAATCGACCATTGCACTCAGCACAACTGAAGCTGAATATATGGCGGTGACAGAGGCAATTAAAGAGGCCATTTGGCTTCAAGGTTTGTTAGATGACTTAGGGATTCAGCAAGATGTTATTGAAGTCTATTGTGATAGCATGAGTGCTATCTATTTGGTGAAGAACCAGGTTCATCATGCACGCACGAAGCACATTGATGTCAGATATCATTTTATCAGAGAGATCCTTGAGGAGGGCGACATTCTACTGCAGAAGATCGACACCAGGGACAATCCTGCCGACATGCTTACAAAGGTTGTTCCAGGGGTTAAGTTCAAGCACTGCTTGGACCTGATTCAAATTCTTCAACATTGATTGGCTCTACGGGGCATTAGATGAACTACGACGGACTTGATCCTTTTGGACAGAGGTACGTAGGCAACCTACATGGTGCAACCCAGGTGATGTATTCTTCCTAGTATGGTGATCGGCTCAGATTTGATTTCCAATTCTTCGCCGAGGTGGAGAGTTGTTGGGAAACGAGTTTGTTAGAGTTTGTTATAACTTGTTAGAGTTTGTTATAACTTGATGTGATCAAATCTGTGGGCTATCTATTAAGAGAAGAGTTGTTGGGAAACAAGTTTGTTATAACGTGTTAACAGATTTGTCTCTATCTATTAAGAGACAAATCTGTTGGCTCTATCTATTAAGAGGGATGACATCCCAATTGTGAAAAGTTGTTGTTGAACCAGAGGAAGAAAGAATAGAAATTTTTTTGTCCCGTGGACGTAGGCAATTACCGAACCACGTAAATCTCGTCTCTTGTGATTGGTGGTGTTCTCTCTATCTCATAATTTAGAATCATTGTTTCCGCTGTGTGTGTTAGCCTTTTCCGGTAAGGGTTAGCGCATCACACATGGGACATTCATTCACATCCAATGGGCAGGGGCGGGGTTTCCCTTATTCAAGTCGACATGGCTCTTTCCTTACTTCATTGCACCATCATGTTGGATCTGCTCCATCTGGTATTCCTCTTGAAAGGCGTTTTGGTTACTTTCAGAGTCACCAGATTCGCCTTTTATGAGTCCTGTTGGTCATGGAAGCATGGGCATTGGCCAAAATGAAGGAAATATGTTTATGAATATGAGTTCTCGGGCCTGGCCTATAAATCCTGGAATCTCTCTTTCAGGAAATGTTTCTGAGAATGGTTCACCTGGTTTTAGAATGATATCACCAAGACAAGGCCATACATTTCTTGGCAGTGCTCCATATCCTGTATCAGGATCCACTAGCATGGAGGGGTATTTCGAGCATAGAAGGGGACGCCGTATTGATAATATTGATAGTTAACTTGATAGCAAGAAACTCTATCAGCTTGACTTGGAAAAGATCATCAGAGGGGAAGATAATAGAACCACTTTAATGATAAGAAATATTCCAAATAAGTACGTCTGCATAATTTCTTCATGGATCAATTTTGATGTAGATGGAAGGTATGACAAAAGGTCTCAATATCTTTCAGGTACACCTCAAAGATGATTTTAGCAGCCATTGATGAAAATCACAGGTGTACTTATGACTTTCTCTACTTGCTAATTGATTTTAAGGTAATTTCCACCGAGTCAGTGGCACTTATGACTTTTTTCATTCTGATACCATGATGAAATTCTGGAGATGTTGTCGATTTTGGCTTAACGTCTCTGCATAATAAATGCAATGTGGGTTATGCATTCATAAACATGGTCTCTCCTTCACACATTGTGCCATTCTATCAGGTCTATCATGTTACCCACTTACAGTTCTTTAAAGTTTAAAATGATTTGACTTTTGAAATTTTGTAATTACTTCATATTTTTTGAAAAGTACAACTTCTTGTGCTCCTTGGTTGCATGAGCTTAAACTGCATATCCAAAAGGTCGGTCTACCTACCTGCTAGCTAGCTGCCTAGGTTTTATGGCATGGCTCTCTCATGCTCGTATTTACCTTGGCTAGGAATTTGGCACCAAAACAAAGGTTAACGTCAGGACAATCGGTCATAAAAGCTTTGTCAAATCTTTCATGGAGCTTTGTATGCTCCATATCCGACCCCATTCTGATGGAAAAAGGCTTGGATGATGATGATGAAAAGTACAACTTATGGTGTTGTTTGGTCACATGGGAGGTTGAAACTTGAAAGTAAAGAAGAAAACATGGAAAGAAAGGAGTCCTCCACTTCTTTGTGTAAGCAAGTTTCATGTTAGAAAGAGAAGTTTGCTCAAGTAAATTTCATTGCCAGAAGTTTGCTTGATCTAAATCATCTCTTCGCTCACTCACCTACCTTTGCTTCTCGTGGAGCTTAGCGTAATTTGGATGATAATAGATGAAGGTTGATATATAAATACGGCATATAATATTAGAGAAATTAATTCATTAATTTCTTAATTGGATATTTCTGTTTATGTAATTATCTTATTAGAGGAATTAATTTATTAATTCCTTAATTGGGTATTTCTGTTTATTGAGTGTGCGACTCAGGTTGATGGTTTGAGGTGAGGGTAGCGGTAAGATTAAATTTTTGGACGGGTTTATGGATATTGTTTTTAGCTTGAGTGGTTATGGTGTGGGTATTGGTGGGTGGGTTTAGAGGATGGGGGTATGGAAAGAGTGGTAAAAGAGGAAAGGGTGGGTTGTATGGGCTATTAGTGGTGTCGCTGGACTGTTCCGGTCGACCGGAATGGAGGGCTCGGTCCACTGGAAATTAGCAGTTAGATGGATCTAAGCCCGAGGACAAGGCTATTGAGGACGTGTTGAGTGGTGCAACCGTAGGGGGAAAGAAATGACGTAGATGGAAATCAATTTGGGAGTATTTATGGACTTGGACGACTGAGATGAGTTTGAGTAGATTTGAATGGAAAGATAGATTCAACAAATTTGACATGATGGGATGTGTAGATTTTGGAAGTGGAAAGCTCAAGACAGAGATATGCATTTTGGGTCAAGGAGTACCCAACAAAAACACAAGGATGGATTGAGACTCAAGTTTGTAGCTAGAATATGGACGAAGCCATGGATAGCAGAAACAACCAAAGATACGGAGTTTTGTGTAATTTGGTGGAGAACGGAAAATAGACTCATAAGGAGAGGAAAACAAAAGTGTAGGTGTGGGTATGCGATTAATGGGATACACGGCGGTTGTAAAGGTATAGTTCCAGTATGTGAGCGGAAGTGAGGTATGAGAGAGTAAAAGAAAGACAAGTTTCAACAATATGTCGATGCCGGCGTTCAGAGAGATTATTGTGTTCGGGTACATGTGGGGTGGGGGGGGAGGTAAGATGTGAAATTCCATGAAGAGATAAAAATTGATTTAAGGCTTGATATTTTCCACCATTGTTGGAGTAAAGAGTGACTATGGCGTGTTTGAAGTAATTTTCTACTAGTGCTTTGAAGCGGAGAAAAACATCACAGACATGAGAATTTTTCTTTAAGGGGTAATACCATACATAACGTGTAAAATGATCAACAAAAATAACATAATACTTGAAATCATCAACAGAATAAACGGGGGAGGTCCAAACATCAGAAAATATGATTTATAAAGGGTGAGATGAAACAATTATGGATGTAGAAAAAGGAAGCTTGTGACTTTTATTACTGAAACACGTATGGCAATGAGAGGTTTGTGACGTAGAATAAGGTAAAGAAAATGTTGACATAATATGCTGAAGAATAGGTTATGATGGATAACCTAATCTCGAATGCCACTCGGATGGAGTGGTCTTGACGCTGGAAAAGACGAGTGGAGAAGACAATTTGGCGAGGAGGTTGACCTCTCATAGATGCCATTTTTAGTTTTGTCCGTCAAAAGGATTGCCCCCGTTCTGAGGTTATTCACATGAAAAACAGTGGGTAAGAATTCAATAGAAGCTTGATTAGTATTGCAAAATTGATAGACAAAAATAAGGTTCTTTTTCATGTTAGGCACACAAAGGATATTGTGTAAATTAAAGGTGCGAGTAGGGGTAGGAAGAGTGGTGGAACTGGTATGGGTAATGTGAAGACCCGAGCCATCGCCAATCATAACGTCGTTAGACCCTGCATAAGGAGTGTGAAGCGAAAGATTATTCAAGTCCCCATTGACATAGTGTGACGCCCCACTATCAAGTAGCCATGTGGGGTTGTCTATGGTCTCAAGAGATGTAGAGTGTCCACGTAGTTGCCATGGATAAGCATGACGTGGCACATGTGAATTTGTTGCTCATGGAGCTGATAATGATTTGACAGTGACAAGTCAAAAAAGGGAACATCGCTTCACAGTGTGTTCTTGAGTACCACATCCTTGGCAATACCCAAGATATGGACGTGACATAGGCCAATCATTACGAGGAGCGTTGGTTGGAAGATGAAGAGGTGTCTTCGGAAGCTATTATGGGAGAAAAAGAGAGGGTGGAAGAAACAGGTCATGAGTGTGGCTCTGATACCATATAGAGATTGAAAAATAATGACTTGATTTTATTAAATAAAGGTGAACTATATATACACTTACAAGATGAGATTGAATTGATTTACCAAATATTCTAAATCTAGCTAATTGCCTAATCTATGAGATTTGCTCAATTCCTTTATTGAATTAATTCAATAAACAGAAATACTCAATTAAGGAATTAATAATTGTTGAGAAGCAATAAGGGACTTTAGTCCCACATCAGAAGTTGTAGTATGAAGAGGGGTTGGACCCTCTATAAGTAGTAGCAATAGTCTATTAATAAAATTATCTGAGATTTAGTCCTCATTTTAACTTGGTATCAAAGCCACTCCTTCCCCTCTCCTCCACAAACCCTAGCCACTTTCGAATTCGAAACCCTAGCCGCCAGACCGCTGCCTCCTTCTCGCTGCCTCCAGCCCGCTGCCTCCTCCTCGCTGCCGACCTCCCTACCACTGCCGACCTAACCACCACTGCCGACCTCCCCACCACTGCCGACCTCACCACCACCACCACTGCCGACCTCACCACCACCACTGCCGACCTTTCCACCGGCCGACCACCACCACTGCCGACTTCCCCACCTGCCGACCACCACCACCACCACTGCCGACCACCACCACCACTGCCGAACCCCCCCCACCGAAACCCTAACCCTACTTCTCCCCGTAGCAGCCGCCACACCCCTGTAGCAGCCGCCATACCCTTTTTTTCGAAACCCTAACCCTAATCAGATCAAAAAAAAACAAAAAAAACAAAAAAAAGAAGAAGAAAAAAACGAAAAAAAAAATCAGTACCTTCTTTTTAGAAGATCTACTGCAGTTGCCTTCGAGAATCAGTACCTTCTTTTTAGGAGCTCTACTGCGGTTGCCTTCGAGAATCAGTACCTTCTTTTTAGAAGCTCTACTGTTGTTGCCTTCGAGACTCAGTATCTTCTTTTTAGAAGACCTACTGCTACGCATACGAAATCTCTTTAGATTTTCGTCTTGCTTCTGTTACGAAATCCCTTTAGATTTTCGTACACTCAGAATCCTTCTAGGATTTCTATTGCGGAGTGCTGCATACTTCGCCATGCAAGGAGGCACAACTAAGTTTGGGCTGTCCGAACGCGTCGTAATGACGCGGTTCTAGTTGGTCGCATACACTCCAACATATCAGTGAGGAAGCTAGTTTGTTGTTTCCCTCCTGATCTCTATCTCAACTGTCAGAATATACAGTTGACGAAGACGCTACCTGAGATCAGGATTCACAGCAGATTGCTGACTAAGACGAAGACGAAGCAAACGAAGACGACTCAGGAAACAACAAAATCTCACTGATTACAGTTGCAGAAACCATGGATTCCATCTATGGGAAGTTGACAGCAGAAGAGATGAAGGCCCTGGTCGAGGATCTCCTGACCAAGAGATTACCGGAGGCAACCTCACGCGTGACCCATACTGATGTGGATCCGTCACCGTATAAAATGGGGAAGTTGAAAAAACTGGAGACGAAGCTGGAAGGCACGACCAACTACTTAAAATGGTCGCGGCAGGCGATGCGGACGCTGAATGGACGTGGCTTGGTTGGCTATGTAGATGGCCACACCAAGGCCCCGGTCGATCACTCCTCGAAGGAGTTTGCTATATGGGAGATTGTCAACAATGTCGTGGCTGGTTGGTTGACAGCCTCTTTAACCGACCAAGTGTCGGGTAATGTTGAAGCAATGGAGGGAGCTGCTGATATCTGGAGAACATTGAAAGATATGTACTCCGGTTCAGGTAACCCAATGCGAGTCTTCCAACTGCAGGATAAACTCGATCGGGTAGTCTAAGACGATCGTACCATATCTGAGTACGTCGACTTGTTGAAGAAGTACTGGTCTGATCTTGACCATTATGATCCTCTTGGAATGGAGGATGCTCAGGTTGAACCGGCCTTCGCAAAATATTTCCAGAAATTTCTGGATTATATCTCGCGGCAACGGATGATGAAGTTTTTGAAGGGGCTCAACCCTGCATTTGAGCAACGGAAGAATGTACTTCTTGCGCAACCGAAGCTGCCGACCTTAGAAGATGCCATAGCTGCCATGGCACAAGAAGAAGCACGGTTGAAGCTGATGCCCACCAGGGGCATCTCCCAGGGGGAGCAAGCCGGAGTTACCACATCTGCTCTTGCTACTTTCAACCAGCCTCCTTCTGCGGGTGGCGTTTGCCACAACCGTGGTGACACAGGGCATTACATCCGCTTTTGCCCAAAACCAGCACGGAGTTCCTCGAGTGGTCGGGGTGGACGACGAGGTGGTCGAGGCAGCTACACTGGTGGAAGGGGCACTTACTCTGGAGGCAACACGGCGAATCTGGCAGATGAAGGCCGGGACAATCAGCTGGCGGACATAACTCCATTTGAGAGAGAAGTTCTTGAGAAACTGCGGGGCTCAAAGATTTGTTCTGGTGAACGACAAGTCAATTCTGAGGTGCCGCCCACCTCAGGAGATTACTGCACTTACTTTTCCCAAACCAGTGACGGTATACCTCCGCGTGCTATTGCATCTGTCTCTCAGCCAGTCTGGATTATGGACTCTGGGGCATCCCGCCATGTCACGGGGTCCCGAGGTGAGTTCCGGGAATACTCTAACCTAACGCCGCCAGAAAGCATTCAGACTGCTGATGGTACCTCCAGGCCTGTTATGGGTAAAGGCACTATTGATTGCACTCCTTCCATCACTCTATCTAATGTCTTACATGCTCCTTCCTTTCCTGTCAATCTTATATCCATTAGCGCCATTATCCTTGATCTAAACTGTACTGTTTCCTTTGATATTCCTAAGGTAATCTTTTAGGAGAAGGGAACGGGGAGACGACTGGGCACTGGCACATAGCATAAGGGTCTATGGTACTTGGACAGGAACGGTCTGGACAGAGCACTGGCATCATTGGTTGCGGACACACAACCAGAAGTCCGAAGTCGAAGTGTCGAAGCCGAGCTACTCCTACACCATCAGCGTGTAGGACATTCTTCCTTTTCTGTTATTAGTCGCATGTTTCCATCCTTATATCAAAAAGCGAATAAAGAGTTGTTAGTTTGTGATGCTTGTGAGTTGGAAAAATATACCAGAAGCTCCTATGTGAGTTCTGGGCATCGATGTACTGCTGCTTTTGATATGATTCATTCAGATGTGTGGGGTCCTTGTCCTACAACCGGTGTTAACGGTTATAGATGGTTTGTCACTTTTATTGACTGCTCTATCCGCGTAACGTGGGTCTACCTACTGACGAATAAAAATGACATTTTTGAAGCATTTCAAAGCTTCCATCAACGCGTGAAGACACTATATAATGCTCGTCTTAAGTGTTTCCGATCGGATAATGGGACGGAATATACCCATAAGAGGTTTGCTGCATATTTATCCTCTCATGGCATACTGCATCAAACCTCTTGTGCATATACACCGGCTCAAAATGGTGTTGCAGAACGAAAGAACATGCACCTGCTGGAAGTAGCTCGGACGATGATGCTAGCTATGAATGTGCCTAAATACTTGTGGGGGTAGGCTGTCTTGACAGCCTCTTATCTCATCAATAGGGTGCCCTCTCAATTGCTGGACTGGAAGACGCCGTTGGAAATGCTCACGGAAACAACTGCATACACCGTTCCTCCGAAAGTATTTGGATGTGTATGCTTTGTCTATGATAACAGACCTGGAGTTGGTAAGCTGGATCCTAGAGCAGTAAAGTGTGTCTTTGTTGGGTACACCGGGACACAGAAGGGTTATGTATGCTGGAGCCCGGTGGAACGAAAGCTGTTTGTAAGCATGGACGTTACATTCAGAGAGGTGGAACCATATTATGGTTCAGATGAGGGCTTCGCGTTTGGAAACACACCTAATACAGCGGGTGTTAGCCGTGAGGGGGAGATAATACGTCCAAGCGTGGTCGTCGGATCGGTACCTTGTCCTGTTGTTGCAAATTGGAAGAAAAGAGGAGAAAGCATCAGTAATACCGATACGGAGGATGAAGAAGACGATACATATATTACGCAAGGGGAGAAGCAGACAAGGGAAAAAGAGCTCCAAGTGTACAGAAGACGACAACAGAGGTCCAGTACTGTGTCGTGCCCTGTGCCAAATATGCCAAGTCCCTCGTCTACTCCTGCCCCAACTCCTGAAGATGTTACTCCCATACCGGATCACTCGGATTCGGAAGCGGGTCTCTCCGACTCGGATGGTATGCTTTCCCCATCACCCATTGCTCCCTTAAGGAGGTCTTCTCGCATTAATGCGGGAAAGCCTCCTATTCGTTATCAAGATTATGAACATGATATCGCCAACTACTTGTCTTATTCTAATATCTCTCCGACTTATCAAGCCTTTCTCACTTCGTTAGACTCCACTTCTTTACCTAAGAATTGACAGGAAGCAAAGAAGGACCCAAGATGGAAAGCTGCAATGATGGAAGAACTTGGGGCACTAGAGAAAAATAAGACATGGGAGCTGGTGCCATTACCTGAAGGGAAGAAAGCTGTGGGATGCAAAAGGGTGTACACAGTGAAGGAGACACCAGAAGGAAAAGTTGAGCGGTACAAGGCGAGACTGGTCGCAAAAGGCTATACCCAGACATATGGCATTGACTACGATGAGACTTTTGCTCCAGTAGCTAAGATGAGTACCGTAAGAACCCTGGTCTCCATTGCAGCAAACTATGGGTGGAAGCTACACCAGTTGGATGTAAAGAATGTATTCCTCCATGGAGACCTACAAGAAGAAGTGTACATGGAACCCCCTCCGGGGTGCTACTTTGTGTCCGATTCAGATAAAGGGACGTCACATGGCAAGGTATGCAAGCTGAAGAAGTCGTTGTACGGGCTAAAGCAATCTCCTCGAGCCTGGTTTGACAGATTCAGAAAGGCTGTCACTGGCATGGGGTACCATCAGACAAATACAGATCACACGGTCTTCCTCCAGCATGCAAGAGGCCACATAACTATACTTGCTGTATATGTGGATGATATAGTAATCACAGGTGATGATGCTGATGAGATCACTAAGCTGAAGTCGAAACTCGCTAAGGAGTTTGAGGTGAAGGACTTAGGACAGATGATATACTTTTTAGGTATCGAGGTGTGTGATGGTGAACAAGTGTCACGACCCGCACCCGCTAAAAGGGCACGTGACGCGACAACGCCCAGCCCTCACTGAAAAATCGGCGTGGAACGCTGTGGATTTTTCTACTTCTAAACAGTTTATATATATATAACAAAAACCTGTCGAGAATATGGTCAACTCCGAACGGAGGACAAGCAATGAATATATATACGAGTACTCAATCACGACTCTAAGATAACAAAGTAAAGACTGAAATGAAAAGACAATAAGTCGATAAAATAATATATAACCTGTCAAGTCCAACACAAGAATATATACAAGACCAAGTCTCTAATACAGTCCATAATAAAAACAGTCTCAAAAGTAGCTGGAGACAAAGTCCAGTACAAAAGACCTACTCTAACTAAGCAAGGGGTAAGGTCTCGCCAGGCGGAGCTAAGCCCTGCTGGACCAAAGTCTCCAGGTCTAGGCCCACTACGTCATCCGGACCGTAGTAGGTAGAATAGTCTCCCTCGTCTGCATCTATAATATTTTTAACATATCCTGTCAGGATGGAACGAGTACAATCTACTAACAACAGTTCACAAGATATGACAAAAGTTATAAGACAGTAAATAGAGAGTATATACAAGAAAATCATGGAATGTACATGTGAGTATCATGGCAAGGTAAGCTGTAAAACTAGAGCTAGAACAAGGCAAGTAAACTGATTATGGCATGTACAAGAATCAAGAATCATATCTCTAGGTGTGTGAGTACTAGCTACAACATGTGGCCGGATTGGGTCTGCACAAGGTTATGATCAGCCAATCCCACGTGGAGTGTAGGATTGGTAGCATTCAAGGTCTACAAGAATAAACAAGGTGGGTAATGACCACACATCTACACTAGTACTCCCCGTCCCCGACTGGTAGAGTGGATCCAAGCAAGACACGTTATGACACGGGATTCTACGAGAAGGGAGCAAGTCTTCTCGAGAATCGATGTCCATATACTGCACAAGAACTACAAGGGGGCTTGCACAAGATATACCAAGATAACGAGGAATAACATCTCATGTCGGGATCCATGAATACCAATCCGTGTGACCAATGTGTCGAGAACAAGCATATCCACACTAATTACATGAATCATAACAATCATTATAAATTGGAAAAGTATCAGAGAATATACTCGCCTGAAATATGATATGGTACGTCAACCGGAGCAAATGCAGCATCTCGAGGACCTATAGAGAACAAGACGTATCAATACTATACTTAGGAAATAAAATCAAATCAGTTTGAATCCTATTAAGTTATTCTAGGTCAAGACGCATTAAACTAGGTTGTACGGGGTCAAACTAAGTCATATTAGGTCTAACTGGATCAAACTGGGTCAATGCAAGTCAAACGGAATCAATCGGGATCGATTTGAGTCAACAGTTGACTTTTTGGTCAACCGGTCAACTCTGGTCAACCGTGGTCAACTGTGGTCAACCCTAGGTCAACTCTAGGTCACTGGTGACTAACAGTTGACTTTTGGTCAACTGCACAAGTCTAATGGAATTTGGGACTAAATTGGGTAAAGTGTTGACCCATAGTTGACTTTTGGCCTAAAAAGTCAACCGTGGTCAACCGGGGTCAAGACTAGGTCTAGACGGCTATTTCTACCCATTACCAACCTCTACAACCCATATCCAAGTCCATCTTGGACTTCGAAACTCATATCTTGGCCGTAGGCCAAATTCCTATTTTACCCTTAAAAAGGGCAAAAATTCAACTTCGGCGATTAGCTAGTTAACCTACCTACGCTTGATATTTTGACCCGATCTCCCCAGGGTAGTAAGGTACTAGCCTATAGGTATATTATCTACCAAAATACTTAGGTAAAGTTGACGTCTAGTCCACCTTACGGCCCGTTGTCAAAATCTTGAATATTTCAAGATACGCACCGATACGGCGCGATACCGGCGCCCTACGACTCCGATTCCCACTCGGGAGCCTACCCGCAAAATCTAAATCACGTATTCTTGCCCCACGCCAAGTTTCAACTCAATCCGATACTCCGAGCTCCGTTTCGCCCTCTAACTCGGTTTTCCTCTATTTCTATTCTAGCTTTCTACCTATTCTTCTAACTTCTTCCAATCTTTCCTCCTAACCTCTAATTCTTTTCTAACTTCTCATTCCATAATCTTCTTCTACTCTTCTCTACGATTCTAACCATATATAATACATATATATATATATATATCTATATATATACATATATGTATAGATGAAAAGGGGGGGGGGGGGGGGGGGGTTTAAATAGGCTTAAAGGAGGAAAAAGGGGGGGGGGGGGGGGAGGGGGGGGGGGGGGGGGGGGGTAGCTGCTGTTTGCAGCAGCTATTTGCAGCTGCTGCTGCTGCCTTTATTCTTCTTCTACTTCACTTCTTCATCTCTTCCTCCTCTCTACTTCTATCTCTCTATATATATATCTATATCTATATATATATATATATCTATCTATATATATATATATATATATCTATATTTTTTTATTTTTTTTTTACACATATATATATACTCTATCATCCATCCAACTCCACAAACACACACTCCTCTATACATACCTATACATACACACACACACATCTCCATATACATATATATATACACACACACACATATATATAAAAAAAAAAATATATATATATATATAAATATATATATATATATATATATATATATATATATATATATATATATATATATATATATATATAGACACACACTCACAAACACTCACACAAGCACTCTCTTGACACCAATACCACTACCACTCTCTCATTCCTCTACACACACAAATACTTATATATAATACATACACATATATATAATCTAATATCCATCCCTCTACCTATATATATATACACACACACATATAGGTATACTTTTAGATATATATATATATACATATATACACACACACTCTCACAAACACATACACACACTCTCACTCTCACACACTCACACAAGCTCACTCACACTCTCACCAACACTCTCATGGCACAAACACCACCACCACCAATCTCTACATACACACAAATACATATATACAAATACATACACACATATATATATATACATATATATACATATATAAATACCACTCTCAAACACACACACCCTCTCACACTCTCTCACACACACTCACACAAGCACACACACACTCCCTACCACTCTCACACACCACCACCACTCTCCCAAGACACCCATACATATCAACATACATATATACCTACACATATATATCTATATATATATAAATATACTACTCTAGTTAGAAAACCCCCAAATAAATCTTCTAACCTAGATTCTAGGAAACCTAATAAATTCTAGGGGCAAAGTGTGGAGAATTCTCTCCTCTATCATTATTGTGAAGGCAATATATGAAAAAGAGAATTAAATAGAGAATTATGAACATACCTAGGTTGGTTTTCTTGGAGGAAAGGAAGCTTGGGAAGAAGAAGGAAATTTGAGAGAGAGAGAGAGAGTTTGCTTAGAGGAGAAGAAAAAAGGGGGGGGGGGAGAACTCCTTATGGCCGGCCATGTGGGGGGGGGGGGGGGGGGGGGGGCTTGGTAGGTTTGGGTGTGGATCCACTAAGCCTCCTACCCAATAAACTTAGTTTGGTTCGGTTCGGGTTTGGTTCGGTTTGATTTCTAAATACTAATTAAGCTCTAAAATGACTAATTAAGCCATGGAAAATAGGGTTTAAGATTTCTAACCTAATTATGATGGTATGTGGGCTAAGCCCAGCTAGTATGGGGGTTCCACTAGGGTCCAGGCTACCCGGGTCTCCAATTTGGGTCCGAATTGGATAAAATCCAAACCAACCCAAATAAATCCCAAAAAATCACATAAAATCAAATAAAATTCCTAAAAATTATAAAACTTGAAAAATGACGAAAATACTCCTAATTTGAAAACTGGGGGTGACAACAAGGAATTGTTCTCTCACAAAGGAAATATGTACTAGATCTGCTGAATGAGACAGGGATGCTGGGATGCCGAGCAGCAGTCACTCCAATTGACCAGAAGTGCAAGATGGAAGCAGAAGCAGGAGAGCCTGTTGATCACGAAAGGTATCAAAGGCTAGTAGGCAGACTGATTTATCTAGGGCATACTCGCCCTGATATCTCATTTGCAGTAAGCGTTGTAAGCCGCTATATGCATCCAAGAACGGGTCATATGGATGCAGTATTTCAGATCCTAAGATATCTGAAAGGGACGTCGGGAAAAGGACTGTGGTTCAAGAAGAATGGATGCACAGATATTGAGGAATACTGTGATGCAGACTGGGCAAGCTGCATAGACGACAGAAGGTCTACCACGGGGTACTGTGTTTTTGTAGGAGGAAACCTGGTTTCATGGAGAAGCAAGAAACAGTCAGTGGTAACACGGTCGACAGCTAAAGCAGAATACAGAGCAATGGCTCTAGGGGTGTCAGAACTGCTATGGGTGAAAGCACTGCTGACAGAGTTAAAGTTGGATAAGGGGACACCGTTGCATCTTCTGAGCGATAGTCAAGCCGCAATAAGTATAGCGAATAATCCGGTTCAGCATGACAGAACGAAGCACATCGAAATCGATCGATTCTTTATCAAGGAGAAGCTGGAGCAAGGGATACTGAAGATTAGCCATGTCCGCTCAGAAGAACAAGTGGCAGACTGTCTGACTAAGGGTCTTAGTTCATTAAGTCTGTCAAAGCTTTGTAACAAGATGGGGATGATTAATATCTATCGCCCATCTTGAGGGGGAGTGTTGAGAAGCAATAAGGGACTTTAGTCCCACATCAGAAGTTGTAGTATGAAGAGGGGTTGGACCCTCTATAAGTAGTAGCAATAGTCTATTAATAAAATTATCTGAGATTTAGTCCTCATTTCAACTATAATTTAATTCCTCTAATAAGATAATTTCATAAACAGAAATATCCAATTAAGGAATAAATGAATTAATTCCTCTAATATATAACTCGTTAACAAACATAAATATATCTTCTTAAGGATTTGCAAATTGTATTTCTATGAAATTGGACTTCAAATTCCTGAAGCAAATACTGGAATCAAATTCTGAACTTGTGATAAAAAGAGCTCATAAACTTTAGGAGCCTGTACTAAGCCTTTAACTTTTGTACAGGCATTTAATGGGAAGAAGTGGGAGAAGTTTAATAGTGAGAAAGTTGCATTGTTAGCTTACGCTCGAATCCAGGGAAAACCGGCACTCATTGCCCACTTTCAGAACTTTAGCCTCATGAACGAAGACAAGCGATGCCGTCCTATTCTCTTCCATGAGGGACAAGAAACTATTGACAAGGTAAATTTATGTAGGAATATGGATTATGTTCTTTATATAATTTTGTTTCTCAGAGTAAGTTGGTTCTCCTAGGGTTTTTCTACTTTGCACACCAATATTGCTGGAATTATATCAGAAATATATCGCAAGGATATGTGATACCATAATCATGTTTCAAAGCATTGTCCAAGCTGTTTAGCAGTCATGTTATACATATTTCTTGACCAGTAATAATATCATTGGTTATTAAGGCTAATATTGGTAATTGGTATAACAAGCAAATTTTGTCATGTGTGCAAAGTTTATTTTGATTTTTCAACAGTAGTAATATCCTCAGTGATCAAGGGGCCGGAACATTGGTAACTCTTTTGGTCTGAAGTCTTCAATGTACATGCATGTATCATCATGCAACAGCTTTACATCATTGAGTCCCTCAGTGGTACATCTCCTCTAACCCTTTTTGTATTGCATACCACCATATTACCTTGAAAAAAGTCGACAGCTTGAGAAAAAATGAGGCCTCTTTCTCCTTTGTCGTGCATCTTTGAGGTGCTAATGACATTTATTAGTTTTCAAGGTTTATGGCATCTTAACCTTTGGTACGCCAAAGTATTATTAGCATGGGTAGTTTCTTAGCAGTATTGACTGTGGGAGAATTCAATAATACGTAATGGTCATGCAGGAACTCTACCCATCAAATGGTTTGAATATTTACGTGCGTCAGCAGGACGGATCCTTTTCAGGTGATTCACCTGGAAGCCCAGCACAGAAAAATCCAGATGAGAAGCCAGACAAGTCCATCCCGTCTAGTAGTAGTTCAGGAGACGTCAACTTATTTTCATGATTAACGAGGCTGTTGTGAATACTAATTGCTGATTAAGTACTTTCAAGTGTAAATTGCACGAGAAGACGAACTGTTGCAGAAAATATATAGGAGGATGTGCATCCACTTTTCAAGCTACGGGTGCGCCATTGCACATATGAATCAATACCGTGAATGAAACATTGTAAATTTAGTGATCATTTAAGGAAACCTTAAAGGAATAAGGTGGAATGTACAGGCGAAATCGAGGAATGTCTCCATTGTTCCTAACTTGTCTCTAGCCGGGGAGTGGAGAGCAGTGTTATATGAGAAACATTGTGGCATTTTGAATTTGTACAAAAATGCCCCTTTATTTGGTCATTGGAACATGTAACTGTGTATTATGTACAATTCTACTTGTTCCAACTTTTATCTATGTTAAACAGAAAATAATGTCTAGATCCCAAACTCATGAATAGAAGCAAGTTTGTGCATAGTTATATATTGTCTTTGGTTAACTTAGGTGCAACTGAAGCTCTTTTCATGCACTGTTAGAGGTTTCCTTGTGTACTTATAGGTGGCAACTATAGAAAGGAATGCTCACTTTGGTCGTTACTCAATAGAAATTATCTAATTATTCTATGTATTTATGTAGAGAATAATTGTTGTATATTTTATTGATTGGCTACTCCACTACTTATAGGGAGTCTAGCTCCTCTTCATACTACATTTTCCAATGTGGAACTAAATCCCTTATTAGTTCTCAACACTCCCCCCTCAAGATGGGCGATAGATATTAATCATTCCCATCTTGTTACATAGCTTCGACAGACTTAATGAAGTAAGACCCTTAGTCAGACAGTCTGTCACTTGTTCTTCTGAGCGAACATGATCAATCTTCAGTATTCCTTGTTCCAGCTTCTCTTTGATGAAGAATCGATCGATCTCGATGTGCTTCGTTCTGTCGTGCTGAACTGGATTGTTAGCTATACTTATTGCAGCTTGACTATCGCTCAGAAGACGTAACGGTGCTCCCTTGTCCAGCTTCAACTCTGTCAGCAACGCTTTCACCCACAGCAACTCCGACACTCCTAAAGTCATAGCTCTGTATTCGGCTTCAGCTGTAGACCGTGCTACCACTGACTGTTTCTTGCTTCTCCATGAGACCAAGTTTTCTCCTATAAAGACACAATATCCCGTGGTAGACCTTCTATCGTCTATGCAGCTCGCCCAGTCTGCATCGCAGTATCCCTCAACTTCTATACATCCATTCTTCTTGAACTATAGCCCTTTCCCTGGCGTCCCTTTCAGATATCTCAAGATCTGAAACATTGCATTCATATGATCCGTTCTTGGATCATGCATGTAGCGACTTACTACACTCACCGCAAATGAGATATCAGGGCGAGTGTGTCCCAGATAAATCAATCTCCCTACAAGTCGTTGATATCATTCACGATCAACTGGCTCTCCTGCTTCTGCTCCCAACTTACACTTCTGGTCAATTGGAGTGACTGCTGCTTTGCATCCCAGCATCCCTGTCTCCTTCAGCAGATCTAGTGCATATTTTCTCTGTGAGAGAACAATTCCTTGTTCGCCTTCACACACCTCGATAGCTAGAAAGTACCTCATCGCTCCTAAATCCTTCACCTCAAACTCCTTCGCGAGTTTTGACTTCAGTTTAGCGATCTCGACTTCATCATTACCTGTGATTACTATATCATCCACGTATACAGCAAGTATAGTAATGTGGCCTCTTGCATACTGAAGAAAGGCCGTATGATCTGCATTTGCTTGATGGTATCCCATGTTTGTAACAGCCTTTCTGAATCTGTCAAACCAGGCTCGAGGAGATTGCTTGAGTCCATATAACGACTTCTTTAGTTTGTACACTTTTCCATGCGCTGTCCCTCCGTCTGATTCTGTAGCGTAGCACCCTGGCGGGAGTTCCATGCACACTTCTTCTTGTAGGTCCCCATGGAGAAAGGCATTCTTCACATCTAACTGGTATAGCTTCCACCCATAGTTTGCTGCAATAGAGACCAGAGTTCTTACGGTACTCATTTTCGCTACTGGAGCAAATGTCTCATCATAGTCGATGCCATATGATTGTGTGTATCCTTTTGCAACCAACCTTGCCTTGTATCGTTCCACTTTTCCTTCTGACGTCTCCTTTACTGTGTACACCCATTTGCATCCCACAGTTTTCTTCCCTTTGGGTAATGGAACCAGCTCCCACGTCTTATTTTTCTCCAGTGTCCCATGTTCTTCCATCATTGCAGCTTTCCATCTTAGATCTTTTTTTGCTTCCTGCCAACTTTTGGGCAACGAAAGTAGAGTCTAATGATGCAATGAAGGCTCGATAATTCGAAGAAATGTTAGAATAACACAGGTAGTTGGCAATATCATGTTCATAATCATCAAAACGACTAGGAGCCTTACCTGCATTGATGCGAGAAGATCTCCTTAAGGGATCAATAGGAGGTGGAGAGATCATACCATCAGAGTCAGAGAGATCCGCATCAGAATCAGATGGATTCAGTGCGGGGCAACATCTTCAAGAGTTGGAGCAGGAGTAGACGAGGGACTTGCTACAGTAGGCACAGGGCATGGTACAGACACAGTACTGGACTTATGCTGTCTCCTTCTGTAAACTTGGAGCTCCTTTGCCATTGTCTGTTGCTCCCCCTGTTTAACATATGTATCTTCTTCATCTTTTGTATCGGAGTCACTGCTTTCTCCCCCTATCGTCCAGTTTTCCACAACCGGACATGGGACCGATCCGACCACTACAGATGGGCTTATTTTCTCCCCTTCACATCTAACACCCTCTGTGTTAGGTGTGTCACCAAACGCTGAACCGTCATCCGAACCATAATATGGTTCCAGTTCTCTGAATGTAACGTCCATGCTTACAAACATCTTCCGCTCAACTGGGCTCCAACATGCGTATCCCTTCTGAGTTGTCGTGTACCCGACAAAGACACATTTAACCGCTCTAGGATCCAGTTTGTCAACTCCTGGCCTATTATCTTGGACAAAACATACACACCCAAATACTTTCGGTGGAACAGTGTATGTGGTTGCACCAGTAAGCATCTCCAATGGTGTCTTCCAGTCCAATACCTGAGATGATATTCTGTTGATGAGATAAGAGGCCGTTAACACTGCCTGCCCCCATAAGTGTTTCGGGACATTCATAGCCAGCATCATCGTCCGTGCGACCTCCAGCAGGTGTCTGTTCTTCCGTTCGGCCACACCATTTTGTGCCGGTGTATAGGCACATGAAGTTTGGTGTAGTATTCCATGAGTGGATAAATACTCAGCAACCTTCTTATTTGTATACTCCGTCCCATTGTCAGACCGTAAGCACTTAATTCTAGTGCCATATTGTGTTTCTACCCGACGATAAAAGTTTCGAAACGCCTCAAAGATATCACTTTTATTCTTCATAAGGTAGACCCATGTCACGCGAGTATAACAATCAATAAAAGTGATGAACAATCAAAAATTGTTAATATCGGTTATAGGACAAGGGTTCCATACGTCCGAATGTATCATATCAAATGCAGCTGAACTTCTACTTCCTGAACTCACATACGTACTTCTGGTATGTTTACCCAACTCACATGCATTACAAAATAACTTCTCTTTAATAGCCCTTTGGTATAAGGACGGATACATGCGACTAATAATTTTAAAAGAAGAATGACCGACACGCTGGTGGTGGAGTAGCAATTCATCTTCTACACTGCGCCGTGAATCTTCCGGTAGTGTGTCTGCTACCAGAGATGCCAATGCTTTGTCCAATCCAGTCATGTCCAAGTACCACAGTCCCTTATGCCATGTTCCAGTCCCTAGTCGTCGTCCTATCCCCTTCTCCTGAAAAGTCACCGTAGGAATGTCAAAGGAAACAGTACAGTTAAGATCAAGAATAATGACAATAATAGAAAGAAGATTGACAGGAAAAGACGGAACATGTAAGACATTGGTGAGAGTCAGAGAAGGGGTACATGCGACAGTGCCTTTACCCATGACAGGGCTGGAGTTACCATCAGCAGTCTGAATGCTCTCCAGCGTCGGTAGGTAAGTATAGTCCTGGAACTCACCGCGGGACCCCGTGACATGGCGAGATGCCCCAGAGTCCATAATCCAACCTGGTTGGTGGACAGCTGCTGCAAGAGCACGCACAGGAATACCGGTGCTGGTTTGGGCAAAGCAAGTGATGTGATCCTCCGAGGTAGATGACGCCCCATGACTGCCGTCCGAACCCAGCTTCGTGCTGCGTAACTTCGCGAGGAACTCCTCAAGAGGGGTTAACTCAGCCAGTTGATTTTCTCCCCCTTTCTCCGTCAGATTAGCTTTGTACCCTCCAGAATAATTTTCCCTTCTACCAGCATAACCGCCTCTACCACCTCGACGTCCTCCGCGGCCCCGTCCACGATCACTCGACGGACTTTGTAAGGATTTTGGACAAAATCTGATGTAATGCCCCGAGTCACCACAGTTGTGGCAAATACCAGCCACAGAGGGAGGCTGATTGAAGGCGGCAAGGGCAGACTTGTCAACAGCGGCTTGCTCCCCGTAGAAATAGCCCTTGTTGGGCATCAACTTCAATCGAGCCTCTTCTTGTGCCATGGCAGCTATGGCTTCTTCTAAGGTTGGAAGCATGGGCTGTGCGAGGAGGACATTCCTTCTATGCTCAAACACAGGGTTAAGACCCTTCAAGAACTTCATCATCCGTTGTCGCGAAATATAATCCAAGAACTTTTAAAAATGTTTCGCAAAGACAGGTTTGACTTGTGCATCTTCCATCCCAAGAGGATCACAGTGATCCAGATCAGACCAGTACTTCTTCAACAGTGCTGCATACTCAGAGATGGTACGGTCGTCCTGGGCTACGCTATCAAGTTCATCCTGCAGTTGGAAGATCCGCATAGGATTGCCTGAGCCTGAGTACATGTCCTTCAAAGTCCGTCATATATCAGCAACAGCCTCCATCGTCTCGACATTGTCCGACACCTGGTCGGTCAAGGAGACCGTCAACCATCAAGCCACAATATTGTTGACAATTTTCCAAATAGCAAACTCCTTTGAGGAGGGATCATCTGGTGCCTTGGTTTGGCCATTGACGTAGCCAACCAAGGCTCGTCCTTTCAGCGTCCGCATTGCCTGCCGTGACCATTTCAAGTAGTTGGACGTTCCCTCCAACTTCGTCTCCAGCTTGTCCAACTTCTCCATTTTGTAGAGTGACGGATCCACATCAGTAAGGATCACACGTGGGATTGCCTCGGTTAATTTCTTTGATAAAATATCATTAACCAAGGCCTTCATCTCTTCTGCAGTCAGTTTACCACTGATCGAATCCATGGTGTCTTCAACTGTGATTCGTCGTCGTCGTCTTCATCTGCTTCGTCGTCGTCGTCGTCTTCGTCGGCTTCATCGTCGTCGTCATCTTCGTCGGCTTCGTCGTCGTCGTCTTTATGTAAAGTCTTCAACAGAGACCTTACGAATGCGCGATTAACGTGGCCAACACCGGCGCGCGTATGTAGATCCTAATTTGCAGATCGAGAACGGAAAAACAAAAAATATTTTGTAATTCCGGAGGGCGTAATCTAGGAACAGATGGTGCAAATAAAGCATTTGACGTCCATCCGTCTTCGAATAACCGTCCACATAATCTCTCACGCAAATTAGGATTTTTTTTTCTTTTTTTTCTCGAAAAAAAAGGGGAGGGGGGGGCAGCAGTTGGGTCGGAAGAGGGTGGGGGGGGGGGGGGCTTCGGGGGGGGGGGGGGGGCAGGGGGGACGTCGGGGCAGCAGGGGGGGGGGGTCGCCGGAGGGGGGGGGCAGAGGCGGGGGCGTCGAGGGGGGGGGGGCGGCGTCGGCGGGGGGGGAGGGGGGGTGCCAGGGGGGGTTGTCGGCAGCAGGGGGGGTCGCAGGAGGGGGGGGGGGGCGTTGGGGCAGCAGGTGGGGGCGTGGGTGGGGGGGGGGGGGGGGGCGTCGGCGGGACGAGGGGGGGGGGTGGGCGTGTTTGCCGGGTTGGAGAAGGGGTGGAATTTTTTTTTTTTTTTTTGTGGTTATGGCTCTGATACCATGTAGAGAATAATTGTTGTATATTTTATTGATTGGCTACTCCACTACTTATAGGGAGTCTAGCTCCTCTTCATACTACATTTTCCAATGTGGGACTAAATCCCTTATTAGTTCTCAACAATTTATGTGGATTCTAGTGGAAAGGGTCGAGTATCTTCATGCGCCAGTCATCCTGAAATGGAGAAATCACTGGCTGCTGGGCAATGTTGCATCTGTGACTATTTGTATTAGAATTATATATGTTTGTACAGATTAAGAATCACGATATAGGTTGACCATCATTGTTCTGTTTAAAATAGCGAATAATGTCGAAATGAATCAAGCGTCGATAATATATGATGACTTGTGTTAAGTAGTGGATTTGTTCAGGTACTCTAGTATTGTGTAAGTTTACATGATGACTTGTTCATCCTCTCGTCTCTGACTCTGTGTGTTTGTATGCGAGCGCCGCTAACTCGCTCCAAATTTAAATGCATACATTCAAACATCTGATATCGTCACTGAAAGTTTTGTGTATAAAAGGCCATGTGCTGGTGGGAAGATGAGCTAGGAGAGGTCAAAGAAACAGGAGTTGTTGTAGTAGCCTTTCGGCACAGCACTATTCAAAAGACAAAGAGGAAGGGGTAAGAAGGAAGAGTTGATTATTATGCAACCCTGCCCAAAGTGTGGTCAGTTAGTTACTTTAGGACTTGAGGATTTTGAATTTTGAGGCCGCCTGGTCCGATTGTTTGCATGCGTTGTTCCAAATTTTCATTTGTTGATCTGTTTTAACTAAAATTCATTGTGTAGGAGAGCATCTTGTATGATGATGATTGGCAAAATCCCGCAAGTTCTTAATCTAGATCTGCATTTTTTGCAAGCAGTGTTGAAGAGTATTTTTCTGGATATCAAATATACCTTACGATATTACGCAATTTAAAAGGTAAAAAAATTAAGTTGCAGTCAATTTGGCTTCAACTTTACTATTGCAAGCTGCAACTCGTGGCCCATGGTGCAGTACAGCCATCCAAGCACCCAGCACTTTATTTTGATGCAAGCAAATCTGGGCGATGAAGCTTAGATAATGTTTTATAAAGCCTTCCATGAAACCAACATGAGGAGTACAGCTTCGACACCTGCATATTCTCAAATCCCAATTGGTTGCAGTAGTAGGTTGCTCTAGCTCCTAGGAACCAGGAGATAAGAAAATCCCCTAAAGACCTTTTTTAACCTGAGGCTAAGAAGAGAATATTTAGAGGAAAAGAGAAAGCAAGAGTACTCCAGTGACCAACTGCTCAAATCTCAGCCATCATCATCTTTCCCATTAGATTTAGTCACACACAACAGTGAAAGGATTAGCATCCCCTCAGAAAAGAGAGGTTCCCACAACACTAAAACAACCATCATCATCATTATAGCCATCATTACACAAGTACCTAACACACACACACACACACTGACAGACAGAAGAAGCCTTCAACTCCAAACCATCTCTTCCTTCCTTGTCCAATGTTTAGTTTCTTCTTGTTCTCTTCCTCTGTTCAAGAAGAAAACCTCTTGATTCTTCTCCCATACATATAATAGAAGAAAAGAGTTAGATTCCACCTGTTTGTTAAGAAAGTGGTAACTCTGTAGCAATATAAAAAGAGAGATCGATCGAAGAGATGGGCGTGAAGGCCATACACTGCTTCATCTTCCTTCTGGCTTCTCTCTTCTCCTCTGGTGAGTGAGTGCTAATTTGCAATATCAACGTTAATGTTACTGTCTAGCTATATTATATAGAAAAGTAGATCGAAAACTACATGTTTCTATTTATTGTTTTGTTCTTGTTTTCTTCTATATATAAACTGTTTATTGGTTAATGATCACTTCATGGATCTATCTCAATTTTGTTATATCTTGTTTTTTTTGACAAGAAGGTCAGTCTCTTGACTGTCCCAGGCCTGGATTCAGAATCAGGATCTCCTCCCTTATACCCTATGTTGTAGGAATACGGACACGGATACCGAAAAGGACACAGTACTGACACAGGATATGAATATTTTCAAATATGTTGTACGGATACGGACACCGGTGTAGATACGGACACCATTTTTGTCGTATCCATGCAACATAGTTTACACCAAAGGTCTTAACCAGTTAGTTACCCAAACCTTGCTTTTGATATAGCTTGTTGTATAAGCCTTCTAGCAAGTATAGGGAATAAAAGTTCATTTCTTGAGTATGCAACTTTTCTGCTTAGATACACTAAAAACTTGAGGTATTAGCAGAACTATTCTCCTTAATATAAGTGTACTGATGGAGCTTACTGGTTCTAATACTGACTTCCATATATATATATATCGAGCAGGAACACTTGCCAAAGAATTGGAGGACAAGACTCATAATAGCTTATCATCTCATCCAGCATTTCACCTCAAAATTTCAAGATTAGATGACCTTCCAACAAGAAATCCCACAGGTCACAGAGGAGAGGTCCAAAACTTTCCTTCTTCACAGAGGCTGCTATTTCCTGTGTCCGAACCGGAGTCGCTAGACACAACGCCCCAACTGGATGTTATAACTCCACTGACGACAGTCCCGACGATCAACCCCGCAACAATGCCAACATACTCCGATCCAACTTCGACGATGAATCCAGTTACGAATCCATATACAACTCCAATGACCACTCCAACAAATCCTGTTACAGGTCCATACACAACTCCAACAACTACCCCAACAAATCCATACACGTCTCCGATGACAGGAACTCCAAGTTCGTCCACGGGACGGAGCTGGTGTGTCGCTAGCCAGAGCGCTTCGCAAACCGCACTGCAGGTTGCTCTGGATTACGCCTGCGGATATGGGAGCGCAGATTGCTCGGCTATTCAACAAGGCGGGAGCTGTTTCAACCCTAACACGTTACGGGATCATGCTTCCTTTGCGTTCAATAGCTACTACCAGAAGAATCCAGTTCCAACTAGCTGTAGTTTTGGAGGTGCTGCTCTGATTACCAACACGGATCCAAGTGAGACTTCTTTTCAACCTTTCCTGCACCAATGTTTAGGACTCTTCTTGAAGCAAATCCATTTTCTATTTCTGTGTGATGTATCAAGTTAAGGAACTACTCATCTGATTCTCTATCTATTCTCTTACAGACAAGTCTTGGAAATGTGAACAAAGGGCAGTAGGACATACTTATCAAAATATTAGCCCTATGTAAATTTTCCAATAATAGCATTAAACATCATCATCCCAAAGTTTTAAAATACCAAACACATCAACACCCTTCAAGTAATAGCAACTACGTTATTCTTTATTTTCCTTTTACATAACTTCAATCTAGCAGTGTTCTTGATTTTCCTTGCCTCCTCTTCGTTGCTCTCTGTTTTTTTTTTTTTTTTTTTTTTAAATATTTTAATTTCGGTACATTGAATTGAAATTTGAAGCACTAAACTAATATGTCCCTCTCCAATAAGAATTACACTTTATCTCAAGTAACTTGTATTTATAAAAAGTTGAATAAAGTAGTTTGCGTAATCTGTTTAGACAAAACCGTAGGTCTAATATGCGGGCATTTCTTTTCCTCTTCATTCTTGCAGGTTCTTCGGGATGTCAGTATCCTTCACAAAGGTAAGTTTTCGCCATCAATATGGTATTTCAAGATATTTCTATAAACACAATCTCTATCCAAAATTTTACGATCAAGTAACTTATTTTGATACTTCTATTTACAGCACAAGCTCGTCCATTCTCAACACGACTAACCCAACCGGATCAACAGTTTTTGGATCATCTCCTCCAGATTATGGTGGCATCTCCAATTCAAGAAGCATGTTGCCATGCTTCACCCAACAAGTGATACTTTTGCTATGGTTTGTCTACTTAAAGGTATAGAAATAGATAGTGCACCAGAATATCATCTAAGGGAACTGATCTGTAAGATGGCTCTTGTCCACTTCTACAAGTTTGCATCCACTGTAAGAAGACAGCTTTCCAGGCAGATAAGAGGAAAAGATTGGTGATGCTGTGTCATTGAAGCTCCTATGTTTCTATAAAGGCCATCATCATCATCAGTTCAGACATATGTTCTCTGCTATAGAGTTCCTACCTGTAGATGTTAGGAATCACTACTTTTTGCAATCTATTATTCTTAGGGAAAGAGACTGCCATATCAGAAATGTCTGCCGCTCCTAGCTTTCTTTTGCCTAGCTACGCGCCTTGCTTTCCTGAGGGGGTCACGACTTCCTGCTTCCCAATTTACATTTTGGTGGCTATAATGTTTCTTGATGTGATGTGCCGATAAATTTCATTTGTTAACTTGGGGATGTGTACAAAACTGGACTTAATGAATGGAAGCAGGAATTTTTTTGGTTATTTATAAGGGCGTATTATATTTTGATCAGGGTTGTCCCATTTTAAGTTTGATTTTTTTACAAATTTGTCATTTAAAAAAATTACCCAGACTATCCCATTTTTGGGTATAAAAGTCAATTCTTTTATTTTTGCTCTTCTCTTCTTCCTTAACACATCCAAGAAGAACAACAAGAACAAAAATGTGGGATGAGTTTTCTTCTCATTTTCTTCTTCTCCACCATTTTCATCCTCACCATCTCCACCAAAATCCTAATTTTCCTCTCATTTTTAATTTCGATGGCACCCAAAGACTCCTCATAATGTACAAATCCTAATATTGGTGTTCAACAAGTGCAAACAAGAAGAACAATAATGGACTTGTTGTTCAACAAGTGCAAACTAGTACTGCCTAATTTTCTGGCAGTCCTACAAACTGATAGGACTGTCAGAAATAATGGCTGTCCTACTACTTCACAGCAAGTGAAACCAAGAACTGCCACAATTTATGGTAGTCCTGACTGTATGTAGGTCTACCAAAATTTCTGGCAGTCCTGACTGTATGTAGGACTACCAAAATTTCTGGCAATCCTTGATTTCACTTGTTGTGAAGTAGGATTGCCACTATTTCTGGCAGTCCTATCAGTTTGTACAACTGCCAGAAAATTAGACAGTTTTAGTCGACGCGAGATTTTTTCGATCGTGTTTACTTGGGTTTAATTCAAATAGGTAATTTTTACTCCGAATGTACTTGGAGTTTAATTCAAATGGACTACAAATAATTGAAATAAATATTGTAATGTATACTTGGATTTTCGAAATAAATTGTTAGGGTTTTGAAAATAAAGAGAGAAAATATTAGAGATTTTATCTTGTTTGTGAGGACCGTTTGGGTACCATTGAAGGAGTAGAGTGGAGAATGGTGGACAAGAAGATGTTGCTTAGGGAGGGAGGAAATGGTAGAGGAGAAGAGGAAGAAGAAGATGAGAGGAAATAGGGTTTTGGAAGAGAGAGAATGTGGAGATGAAACTAAAATTTGGCGGTGGGGGGGGGGGGGGGGGGGGGGGGGGGGGGGGGAGGGGGGGTTTAGGATAGCCCTATGAGTAAAAAAATGGACTGTCCTGAGTAATTTCCTCCCAAACTTGGACTAGCCCCAATTCGAATTAGCCATGATAAAAAATGATGCGCCTTATAAATAACTTTTTTTTTTTTACAAAGGTTATTTACCTTTGCCCAAAACCCAGAATTCTAAAATAAAGAAAAGGTTAAGGTACTACCCCGCTTGTGATGAGAATACTACAAGAAGAATTTTACAATATAATGTTACAAGAATCCTGTGTGATAATCCTTTAACAAGCACATGATACGTTCGTACAAAAGCATGTTTGATTTATTCATATAATTTCTGTAAAGCTTACCGAAAACTGTAAAATCATGTATGGAGGTTTCTTATGCTCCCTAACATATCACATTCTAACGAAAGAAGGCTTGGACGACAACAGAATATGATTTCTGGAATCCTTTATTACTGAAAGTATGATACAATGGGGAGGGATTCCCGCTCAAATACTTCCAAATATTCATCTTCTATTTTTTTAAATTAAATTGGTTGATTATTTATTAACTATTTGGACGAATAAGATGAAAGTTGATTTAAGGTTTTATTTCTCTCCCATAACCGACCGAGAAGATGGTTACGTTTTTTTTTTAAAATCTTGCGATATTTTCCATAACAAATTTAAGAACATATTAAATTGAAGAGTCGGTAGATGATGAGAAGGAAGTTGTTTTTAGATTTTTTTTTTTAACTTCCCTTTTTTTGTTAATTAAATTGGTTGAGTATTTATTATCTATTTGGATGGATAAGATGTAAGTTGATTTAATGTTTTATTTATCTCCCATAACCCACGGATGATGAGAAGAGTGGGTTATAGATGATTAGAAGAAAGTTGGTTTTAGATTTTTTAAATCTTTCGATTTTTTTGTTAATTAAATTAAAGAGTGGGTTAGGAATGATGAGAAGGAAGTTGGCTACAGATGATGAGATACGTTTTTTTTAAATCTTGCAATATTTTATGTAACAAAACTAAGAACGTATTAAATTGAAAAGTGGGTTATGGATTATAAGAAGGAAGTTGGTTTTAGAATTTTTTTGATCTTCTGTTTTTTTTTTTTGCGAATTAAATTGATTGAGTATTTATTAACTGTTTGACGGATAAGATGGAAGTTTCTTCGCTATATATTTATCTCCCATAAGTAATTTTTTTAAAAATTTAATTGTTGATATTTTTTAAATCTTGCGATATTGTTGCCAACAAATTTTTGAAAAACGTCTTGCTATATTTTTGGTAACCGTCCATAACTGGACGGGGGAAATAGGATTGGCTTCCAATATGTCCATAACCGCTTCGTAATCGTCTTCATAAAGCCTTTTCCTTTTTTTTTCTTTGTCACTTTCACTATTCTATTTCAACTATTACTCCCCAGGTAAAAAATCTAGAGAGAGCGGGAGAGAGTGAAGAAGCAATATCGAGGAGGAGGAGTTTGACTTCATCGCCATCGCCAACATTTCTTCGGTCGAGGTATCGATATTCTTCCTCCTCTCGCGATTTCGATTCTTATGGTTAGGGTTTTGTGGTCTTTCTTTTTGGAATGAAATATATGGGTTTTAGAGTAGGAGAAACTCATACCTTATAGGAACATACCTATCAACTTTACCAATCTTCTGTACATTCGTCCTTCATTTTCATTATGGATTCACTACCTACATAGGTAGTGATGATAAACCGAATTTCTTGATTTTTTTTTCCTTTTACTGACAAACCCAATCTTTTGTAACAAAGTTAATTTTTTGTTGTTTGAGTTTTTCTAAAGTTTTTGTTTGTTTATTTTTAGGTTCTTATTTTGTTTCAGAATTAAGTTTATTTAACTATACATTCACGTAGTTCTCCCGCATCATAAGTTTAATTGAAGTTTTGTGGCATCATCAATAAAAATATAAGTTTTTAAAATGACTTATTTAGAGAACGTCATACAGTTCAAAAGTTTCCTAAATGCTATGGGTTTAAACATCATGCAATTCAAAAGTTTCCTAAATGATATGGGTTTTTGTTTTGTTTTTTTTTATAGAATTTTTAGAATCCAGTGTTTTGTATTGTCACAAAGTTGATTTTTTTTAAATAGATGTAATTTATCAATTGATGAGATTAACTTTATTCACCATAAACCACACCCTGGATGATGATGTCGCTGTAAACCTATTAAAAAAAAATTCGGGCCATGGATGTGCTTCTTCTTCTTCTTCTTCTTTAAGGCTTTCTTTTCTTTGTTTTTCCGTAGCCAAAAAGAGTAAGAGTAAGAGTAGGAATACTTGGTCAGGAGCAACAAGACAATTTCTTTTTTATATAATAAAGATAGCTACGACAGTTCAAAAGTTTTCTAAATGGTATGGGGTTTTGTGATTTTTTTTGAGCAATTTTTAGAATCCAATGTTTTGTGTATTGTCACAAAGTTGATTTTTTTGTTGTTTGAGTTTTTTTTAAAAGTTTTTGTTTGTAAATTTTTAAATCCTTATTTTGTTTTCAGAGTTCTTTTTTTATTTTGGTGAAATAAAATAAAACCATCATGTCGTGTCAGACACTAATACGATATTGACTCCAAATTATACCACAACACTCGGAATAGAATTTAATTGTCAGATTTCTAATTTAAAATATATCTAATTTGATAAGAGAATAAAATTTAAATGTACGATTTGGTTTATAGATTAGATTTTACATCCATGCCGCTGTAAACGTAATAAACTTATTTATGATGTCATATGAAGAGACAAGAAGCTTAATTGAAGCTTTGTGGCATCATCAATACAAATATACGTTTTTTAAATGACTTACTTAGATAACATCGTGCAGTTCAAAGTTTCATAAATGCTATAGGTTTGTGATTTATTTTTGGATATTTTTTTAGGATTTTAAAGCTTGTAGCAAATAATATGTGTAAATTTTATACAATATTTTGTGAACATGTTATTGTTTTTCATTATATAGCACCAGATAATTTTTATTTCTTAATATTTGACATGAATTTTAGAGAGATTTCTTATCCAGAACTTTTATTTTCAAAAGAATATCAATTAATGTTCTCTTTCAAATACAAAGTAACAGACCTATATATATATATATATATATATATATATATATATATATATATATAATATATATAATATATATATATATATATATATATATATATATATATATATATATATTTTAGGGTTGTAATATATATATATATATATATATATATATATATATATATATATATATATATATATATATTACAACCCTAATGTGGTAAGGATACAGATCCATGAAAACGGGTCGGTATATGCCCAATTTTTTCAAAGTTTAACCGTAATTTGCTAAAAAAAAAATATTCAAAATATTGGAATATCTCAAATACTTCCTAGATTATAATATATATAACAACTATACTTTGTTATCTACCAAACTATTTAATCCAGTCTAATCCTAACTTTTAAATCACATGCACAATTAATTAACTTATAACATTGTCAAATCTAAAATCTTATTGAATCTAGCCTAATCTAATTTTTAATTTCTATGAATTCATATCCATGTACTTAAATTTGTTTGACATCCTAACTATTATATTATATAATTGATTGCACATGTAAATTATCAATTGTTTATCAGATACTTGTTACTCATTTCTTATCTTTGTTTCAATTTATCTTTTGTAGCATTCGGATTTATCTACTAGGTTGACAATTCTCCTCTTAAATTTTAAATATACTAGCGTAGATCCAAACCAAAAATTATTTCATAATTTGAATATTAAATGATTTCTAATTTGATTAGAGAATAAAATTTAATTGTACGATTTGGTTTATGGATTAGATTTCACATCGATGCCGCTGTAAACATAATAAACTTATTTCTGATGTCATATGAAGAGACAAGAAGCTTATTTGAAGCTTTGTGACATCATTAATACAAATATAATTTTTTTAAATGACTTACTTAGAGAACATCATACAGTTTAAAAGTTTTCTAAATGCTATGGGTTTGTGATTTTTTTTAAAGCAATTTTTAGAATCCAATGTTTTGTGTATTGTCACAAATTTGGTTTTTTTGTTGTGTTAAGTTTTTTTAAAAAGTTTTTGTTTGTAAATTTTTAAATCCTTATTTTGTTTTCAGAGTTCTTTTTTTATTTTTGTAAAATAAAAATAAAACCATCATGTCGTGTCAGACACTAACAGGATATTGACTCCAAATTATACCACGACACTCGGAATAGAATTTAATTGTCTGATTTCTAATTTGAAATATATCTAATTTGATAAGAGAATAAAATTTAATTGTACGATTTGGTTTATGGATTAGATTTTACATCCATGTCGCTGTAAACGTAATAAACTTATTTAATTATGATGTCATATGAAAAGACAAGAAGCTTAATTGAAGCTTTGTGGCATCATTAATACAAATATAAGTTTTTAAAATGACTTACTTAGAGAACATCATGGAGTTCAAAAGTTTCATAAATGCTATAGGTTTGTGATTTATTTTTGGAGAAATTTTTAGGATTTTAAAGCTGTAGCAAATAATATGTGTAAATTTTATTCAATATTTTGTGAACATGTTATTGTTTTTCATTATGTAGCACCAAATAATTTTTATTTTTTAATATTTGACATGAATTTTAGAGAGATTTCTTATCCAGAACTTTTATTTTCAAAGAATATCAATTAATGTTCCCTTTCAAATACAAAGTAACAGACCTATATATATATATATATATATATATATGTGTGTGTGTGTGTGTGTGTGTGTGTGTGTGTGTGTGTGAATGCATTACTAACCACTAATTAATATTCATAAAAAAACAACTAAATGATACTTTATCTTTCCCGTGCGTTCGTACGGGTACATGCACTAGTTAAGAAAAATAAATGGACCAGCCACAAAAGCAATCCAATTGCCACTCTCTATATGTAACAAAAGTAGACTGATTTAGCAGGAATCCTCCTTTTACTCCAACGTATTACAGTCTACAATGCAATATATTATAATTGTGTTCTATGTTACAATACAGTAAATGTCACGCCCTGAGTCGACAAATCGTTCGTCCCCGGTGTTATTTTGCCGAATCGATCGTTCTCGCTAAGGCGTGATGCCGTACGAGTCTGGAATTGTGTAACACCCAGTTTTCCAGATGAGGGTATTTTTGAAATTTTGTAATTATAATTATTATTCATTGATATTTATTTCACATTATGATTTTTGGTAATTTTTAATAATTTTTAAACTATTTAAAACTGTTTTAAGTCATGACTTGTGATTTTGATGTGCTGCTAGTGAAACCTGAGAGACTGCATGACCTAGAGCCTAACCACGCCATTAGGATGATTTAATTGTTATTTTTAGCCTAGGGATATTTTGGTCATTTTGACTTATTTGATTTATTTGGTCATTTGTTGAATTGGTGAATTTCTGGTTGACTTGACTTGTTGAGACCTAGTGAACTAGCCTAGAAGCTAACCCTAGCCATGGTGACCCTAGTCAAATTTAGGTTAACCTATTTTTAGTCATTAGAAACTAATTGTAGAATGAGGGGATTAGGTTTAGTGAATTTAAGTCATGGTTTATGGTTTCATGAAATGGCTTGTGACTTCATGACTTGATTAACCATAACTTAAGCCCATGGGCCAATTTAGGAAACCCTAACCCTAATTCCTTCCTTTATGACCAGCCATAGGGATCTCCACCCTATATAAACACCTATTTTCTAGGGCTTG
Source organism: Iris pallida (assembly GCA_029216955.1). Taxonomy (NCBI): domain Eukaryota; kingdom Viridiplantae; phylum Streptophyta; class Magnoliopsida; order Asparagales; family Iridaceae; genus Iris; species Iris pallida. The sequence goes on from JANAVB010025598.1 coordinate 31,765,905, forward strand.
CCTCTTTCTTTATTCATTTCAACATTGGAAAAAAAAAAGGTATGTGTCCCTCTTGCAAAAATCCCCATAAATCCATTTTAAGTTCTTTTTAATCCTAGTTTCTTGCATTAGAACCTAACACTCTCCTATTTCCTGATTTTGGAGTTTAATCACAGCTTTGGGTCAATTTGGAGCTTTTGACACCAAGAGGGAGAATCCCCCATTTGAGGCTTTTCCAAGCTTTTTGCACACATAGGTAAAACCCCTTAAATTGATTTAAACTTCAGTTTTCTTTGCATATAGGGCTAGATCTAGGAGTCCCCTAGGTGTCCCCGAAATTTGGATGGAATTCGTGTCCGTTTGGTGTCCGTATCGGACACGTGTCGTATTGTTTTGTAAGTGTTTGATTAAATGCCTCTAAGGAATTTATTTTCATTTTTTGTAAATGTAATTAAATGAATTTATAGATCTAAATGTGTATATTAATCTTTGTGAAGACTGATTTAATTTTCGTGTCAATTTCGTGTCGAAATAGGGTACGGACACGCTGCACGACACGCGTGTGCGCTGTCCTGCTACCCGTGTCCTGTTTCTCGCTGGACACAGCGTTTCGACACGCGAAACTTGGTGTGGAGAGTGGGGCAGTGACTGACAAGTCACTCCCCAAGTTTTATGACACCTTGTTTCGTGTCGGACACGAAAACGAGGCCACACGGGTTTTGCACTAGCCGTGCGAGCACGATCAGAGACCACTGATACGTGTCTCGTGCTCAGGACACGTGTGTCGTAGACACAATACAGACACTCAAGGACGTAGTCCCATCCTTGGCGCATCCTAGGACACGAGCACAAGACCTACGGTGTCGTGTGTCGTGTCCTAGCACACTTTGTACCTCTGCACGAGGCTGCCTATGCTGTATTTCGATACTCTGTGAAATTCATGTTTTGGACACGTCGTGTCCACTTTCGTGGACACGAGACAACCTGTACAACACCCCAACATGTATATGACACCACCTTGGCCATTAAATTGATGTAAATAGTTTTCTTTTGATTTTGAATTTGAGGTTTCATTTACTCTATGATACTCATCTTACTGTATTCACATTTTTGAATTCAAATTCATTTTAATTTCTTTTTTTAAATGTAAATTTATATGTATATATGTATGTTGATGTGACTGTGATATGGAATTACATATCTGTTGCACTGTGGTATGGTTTCAATGGGATTTTGACATGGTTTTGGTTTGGAATTGTTCAACTGTCTGATACTTGTGTCAGTCCAGAGTTTTGTGGTTCACTAGTTTCAGTTTCCTAGGTATCTATGTGATAGTCCATTTTACATATAATTTGAGTATATATATGTTACATATGTTGATTGTTTACACTTTTTCTGAGATACAACTGATCTCAGTTTCATTTTGATACACTGCTGCTAGGAATTCCTGTGTACACACAAGCATGTGCCACATAGACACACAACTTCACTCCTGTGCTACACACACCTCAACCTGAGTTTAGAATTTTGAGAAAACCTGGGATTGGTTTGTTTTGGCCTCACTGTTAGATTTCCTGAGATAACTCAGGTAATAGTTTTCACTGTTTAAATGTTGATTCACTTTTTAAATGTTTGATTCACTGTTAAATGTTTAAATGTGTGCAAGAAAATGCATTGGTAATGGGTCTGGTTAGTAACTGCCATAGGTTTCAATTCCTGAGAACCAGTTTCTTTTCCTTAAACCAAATTTGAGTTTTAATTCCAAAACCTGAGATTCCATTGGCCATTGGCTTGGCATATGACCCTTGCTATGGCACTTGGCCATTTGACTTGGCTATGGCTCACTGCATTAGCAGTTGGCCTGAAATGTTTGCATTGCAGCAGTGTACAGTCCTCCCTTCCCTTTTCCATTTCAGTTTTCTCCTATTCATATTGAAAGCATGTATGTTATATTTATGAATGAAATGTATGCAATATCTGAATTTGGTTTATATAAACCTGAGATTCCATCATGTGAACCTGAAGATTAAACTATTAACTGATTTTTCCAGGTTATCATCTCACATGTGAACCTATGTACACAACACAAAATCTGAACAAACAAAGCCCCTAACCCTTTATGCATGCCTAACTTGTTCACACCTTACACATACACACATTCTTTGAGTAGTTTCTACCCACATGTATTAAAATTGTATATAGATTGATCTATATAGGAATGGTTGATATAGGATATAAATGGTATTGATTTGGTTTTGGCATGTGGTTTTTGAATAGAAGTTTGGCTAGGCCTAGTATGGACTAACCTATGTTGATACCTCACATCACTCACCTTTACACTAAACTTAACCCCTCACATGTTAACTAACTCCCTTGCATGAATACAATGTAACCCTCAATATTGTATGCCTATTTATATATAATGTATGTGATAAATCTATGTAATATGTGTGGATGAATAAACATGTGAAGATACACATGTATGTGGATATATAGCCATAGATGAAATTCCTATTTATAGGTATTTGGTTATGTGGGTAGTCTTAAGTATAAGTAATGGGATTACCTAGGTGATATGTGATAGGGTATTGAGTGCTAAGGTATTAGCTTACATTTGTGGTAAGGTATAGGTTGATACATAGGATGTTGATCTAGTATGACTTAGAAAGAACCTAGTTAACCTTGGTTTGACTCAACAGTTGACCAAACCCTAGAATTGACCAAGATTTGACCCAATGGTTCAGGATTGACTAGATGTTGACTTGAGTTGACCCAGAGTTGACCTAGTTTGACCTTGACTTAGTTTGACCTAGACAGTTGACCAGGTTTGACTTAGAGTTGACTTTGACCTAGATTTGACTTAGAATCATGTAGATTGCATCATAAACTTCATTTGTCTTATTTTAAGCATATTATAACCTGTACTGCTCTATTTAGGACATTGTGACTCCGGTGCAGACATCTGATATTTTACTACTCTTTTCAGAGTAGCAGGCGAGTACATTCTCTGATAGTTCTCTCATTTATTTGTCAATTACTGTACTTCAGTTCTAGTTAGCTGTATGTGATTCTCTGTTACAAACACGTATTTGTATTTCTGAATCCATGTATAGGACATACATACTTACTTGTCTTACCTTTATTATTCGAATCACCATACGAATCACCATACGAATCACTATTCGAATCACCCTATTCGTATCTTCATATGTTGGTTGGACTTTATTCGATTGATTTGTCGGACTTTGGATTCATTTGTATTAGATGGGCGGGAAATACTTGATTAGACATGTGAACATTCCCACTATTCGAACCACCCCCTGTGAATATATTCGAATGATAGCCATTCTACACCCGGCCAGGTGTGTGATGTGCCGGATTTATCCTTAGCCATTTACATGTCTAACTAAGTATTTTAAAACACACTTGGAGAATTTATTCGAATCATTGTTAGAACATTGTGAATCACTATTCGTATCACCTTATTCGATTCACCTTATGAGAACAATGATTCGAATTACATTCGACTCATCTTATATTAGACTCACATTGGGATTACACTCGACTTATATTGTACCATCTGAACTCATTATGTTACTCTAGTTCAGCTAGATTTTATTTTACAGTCTTCTTTGCTATGTTTCTCTTCTTGTTTAGTTACCTTACTTTCCTTGTACCTTAAGTGCTCTCTACATCATTACTCGTACAAACTGCCATATTCATCAATATAACTATCTATAACTGCTTTATAGTTCTCTGTCATTTACTTGGGTTTGCTAGATGAGATTGTGCTCGTTCCTGTCCTGACTGGACCTGTTGAAAATTTTACAGATGATTGCCCTGAGGACACATGCCCTACATTTTACTGAGGAGATGGCTTAGCTACCTATGGCCCCGACACTCAGGAGTGATCGGGATTTAGTCTAGTAGACTTGCATTTATTTTTATTTAGAGCTTGTTGTATAGAATTGAGACTTGAGATGTATTTGAGATTATTCAGATGTTGTTATTATTTCAGTATTTATTTTTGTCTTCAAATTATTAGTTACAATTCTGTGTTATCTTATCGTGCTTAGACTGTGATTGAGATACACCATATCTTATACTTGTCCTCCGTTCGGAGTTGATCATGATGAGTACATTATATACTGCATGAGTTGATGGTTAGTTAGAGACTTAGAACAGCGTTCTACCGCCGACACTGCGGCGTAGGCTGGGCGCTGTTACGTACTCTTACCCTCACAGTGGGTGCGGGTCGTGACACGTTTTTAGTGGTGGCCTATGCAGGTCGAGAGTCGCATTAGTGCGATATCGTGGTAGTACAACGACTTAGTTGTACTGCTGCGAGCCTGCGATAGGACTGAGAGATAGGCTTTACCGGAGAGGCACTCAATCACAGTTAGAAAAAATTCTGCTTTAAATCATGCAATCTACATATCGTACTGATTTGCCTTCTTTGAAATAACTGTCCTCCTTTGATATATCGATTCCTGCTCAGTATTGACTTTCTTGTTCGATCTGTCTTCAGGATGGTGGAGATACGATCACATCACTCTGGTGCAGCAGTTGTTACAGAGGGGACTGCCACCTCTCAGCCAGTTCAGCAGGGTCAGGAGGCTGCAGCTCCTGCCACCTCTGCCCATATTGAGACTTCAGCAGCAGCAGCAAGGGGTATGCCTCCACCAGCTCTGGGGCAGGACCCAGTCATCCCAGAGATAGAGTTCTAACAGCCGCCGCCTACAGGACACGTGGATACGGCACAGGTGTTCGCTTACTTCCAGCAGTTTATGGACCGACAGCAGGCCCGACAGGACAGGAGCATGGAGTTGGCCCTTACGACGGTCGCAGCTCGACCAGTGATCCAGCAGCCGAGGACACCGGGGATCGAGCAGTTTCAGAAGATGAGCCCCAGAGACTTTCTGGGGACAGAGGGGATCCTATATGCCGATGAGTGGATCGAGCATATAGAGGAGATCTTCCGCCTGGCCAGGATACCAGCAGATCTTCAGATCGAGGCCGCAGCTAGCCGGATGCGAGATCTTGCTCGCACCTGGTATCATTCAGACCCCAGGGTGGGAGTAGCTGGACAGTCCTGGGAGGAGTTCAAGGGCTTCTTCAAGAAGAAGTTCTTTCCAGATTCAGCGCTTCGAGCCTTGGAGTCGCAGTTCGAGAGCTTGGTTCAGGGGAGCCTGTCAGTAGAGAAGTATGCTGGGGAGTTCGGCCGCCTCGGCAGATTTGTAGAGGGTTTGAGCGAGAAGGCGAAGGCCCAGAGGTTCCGAAAGGGCCTGGTCAAGGAAGTCAAGTCCTTGACCAAGGGCAACATGGATGCCACTTTTGAGGAGATTTTGACGGGAGCCTTATTGGCTGAGGATGATCTTGAGCTTAGGCTCAAAAGGGGACGAGACCCAGTTGGGGGCAGCAGCAGCGGAGGCCAGGCCAAGAGGCCTCATGTACAGATTCAGCAGATGCATGCACCGGTAAGAGTACAACAGGCACAGCATCAGCCTAGAGGACAGGACCGCAAGAAGCAGCCTTGTGCTTGCTGCAAGAGGGCATGGCACGTTTGGGAGACTTGTTATAGGAGGCGAATGGTTTGTCTGTTCTGTGGATCCGCTGCTCATCAGGTCAGAGATTGCCCTACTGCAGTCGTATATGACGGAGCACCGGGTCAGAGAGAGGGAGCTAGGCCACCTGTAGCTCAGTACCAGAGGGGTGGAGCTTTTGCGATGGCAGCCGAGGAGACTGACATCGCAGGTGATGGATTAGCATGTTTGACCTTCTTGTTCTTCCTTCCCACTTCCATGTGTGATTTCCCTTAGTACCTGCCAGGATATTGCTTATGATTGCTAGATAGTGTAGCTACCTTGTTCGAGACAGTGGAATCACGACCAGTAGGATTGTATTGCTTCGACTTTGATTGCTTGGGGGTTTGACCTAGGCAAGGTGCGATCATCTTAATTTCGAGGACGAAATTTTTATAAGGTGGGTAGGATTGTAACACCCAGTTTTCCAGATGAGGGTATTTTTGAAATTTTGTAATTATAATTATAATTATTATTCATTGATATTTATTTCACATTATGATTTTTGGTAATTTTTAATAATTTTTAAACTATTTAAAACTGTTTTAAGTCATGACTTGTGATTTTGATGTGCTGCTAGTGAAACCTGAGAGACTGTATGACCTAGAGCCTAACCACGCCATTAGGATGATTTAATTGTTATTTTTAGCCTAGGAGTATTTTGGTCATTTTGACTTATTTGATTTATTTGGTCATTTGTTGAATTGGTGAATTTTTGGTTGACTTGACTTGTTGAGACCTAGTGAACTAGCCTAGAAGCTAACCCTAGCCATGGTGACCCTAGTCAAATTTAGGTTAACCTATTTTTAGTCATTAGAAACTAATTGTAGAATGAGGGGATTAGGTTTAGTGAATTTAAGTCATGGTTTATGGTTTCATGAAATGGCTTGTGACTTCATGACTTGATTAACCATAACTTAAGCCCATGGGCCAATTTAGGAAACTCTAACCCTAATTCCTTCCTTTATGACCAGCCATAGGGATCCCCACCCTATATAAACACCTATTTTCTAGGGCTTGCCTCTTTCTTTATTCATTTCAACATTGGAAAAAGAAAGGTATGTGTCCCTCTTGCAAAAATCTCCATAAATCCATTTTAAGTCCTTTTTAATCTTAGTTTCTTGCATTAGAACCTAACACTCTCCTATTTCCTGATTTTGGAGTTTAATCACAGCTTTGGGTCAATTTGGAGCTTTTGACACCAAGAGGGAGAATCCTCCATTTGAGGCTTTTCCAAGCTTTTTGCACACATAGGTAAAACTCCTTAAATTGATTTAAACTTCAGTTTTCTTTGCATATAGGGCTAGATCTAGGAGTCCCCTAGGTGTCCCCAAAATTTGGATGGAATTCGTGTCCGTTTGGTGTCCGTATCGGACACGTGTCGTATTGTTTTGTAGGTGTTTGATTAAATGCCTCTAAGGAATTTATTTTCAATTTTTGTAAATGTAATTAAATGAATTTATAGATCTAAATGTGTATATTAATCTTTGTGAAGACTGATTTAATTTTCGTGTCGATTTCGTGTCGAAATGGGGTGCGGACACGCTGTACGACACGCGTGTGCGCTGTCCTGCTATCCGTGTCCTGTTTCTCGATGGACACAGCGTTTCGACACGCAAAACTTGGTGTGGAGAGTGGGGCAGTGACTGACAAGTCACTCCCCAAGTTTTATGACACCTCGTTTCGTGTCGGACACGAAAACGAGGCCACACGGGTTTTGCACTGGCCATACGAGCACAATCAGAGACCACTGATACGTGTCTCGTGCTCAGGACACGTGTGTCGTAGACACAATTCAGACACTCGAGGACGTAGCCCCATCCTTGGCGCACCCTAGGACACGAGCACAAGACCTACGGTGTCGTGTGTCGTGTCCTAGCACACTTTGCACCTCTACACGAGGCTGCCTATGCTGTATTTCGATACTCTGTGAAATTCATGTTTTGGACACGTCGTGTCCACTTTCGTGGACACGAGACAACCTGTACAACACCCCAACATGTATATGACACCACCTTGGCCATTAAATTGATGTAAATAGTTTTCGTTTGATTTTGAATTTGAGGTTTCATTTACTCTGTGATACTCATCTTACTGTATTCACATTTTTGAATTCAAATTCATTTTAATTTCTTTTTTTAAATATAAATTTATATGTATATATGTATGTTGATGTGACTGTGATATGGAATTACATATCTGTTGCACTGTGGTATGGTTTCAATGGGATTTTGACATGGTTTTGGTTTGGAATTGTTCAACTGTCTGATACTTGTGTCAGTCCAGAGTTTTGTGGTTCACTAGTTTCAGTTTCCTAGGTATCTATGTGATAGTCCATTTTACATATAATTTGAGTATATATATGTTACATATGTTGATTGTTTACACTTTTTCTGAGATACAACTGATCTCAGTTTTATTTTGATACACTGCTGCTAGGAATTCCTGTGTACACACAAGCATGTGCCACATAGACACACAACTTCACTCCTGTGCTACACACACCTCAACCTGAGTTTAGGATTTTGAGAAAACCTGGGATTGGTTTGTTTTGGCCTCACTGTTAGATTTTCTGAAATAACTCAGGTAATTGTTTTCACTGTTTAAATGTTGATTCACTTTTTAAATGCTTGATTCACTGTTAAATGTTTAAATGTGTGCAAGAAAATGCATTGGTAATGGGTTTGGTTAGTAACTGCCATAGGTTTCAATTCCTGAGAACCAGTTTCTTTTCCTTAAACCAAATTTGAGTTTTAATTCCAAAACCTGAGATTCCATTGGCCATTGGCTTGGCATATGACCCTTGCTATGGCACTTGGCCATTTGACTTGGCCATGGCTCACTGCATTAGCAGTTGGCCTGAAATGTTTGTATTGCAGCAGTGTACAGTCCTCCCTTCCCTTTTCCATTTCAGTTTTCTCCTATTCATATTGAAAGCATGTATGTTATGTTTATGAATGAAATGTATGCAATATCTGAATTTGGTTTATATAAACCTGAGATTCCATCATGTGAACCTGAAGATTAAACTATTAACTAATTTTTCCAGGTTATCATCTCACATGTGAACCTATGTACACAACACAAAATCTGAACAAACACAGCCCCTAACCCTTTATGCATGCCTAACTTGTTCACACCTTACACATACACACATTCTTTGAGTAGTTTCTACCCACATGTATTAAAATTGTATATAGATTGATCTATATAGGAATGGTTGATATAGGATATAAATGGTATTGATTTGGTTTTGGCATGTGGTTTTTGAATAGAAGTTTGGCTAGGCCTAGTATGGACTAACCTATGTTGATACCTCACATCACTCACCTTTACACTAAACTTAACCCCTCATATGTTAACTAACTCCCTTGCATGAATACAATGTAACCCTCAATATTGTATGCCTATTTATATATAATGTATGTGATAAATATATGTAATATATGTGTATGAATAAACATGTGAAGATACACATGTATGTGGATATATAGCCATAGATGAAATTCCTATTTATAGGTATTTGGTTATGTGGGTAGTCTTAAGTATAAGTAATGGGATTACCTAGGTGATATGTGACAGGGTATTGAGTGCTAAGGTATTAGCTTACATTTGTGGTAAGGTATAGGTTGATACATAGGATGTTGATCTAGTATGACTTAGAAAGAACCTAGTTAACCTTGGTTTGACTCAACAGTTGACCAAACCCTAGAATTGACCAAGATTTGACCCAATGGTTCAGGATTGACTAGATGTTGACTTGAGTTGACCCAGAGTTGACCTAGTTTGACCTTGACTTAGTTTGACCTAGACAGTTGACCAGGTTTGACTTAGAGTTGACTTTGACCTAGATTTGACTTAGAATCATGTAGATTGCATCATAAACTTCATTTGTCTTATTTTAAGTATATTATAACCTGTACTGCTCTATTTAGGACATTGTGACTCCGGTGCAGACATCTGATATTTTACTACTCTTTTCAGAGTAGCAGGCGAGTACATTCTCTGATAGTTCTCTTATTTATTTGTCAATTACTGTACTTCAGTTCTTGTTAGCTGTATGTGATTCTCTGTTACAAACACGTATTTGTATTTCTGAATCCATGTATGCGAGACACATACTTACTTGTCTTACCTCTATTATTTAAATCACCATACGAATCACTATTCGAATCACCCTATTCGTATCTTCATATGTTGGTTGGACTTTATTAGATTGATGTGTCGGACTTTGGATTCATTTGTATTAGATGGGCGGGGAAATACTTGATTAGACATGTGAACATTCCCACTATTCGAACCACCCCCTGTGAATATATTCGAACGATAGCCATTCCACACCCGGCCAGGTGTGTGATGTGCCGGATTTACCCTTAGCCGTTTACATGTCTAACTAAGTATTTTAAAACACACTTAGAGAATTTATTCGAATCATTGTTAGAACATTGTGAATCACTATTCGTATCACCTTATTCGTATCACCTTATTCGATTCACCTTATTAGAACAATGATTAGAATTACATTCGACTCATCTTATATTAGACTCACATTGGGATTACACTCGACTTATATTGTACCATCTGAACTCATTATGTTACTCTAGTTCAGCTAGATTTTATTTTACAGTCTTCTTTGCTATGTTTCTCTTCTTGTTTAGTTATCTTACTTTCTTTGTACCTTAACTGCTCTCTACATCATTACTCGTACAAACTGACATATTCATCAATATAACTGTCTATAACTGCTTTATAGTTCTCTGTCATTTACTTTGGTTTGCTAGATGAGATTGTGCTCGTTCCTGTCCTGACTGGACCTGTTGAAAATTTTACAGATGATTGTCCTGAGGACACATGCCCTACATTTTACTGAGGAGATGGCTTAGCTACCTATGGCCCCGACACTCAGGAGTGATCGAAATTTAGTCTAGTAGACTTGCATTTATTTTCATTTAGAGCATGTTGTATAGAATTGAGACTTGAGATGTATTTGAGATTATTCAGATGTTGTTATTATTTCAGTATTTATTTTTGTCTTCAAATTCTTAGTTACAATTCTGTGTTATCTTATCGTGCTTAGACTGTGATTGAGATACACCATATCTTATACTTATCCTCCGTTTTGAGTTGATCATGATGAGTATATTATATACTGCATGAGTTGATGGTTAGTTAGAGACTTAGAACAACGTTCTACCGTCGACACTGCGGCGTAGGTTGGGCGCTGTTACGTACTCGTACCCTCACAGTGGGTGCGGGTCGTGACACATTTTTAGTGGTGGCCCATGCAGGTCGAGAGTCGCATTAGTGCGATATCGTGGTAGTACGGCGACTTAGTTGTACTGCTGCGAGCCTGCGATAGGACTGAGAGATAGGCTTTACCGGAGAGGCACTCAATCACAGTTAGGAAAAATTCTGCTTTAAATCATGCCATCTTCATATCGTACTGATTTGCCTTCTTTGAAATAACTGTCCTCCTTTGATATATCGATTCCTGCTCAGTATTGACTTCCTTGTTCGATCTGTCTTCAGGATGGTGGAGACACGGTCACATCACTCTGGTGCAGCAGTTGTTGCAGAGGGGACTGCCACCTCTCAGCCAGTTCAGCAGGGTCAGGAGGCTGCAGCTCCTGCCACCTCTGCCCATATTGAGACTTCAGCAGCAGCAGCAAGGGGTATGCCTCCACCAGCTCTGGGGCAGGACCCAGTCATCCCAGAGATGGAGTTCCAGCAGCCGCCGCCTACAGGACACGTAGATGCGGCATAGATGTTCGCTTACTTCCAGCAGTTTATGGACCGACAGCAGGCCCGACAGGACAGGAGCATGGAGTTGGCCCTTACGACGGTCACAGCTCGACCAGTGATCCAGCAGCCGAGGACACCGGGGATCGAGCAGTTTCAGAAGATAAGCCCCAGAGACTTTATGGGGACAGAGGGGATCCTATATGCCGATGAGTGGATCGAGCATATAGAGGAGATCTTCCGCCTGGCCAGGATACCAGCAGATCTTCAGATCGAGGCCGCAGCTAGCCGGATGCGAGATCTTGCTCGCACCTAGTATCAGTCAGACCCCAGGGTGGGAGTAGCTGGACAGTCCTGGGAGGAGTTCAAAGGCTTCTTCAAGAAGAAGTTCTTTCCAGATTCAGCACTTCGAGCCTTGGAGTCGCAGTTCGAGAGCTTGGTTCAGGGGAGCCTGTCAGTAGAGGAGTACGCTGGGGAGTTCGGCCGCCTCGGCAGATTTGTAGAGGGTTTGAGCGAGACGGCGAAGGCCTAGAGGTTCCGAAAGGGTCTGGTCAAGGAAGTCAAGTCCTTGACCAAGGACAACAGGGATGCCACTTTTGAGGAGATTTTGACGGGAGCCTTATTGGCTGAGGATGATCTTGAGCTTAGGCTCAAGAGGGGGCGAGACCCAGTTGGGGGCAGTAGCAGCGGAGGCCAGGCCAAGAGGCCTCATGTGCAGATTCAGCAGATACATGCACCGGTAAGAGTACAGCAGGCACAGCATCAGCCTAGAGGGCAGGACCGCAAGGAGCAGCCTTTTGCTTACTGCAAGAGGGTAGGGCACGTTTGGAAGACTTGTTATAGGAGGCGAAAGGTTTGTCTGTTCTGTGGATCCGCTGCTCATCAGGTCAGAGATTGCCCTACTGCACCCGTATATGACGGAGCACCGGGTCAGAGAGAAGGAGCTAGGCCACCTGTAGCTCAGCACCAGAGGGGTGGAGCTTTTGCGATGGCAGCCGAGGAGACTGACATCGCAGGTGATGGATTAGCAGGTTTGACCTTCTTGTTCTTCCTTCCCACTTCCATGTGTGATTTCCCTTAGTACTTGCCAGGATATTGCTTGTGATTGCTAGATAGTGTAGCTACCCTGTTCGAGACTGTGGAATCACGACCAGTAGGATTGTATTGCTTCGACTTTGATTGCTTGGGGGTTTGACCTAGGCAAGGTGCGATCATCTTAATTTCGAGGACGAAATTTTTATAAGGTGGGTAGGATTGTAACACCCAGTTTTCCAGATGAGGGTATTTTTGAAATTTTGTAATTATAATTATTATTCATTGATATTTATTTCACATTATGATTTTTGATAATTTTTAATAATTTTTAAACTATTTAAAACTGTTTTAAGTCATGACTTGTGATTTTGATGTGCTGCTAGTGAAACCTGAGAGACGGCATGACCTAGAGCCTAACCACGCCATTAGGATGATTTAATTTTTATTTTTAGCCTAGGGATATTTTGGTCATTTTGACTTATTTGGTCATTTGTTGAATTGGTGAATTTCTGGTTGACTTGACTTGTTGAGACCTAGTGAACTAGCCTAGAAGCTAACCCTAGCCATGGTGACCCTAGTCAAATTTAGGTTAACCTATTTTTAGTCATTAGAAACTAATTGTAGAATGAGGGGATTAGGTTTAGTGAATTTAAGTCATGGTTTATGGTTTCATGAAATGGCTTGTGACTTCATGACTTGATTAACCATAACGTAAGCCCATGGGCCAATTTAGGAAACCCTAACCCTAATTCCTTCCTTTATGACCAGCCATAGGGATCCCCACCCTATATAAACACCTATTTTCTAGGGCTTGCCTCTTTCTTTATTCATTTCAATATTGGAAAAAAAAAGGTATGTGTCCCTCTTGCAAAAATCCCCATAAATCCATTTTAAGTCCTTTTTAATCCTAGTTTCTTGCATTAGAACCTAACACTCTCCTATTTCCTGATTTTGGAGTTTAATCACAGCTTTGGGTCAATTTGGAGCTTTTGACACCAAGAGGGAGAATCCCCCATTTGAGGCTTTTCTAAGCTTTTTGCACACATAGGTAAAACCCCTTAAATTGATTTAAACTTCAGTTTTCTTTGTATATAGGGCTAGATCTAGGAGTCCCCTAGGTGTCCCCGAAATTTGGATAGAATTCGTGTCCGTTTGGTGTCCGTATCGGATACGTGTCATATTGTTTTGTAGGTGTTTGATTAAATGCCTCTAAGGAATTTATTTTCGATTTTTGTAAATGTAATTAAATAAATTTATAGATCTAAATGTGTATATTAATCTTTGTGAAGACTAATTTAATTTTCGTATCGATTTTGTGTCGAAATGAGGTGCGGACACGCTGCACGACACGCGTGTGCGCTGTCCTGCTACCCGTGTCCTGTTTCTCGCTGGACACAGCGTTTCGACACGCAAAACTTGGTGTGGAGAGTGGGGCAATGACTGACAAGTCACTCCCCAAGTTTCATGACACCTCGTTTCGTGTCGGATACGAAAACGAGGCCACACGGGTTTTGCACTGGCCGTACGAGCACGATCAGAGACCACTGATACGTGTTTCGTGCTCAGGACACGTGTGTCGTAGACACAATACAGACACTCGAGGACGTAGCCCCATCCTTGGTGCACCCTAGGACACGAGTACAAGACCTACGGTGTCGTGTCCTAGCACACTTTGCACCTCTGTACGAGGCTGCCTATGCTGTATTTCGATACTCTGTGAAATTCATGTTTTGGACACGTCGTGTCCACTTTCGTGGACACGAGACAACCTGTACAACACCCCAACATGTATATGACACCACCTTGGCCATTAAATTGATGTAAATAGTTTTCTTTTGATTTTGAATTTGAGGTTTCATTTACTCTCTGATACTCATCTTACTGTATTCACATTTTTGAATTCAAATTCATTTTAATTTCTTTTTTTAAATGAAAATTTATATGTATATATGTATGTTGATGTGACTGTGATATGGAATTACATATCTGTTGTACTGTGGTATGGTTTCAATGGGATTTTGACATGGTTTTGGTTTGGAATTGTTCAACTGTCTGATACTTGTGTCAGTCCAGAGTTTTGTGGTTCACTAGTTTCAGTTTCCTAGGTATCTATGTGATAGTCCATTTTATATATAATTTGAGTATATATATGTTAAATATGTTGATTGTTTACACTTTTTTTGAGATACAACTGATCTCAGTTTCATTTTGATACACTGCTGCTAGGAATTCCTGTGTACACACAAGCATGTGCCACATAGACACACAACTTCACTTCTGTGCTACACACACCTCAACCTGAGTTTAGGATTTTGAGAAAACCTGGGATTGGTTTGTTTTGGCCTCACTGTTAGATTTCCTGAGATAACTCAGGTAATTGTTTTCACTGTTTAAATGTTGATTCACTTTTTAAATGTTTGATTCACTGTTAAATGTTTAAATGTGTGCAAGAAAATGCATTGGTAATGGGTTTGGTTAGTAACTGCCATAGGTTTCAATTCCTGAGAACCAGTTTCTTTTTCTTAAACCAAATTTGAGTTTTAATTCCAAAACCTGAGATTCCATTGGCCATTGGCTTGGCATATGACCCTTGCTATGGCACTTGGCCATTTGACTTGGCCATGGCTCACTGCATTAGCAGTTGGCCTGAAATGTTTGCATTGCAGCAGTGTACAGTCCTCCCTTCCCTTTTCCATTTCAGTTTTCTCCTATTCATATTGAAAGCATGTATGTTATGTTTATGAATGAAATGTATGCAATATCTGAATTTGGTTTATATAAACCTGAGATTCCATCATGTGAACCTGAAGATTAAACTATTAACTGATTTTTCCAGGTTATCATCTCACATGTGAACCTATGTACACAACACAAAATCTGAACAAACACAGCCCCTAACCCTTTAAGCATGCCTAACTTGTTCACACCTTACGCATACACACATTCTTTGAGTAGTTTCTACCCACATGTATTAAAATTGTATATAGATTGATCTATATAGGAATGGTTGATATAGGATATAAATGGTATTGATTTGGTTTTGGCATGTGGTTTTTGAATAGAAGTTTGGCTAGGCCTAGTATGGACTAACCTATGTTGATACCTCACATCACTCACCTTTACACTAAACTTAACCCCTCACATGTTAACTAACTCCCTTGCATGAATACAATGTAACCCTCAATATTGTATGCCTATTTATATATAATGTATGTGATAAATATATGAAATATGTGTGTATGAATAAACATGTGAAGATACACATGTATGTGGATATATAGCCATAGATGAAATTCCTATTTATAGGTATTTGGTTATGTGGGTAGTCTTAAGTATAAGTAACGGGATTACCTAGGTGATATGTGACAGGGTATTGAGTGCTAAGGTATTAGCTTACATTTGTGGTAAGGTATAGGTTGATACATAGGATGTTGATCTAGTATGACTTAGAAAGAACCTAGTTAACCTTGGTTTGACTCAACAGTTGACCAAACCCTAGAATTGACCAAGATTTGACCCAATGGTTCAGGATTGACTAGATGTTGACTTGAGTTGACCCAGAGTTGACCTAGTTTGACCTTGACTTAGTTTGACCTAGACAGTTGACCTGGTTTGACTTAGAGTTGACTTTGACCTAGATTTGACTTAGAATCATGTAGATTGCATCATAAACTTCATTTATCTTATTTTAAGCATATTATAACCTGTACTGCTCTATTTAGGTCATTGTGACTCCGGTGCAGACATCTGATATTTCACTACTCTTTTCAGAGTAGCAGGCGAGTACATTCTCTGATAGTTCTCTCATTTATTTGTCAATTACTGTACTTCAGTTCTAGTTAGCTGTATGTGATTCTCTGTTACAAACACGTATTTGTATTTCTGAATCCATGTATGGGACATACATACTTACTTGTCTTACCTTTATTATTCGAATCACCATACGAATCACCATACGAATCACTATTCGAATCACCCTATTCGTATCTTCATATGTTGGTTGGACTTTATTCGATTGATTTGTCGGACTTTGGATTCATTTGTATTAGATGGGCGGGAAATACTTGATTAGACATGTGAACATTCCCACTATTCGAACCATCCCCTGTGAATATATTCGAATGATAGCCATTCTACACCCGGCCAGGTGTGTGATGTGCCGGATTTACCCTTAGCCATTTACATGTCTAACTAAGTATTTTAAAACACACTTGGAGAATTTATTCGAATCATTGTTAGAACATTGTGAATCACTATTCGTATCACCTTATTCGATTCACCTTATGAGAACAATGATTCGAATTACATTCGACTCATCTTATATTAGACTCATATTGGGATTACACTCGACTTATATTGTACCATCTGAACTCATTATGTTACTCTAGTTCAGCTAGATTTTATTTTACAGTCTTCTTTGCTATGTTTCTCTTCTTGTTTAGTTACCTTACTTTCCTTGTACCTTAACTGCTCTCTACATCATTACTCGTACAAACTGCCATATTCATCAATATAACTGTCTATAACTGCTTTATAGTTCTCTGTCATTTACTTGGGTTTGCTAGATGAGATTGTGCTCGTTCCTGTCCTGACTGGACCTGTTGAAAATTTTACAGATGATTGCCCTGAGGACACATGCCCTACATTTTACTGAGGAGATGGCTTAGCTACCTATGGCCCCGACACTCAGGAGTGATCGGGATTTAGTCTAGTAGACTTGCATTTATTTTCATTTGGAGCTTGTTGTATAGAATTGAGACTTGAGATGTATTTGAGATTATTCAGATGTTGTTATTATTTCAGTATTTATTTTTGTCTTCAAATTCTTAGTTACAATTCTGTGTTATCTTATCGTGCTTAGACTGTGATTGAGATACACCATATCTTATACTTGTCCTCCGTTCGGAGTTGATTATGATGAGTACATTATATACTGCATGAGTGGATGGTTAGTTAGAGACTTAGAACAGCGTTCTACCGCCGACACTGCGGCGTAGGCTGGGCGCTGTTACGTACTCGTACCCTCACAGTGGGTGCGGGTCGTGACACATTTTTAGTGGTGGCCTATGCAGGTCGAGAGTCGCATTAGTGCGATATCGTGGTAGTACGGCGACTTAGTTGTACTGCTGCGAGCCTGCGATAGGACTGAGAGATAGGCTTTACCGGAGAGGCACTCAATCACAGTTAGGAAAAATTCTGCTTTAAATCATGCCATCTACATATCGTACTGATTTGCCTTCTTTGAAATAACTGTCCTCCTTTGATATATCGATTCCTGCTCAGTATTGACTTCCTTGTTCGATCTGTCTTCAGGATGGTGGAGACACGATCACATCACTCTGGTGCAGCAGTTGTTGCAGATGGGACTGCCACCTCTCAGCCAGTTCAGCAGGGTCAGGAGGCTGCAGCTCCTGCCACCTCTACCCATATTGAGACTTCAGCAGCAGCAGCAAGGGGTATGCCTCCACCAGCTCTGGGGCAGGACCCAGTCATCCCAGAGATGGAGTTCCAGCAGCCGCCGCCTACAGGACACGTGGATACGGCACATATGTTCGCTTACTTCCAGCAGTTTATGGACCGACAGCAGGCCCGACAGGACAGGAGCATGGAGTTGGCCCTTACGACGGTCGCAGCTCGACCAGTGATCCAGCAGCCGAGGACACCGGGGATCGAGCAGTTTCAGAAGATGAGCCCCAGAGACTTTCTGGGGACAAAGGGGATCCTATATGCCGTTGAGTGGATCGAGCATATAGAAGAGATCTTCCGCCTGGCCAGGATACCAGCAGATCTTCAGATCGAGGCCGCAGCTAGCCGGATGCGAGATCTTGCTCGCACCTGGTATCAGTCAGACCCCAGGGTTGGAGTAGCTGGACAGTCCTGGGAGGAGTTCAAGGGCTTCTTCAAGAAGAAGTTCTTTCCAGATTCAGCGCTTCGAGCCTTGGAGTCGCAGTTCGAGAGCTTGGTTCAGGGGAGCCTGTCAGTAGAGGAGTACGCTGGGGAGTTCGACCGCCTCAGCAGATTTGTAGAGGGTTTGAGCGAGACGGCGAAGGCCCAGAGGTTCCGAAAGGGTCTGGTCAAGGAAGTCAAGTCCTTGACCAAGGGCAACAGGGATGCCACTTTTGAAAAGATTTTGACGGGAGCCTTATTGGCTGAGGATGATCTTGAGCTTAGGCTCAAGAGGGGGCGAGACCCAGTTGGGGGCAGCAGCAGCGGAGGCCAGGCCAAGAGGCCTCATGTGCAGATTCAGCAGATGCATGCACCGGTAAGAGTACAGCAGGCACAGCATCAGCCTAGAGGGCAGGACCGCAAGGAGCAGCCTTGTGCTTACTGCAAGAGGGCAGGGCACGTTTGGGAGACTTGTTATAGGAGGCGGAAGGTTTGTCTGTTCTGTGGATCCGCTGCTCATCAGGTCAGAGATTGCCCTACTGCACCCGTATATGACGGAGCACCGGGTCAGAGAGAGGGAGCTAGGCCACCTGTAGCTCAGCACCAGAGGGGTAGAGCTTTTGCGTTGGCAGCCGAGGAGACTGACATCGCAGGTGATGGATTAGCATGTTTGACCTTCTTGTTCTTCCTCCCCACTTCCATGTGTGATTTCCCTTAGTACCTGCCAGGATATTGCTTGTGATTGCTAGATAGTGTAGCTACCTTGTTCGAGACTGTAGAATCACGACCAGTAGGAT
Source organism: Iris pallida (assembly GCA_029216955.1). NCBI lineage: Eukaryota > Viridiplantae > Streptophyta > Magnoliopsida > Asparagales > Iridaceae > Iris > Iris pallida. The sequence goes on from JANAVB010025598.1 coordinate 31,784,923, forward strand.
TGTATTGCTTCGACTTTGATTGCTTGGGGGTTTGACCTAGGCAAGGTACGATCATCTTAATTTCGAGGACGAAATTTTTATAAGGTGGGTAGAATTGTAACACCCAGTTTTCCAGATGAGGGTATTTTTGAAATTTTGTAATTATAATTATTATTCATTGATATTTAATTCATATTATGATTTTTGGTAATTTTTAATAATTTTAAAACTATTTAAAACTGTTTTAAGTCATGACTTATGATTTTGATGTGCTGCTAGTGAAACCTGAGAGACTGTATGACCTAGAGCCTAACCACGCCATTAGGATAATTTAATTGTTATTTTTAGCCTAGGGGTATTTTGGTCATTTTGACTTATTTGATTTATTTGGTCATTTGTTGAATTGGTGAATTTCTGGTTGACTTGACTTGTTGAGACCTAGTGAACTAGCCTAGAAGCTAACCCTAGCCATGGTGACCCTAGTCAAATTTAGGTTAACCTATTTTTAGTCATTAGAAACTAATTGTAGAATGAGGGGATTAGGTTTAGTGAATTTAAGTCATGGTTTATGGTTTCATGAAATGGCTTGTGACTTCATGACTTGATTAACCATAACTTAAGCCCATGGGCCAATTTAGGAAACTCTAACCCTAATTCCTTCCTTTATGACCAGCCATAGGGATCCCCACCCTATATAAACACCTATTTTCTAGGGCTTGCCTCTTTCTTTATTCATTTCAACATTGGAAAAAGAAAGGTATGTGTCCCTCTTGCAAAAATCCCCATAAATCCATTTTAAGTCCTTTTTAATCCTAGTTTCTTGCATTAGAACCTAACACTCTCCTATTTCCTGATTTTGGAGTTTAATCACAGCTTTGGGTCAATTTGGAGCTTTTGACACCAAGAGGGATAATCCTCCATTTGAGGCTTTTCCAAGCTTTTTGCACACATAGGTAAAACCCCTTAAATTGATTTAAACTTCAGTTTTCTTTGCATATAGGGCTAGATCTAGGAGTCCCCTAGGTGTCCCCGAAATTTGGATGGAATTCGTGTCCGTTTGGTGTCCGTATCGGACACGTGTCGTATTGTTTTGTAGGTGTTTGATTAAATGCCTTTAAGGAATTTATTTTCAATTTTTGTAAATGTAATTAAATGAATTTATAGATCTAAATGTGTATATTAATCTTTGTGAAGACTGATTTAATTTTCGTGTCGAAATGGGGTGCGGATACGCTGTACGACACGCGTGTGCACTGTCCTGCTACCCGTATCCTGTTTCTCGCTGGACACAGTGTTTTGACACGCAAAACTTGGTGTGGAGAGTGGGGCAGTGACTGACAAGTCACTCCCCAAGTTTTATGACACCTCGTTTCGTGTCGGACACGAAAATGAGGCCACACGGGTTTTGTACTGGCCGTGCGAGCACGATCAGAGACCACTGATACGTGTCTCGTGCTCAGGACACGTGTGTCGTAGACACAATGCAGACACTCGAGGACGTAGCCCCATCCTTGGCGCACCCTAGGACACGAGCACAAGACCTACGGTGTCGTGTGTTGTGTCCTAGCACCCTTTGCACCTCTGCACGAGGCTGCCTATGCTGTATTTCGATACTCTGTAAAATTCATGTTTTGGACACGTCGTGTCCACTTTCGTGGACACGAGACAACCTGTACAACACCCCAACATGTATATGACACCACCTTGGCCATTAAATTGATGTAAATAGTTTTCTTTTGATTTTGAATTTGAGGTTTCATTTACTCTCTAATACTCATCTTACTGTATTCACATTTTTGAATTCAAATTCATTTTAATTTCTTTTTTTTAAATGTAAATTTATATGTATATATGTATGTTGATGTGACTGTGATATGGAATTACATATCTGTTGCACTGTGGTATGGTTTCAATGGGATTTTGACATGGTTTTGGTTTGGAATTGTTCAACTATCTGATACTTGTGTCAGTCCAGAGTTTTGTGGTTCACTAGTTTCAGTTTCCTAGGTATCTATGTGATAGTCCATTTTACATATAATTTGAGTATATATATGTTACATATGTTGATTGTTTACACTTTTTCTGAGATACAACTGATCTCAGTTTCATTTTGATACACTGCTGCTAGGAATTCCTGTGTACACACAAGCATGTGCCACATAGACATACAACTTCACTCCTGTGCTACACACACCTCAACCTGAGTTTAGGATTTTGAGAAAACCTGGGATTGGTTTGTTTTGGCCTCACTGTTAGATTACCTGAGATAACTCAGGTAATTGTTTTCACTGTTTAAATGTTGATTCACTTTTTAAATGTTTGATTCACTGTTAAATGTTTAAATGTGTGCAAGAAAATGCATTGGTAATGGGTTTGGTTAGTAACTGCCATAGGTTTCATTTCCTGAGAACCAGTTTCTTTTCCTTAAACCAAATTTGAGTTTTAATTCCAAAACCTGAGATTCCATTGGCCATTGGCTTGGCATATGACCCTTGCTATGGCACTTGGCCATTTGACTTGGCCATGGCATACTGCATTAGCAGTTGGCCTGAAATGTTTGCATTGCAGCAGTGTACAGTCCTCCCTTCCCTTTTCCATTTCAGTTTTCTCCTATTCATATTGAAAGCATGTATGTTATGTTTATGAATGAAATGTATGCAATATCTGAATTTGGTTTATATAAACCTGAGATTCCATCATGTGAACCTGAAGATTAAACTATTAACTGATTTTTCCAGGTTATCATCTCACATGTGAACCTATGTACACAACACAAAATCTGAACAAACACAGCCCCTAACCCTTTATGCATGCCTAACTTGTTCACACCTTACACATACACACATTCTTTGAGTAGTTTCTACCCACATGTATTAAAATTGTATATAGATTGATCTATATAGGAATGGTTGATATAGGATATAAATGGTATTGATTTGGTTTTGGCATGTGGTTTTTGAATAGAAGTTTGGCTAGGCCTAGTATGGACTAACCTATGTTGATACCTCACATCACTCACCTTTACACTAAACTTAACCCCTCACATGTTAACTAACTCCCTTGCATGAATACAATATAACCCTCAATATTGTATGCCTATTTATATATAATGTATGTGATAAATATATGAAATATGTGTGTATGAATAAACATGTGAAGATACACATGTATGTGGATATATAGCCATAGATGAAATTCCTATTTATAGGTATTTGGTTATGTGGGTAGTCTTAAGTATAAGTAACGGGATTACCTAGGTGATATGTGACAGGGTATTGAGTGCTAAGGTATTAGCTTACATTTGTGGTAAGGTATAGGTTGATACATAGGATGTTGATCTAGTATGACTTAGAAAGAACCTAGTTAACCTTGGTTTGACTCAACAGTTGACCAAACCCTAGAATTGACCAAGATTTGACCCAATGGTTCAGGATTGACTAGATGTTGACTTGAGTTGACCCAGAGTTGACCTAGTTTGACCTTGACTTAGTTTGACCTAGACAGTTGACCAGGTTTGACTTAGAGTTGACTTTGACATAGATTTGACTTAGAATCATGTAGATTGTATCATAAACTTCATTTGTCTTATTTTAAGCATATTGTAACCTGTACTGCTCTATTTAGGATATTGTGACTCCGGTGCAGACATCTGATATTTCACTACTCTTTTCAGAGTAGCAGGCGAGTACATTCTCTGATAGTTCTCTTATTTATTTGTCAATTACTGTACTTCAGTTCTAGTTAGCTGTATGTGATTCTCTGTTACAAACACGTATTTGTATTTCTGAATCCATGTATGTGACACACATACTTACTTGTCTTACCTCTATTATTCGAATCACCATACGAATCACTATTCGAATCACCCTATTCGTATCTTCATATGTTGGTTGGACTTTATTCGATTGATGTGTCGGACTTTGGATTCATTTGTATTAGATGGGCGGAGAAATACTTGATTAGACATATGAACATTCCCACTATTCAAACCACCCCCTGTGAATATATTCGAACGATAGCCATTCCACACCCGGCCAGGTGTGTGATGTGCCAGATTTACCCTTAGCCGTTTACATGTCTAACTAAGTATTTTAAAACACACTTGGAGAATTTATTCGAATCATTGTTAGAACATTGTGAATCACTATTCGTATCACCTTATTCGTATCACCTTATTCGATTCACCTTATTAGAACAATGATTAGAATTACATTCGACTCATCTTATATTAGACTCACATTGGGATTACACTCGACTTATATTGTACCATCTGAACTCATTATGTTACTCTAGTTCAGCTAGATTTTATTTTACAGTCTTCTTTGCGATGTTTCTCTTCTTGTTTAGTTACCTTACTTTCCTTGTACCTTAAGTGCTCTCTACATCATTACTCGTGCAAACTGCCATATTCATCAATATAACTGTCTATAACTGCTTTATAGTTCTCTGTTATTTCTTGGGTTTGCTAGATGAGATTGTGCTCGTTCCTGTCCTGACTGGACCTGTTGAAAATTTTACACATGATTGCCCTGAGGACACATGTCCTACATTTTACTGAGGAGATGGATTAGCTACCTATGGCCCAGACACTCAGGAGTGATCGGGATTTAGTCTAGTAGACTTGCATTTATTTTCATTTAGAGCTTGTTGTATTGAATTGAGACTTGAGATGTATTTGAGATTATTCAGATGTTGTTATTATTTCAGTATTTATTTTTGTCTTCAAATTCTTAGTTACAATTCTGTATTATCTTATCGTGCTTAGACTGTGATTGAGATACACCATATCTTATACTTGTCCTCCGTTCGGAGTTGATCATGATGAGTACATTATATACTGCATGAGTTGATGGTTAGTTAGAGACTTAGAACAGCGTTCTACCGCCGACACTGCGGCGTAGGCTGGGCGCTGTTACGTACTCGTACCCTCACAGTGGGTGCGGGTCGTGACAAATTGCACTCATACATGGTAAGAACGTGTCACGACCCGCTACCCAAATTGTTGGGCCCGGCCGAGTCATGTCAGCCTGCGCTTGAGATAAAGCGCAGTAAGCTGTTCTAGAGATAACAAGATAAGACTAAATGTGCTAACAGTTCTATAAGTGAATAAAAGTCATAAATGCTCCAAACACAAAAGTCGTCTCATATAGTAATAAGTCCAAGTACAAGTCTGAAATGTAAAACTGGATACATGTCCGGTTACAAAATACGTAGTCTAATACATAACTACACTAAATGTCCCAAGCAACTACGCAAACTAGACGAGTTTTCCTGCATGTACATCATCGTAAGGCAAAGTCTGGTCCTCGGCAGTAACTCTATAATATGAGTCGCAGAGCAACTCCTCCTCAGTAAGGATACCTACAACGTTATCCTGTCAGGACGGGAGCAAGTACTGATTCTAACAAACTAGCATATGAAACATGAAAATAAACATAAGAGGAATAACTGAAAACATGGTATCACATAATCTATCATGGCAAGGACACATATGTCATAGAGACAGATGTATATGTAATGTTTAAAACTGTAGCAGGTACGTGATCGTCAATAGGTGTACAATGTGCAGGGGCATATAATGAAATGTACTTCCATACAAGTGATAAGGCGATAGATGTACATACATACAAATCCGCTTTGAGATAAAGCCTACGACAAGGTATACATATAAAATGTCAACCTTGCTCGGTACATACGTACGGAGAAGGGGGCATGATCACGTACGCTACTAACAGTTTCCCCATAACCCAGATTCTAATCATGTGAGAGATACATAAAGACTGTTCTAAGCATGGTAGTAACTAGAAGTACAACATGTGAATATCTAACTTGCTACCCCAAGGATTAGCATTTAACATGGTTGGATTTGTAGTTCATTGATGTAACAGTATATAAAGTTTATAGAAAGTACTTGCCTCTAGCAAAGCAAGCTGCGATAAAAATGCTATAGATGCCTGGTAACTCGTCACTGTAGAAATAAATACATAAACTTTGTTTTTACACTAAGCTAAAACACTAAGACACTGATTGGTGCAACACGACTTGTGACTGGGCACCTAGCTAAAATGATGACTTTAGCATATGAGACCAATGTGGGGTGACACAATACTATAACTAACATACTAGGGTCTTTACACTAGTGTGGGGTGAGGTTCAATACGGCTATAACTCAAAATAACACAAAAAGTTGCAAGTCGTAATTATTCAATAAATAAATCAACTGTACATTGTGTTCCAAAAATTTTTGAGATAGGAAAAAAGCTCAATTTTACATAAAATAAAGTACCAAAAAGATCCTTGTTAATTATAAAAATTTATTATAATTTTTTGGAATTTATTTACCAGTACATGTATTTTATAAAAATCAGTTTTCATAAGTACACAGAAAGTGAGTTCTGGTTTCATATGCCAAAACAGTGGCAAAACTATAAATTAAATTCTATAAAAATTATACTAAATTAGCTAAATTAACATAGTATCTGAATACTATTTTCCAGAATTTTAACAGCAATTAAAGTATTTTTACAAATTCAAAAACAGCATGGTACACAATCTAAAATTAAATAATTAATTATCTGCGTATTTTGTCCATGTACATAATTTGAACCAAAGTTCAAATACAGGACCCAAGGCCATGAATCAAGTCCAATATGACTTGTACAGGTCTTGAATGTGTGAAAACACATTTGAGCCCAAAAATTTATACTAGGCTTGGACACCAAATGGTTGCAGTAATTAAAATACACAAAAATACAAAGTGGTAAAAGTACAAAATAAATATTAATATTTTAACAAGGTAAAATTATACATAGTAGTCATATACATATGACAAGTATATTTACATATATTAAAGTATAATATATATACAATATTACGTAAATTATATAGGCTAAACAGTTATGTATGTACATATATATATATATATATATATATATATATATATATATATATATATATATATATATATATATATATATATATATATATATATATATATATACAACAATAAATATATATATATGATAATAGTAAAATATAATATATATAATAGTATACATATATGAACGCAAAATACATATACACATATGCATATATATATAAATACATATATATATATACACTCATACAATAAAATTCTAAATATAGAATATATATTTATACATATATAAATACTGTATATATATATATATATATATATATATATATATATATATATATATATATATATATATATATATATATATATATATATAATAACATAAAATAAAACAAAAAGGAAAAGAAAAAGAAACAGAAACAGAACACAGGGGGAGTTCGAACTCGGCCCACTGGGTCGAGTTCTCGGGTGCGGTCGGGCTGGCCAGGAGGTCAGCCCGCTCTGGGTGTTAGGGTTAGGATTTAGTTTAAATTTATTTAGGTTTCTTAATAATAATAATAATACCCGATATAACAAATCATGTGTCCTGACAGTTAGGGACACAGGAGTCGCGTGTCCGTGCTAAGCACGACACGTACGGGTCTTGTCTTCCGTGTCCGAGCACTGGAATAGGATCCCCGTGTCCGGGCGAACCACATACGTGTGCACGAGACACGCATGACACTGATTCGACACTGCTACTTACGTGTCCATCTTTGAGGAGGGTTTTCGAAGGGGCTGGACGGCGGAGGAGGCAGCGTGGTCGCGGCGGAGTGGTGGCGCTAGACTCGCCTTGTCACGGCGAACTTGTCGGCGGTGTTTGTTGGTGGTGAAGGTCGCTGTAGAGGCAGCGTCGAGTGTCGCCGGAGTTAGGGTTAGGTCTAGGTTTTGTCGGGGAGGAAAGGGGCTGTGGGGGCGTCGATGGTGGCCGTGGGGTCGTTCTAGGGTTAGGGTTGATTTTAGGATTTTGTTTTATAGGGAAGGGAGGTCGGTCGGTCGCCAGAAAAGACAGAAAATATCGGGGTCGGTCGTCGGCGACGTGGCGGTGAGACGTGGGGGAGGAGAGAGAAGGTCGTGGGGTGTTTTAGGTTTAGGTCCCTAGAGTTTTAGGATTTACAACTAGGTCTCTATCCCAACCAAATGCAAATAAAAATTTACAATCCGACATTTAAAACAATTAGTTATTTACAAACTGACTTCTAAACAATTCTAAATATTACAAACAGCTAATAAAATATTTTAATAAATTGCAAAACTACCTTAAAACATTTCAATTAATTCCAAAATAATATTTTAGTTATTAAAACTTATTTAAAAATTATTTAAAAATTGTAGAAAATTCCTAAAATCATATTAAAATATTTTAAGGCTAAATATGACATTAGAAATTAATTAACACTAATTAAGTCAAAATTGAAAATCAGGGGTTGACAAGTCTTCCCTCCTTGAAAAATTTTGTCCTCGAAATTCACAAGGATTGAAGACTCTACAATATTCTAACATAGCAAGCAATGCAACAAATGACCAAGGCTATGATCGAAACTAACCTCTAGGGTATCAAGCGGGAACGGGTGGTTCCCTCGCAGCGGTTGGATCGAACAAGTAAGGGTATCTCTCCCTCATGTCCGACTCCCTCTCCAAAGCACATTCACCCGGAGAGTGACGGCTCCAAGCTACTCGTACCAAAGGTATAACCTTGTTCCTCAGCCTCTTCTCCCTCCTGTCTAATATCTCCACTGGCTGCTCAAAAACTGTAAGGCTCGATCCGATCTCCAACTCTGAATGATCTAGCACATGGCTGGGGTCTAGAACATATCTCCTCAGCTAAGATACGTGAAAGACATCGGGAACTCCTGCTTGATTGGGTGGAAGTGCAACCCTGTATGCTACCTCTCCAATCCTGCCAAGTATCTCGAATGGCCCGATCTATCTGGGGCTCAGCTTCCCTCCTCGTCCGAACCGGATCGTCCCTCTAGTAGGTGATATCTTCACTAGTACCATATCACCGTCTGCGAACTCTATCGGTCTGCGACTAGCATCAGCCCAGTGTTTCTGCCTGTCCTGAGCTACTCTGAGCCTGTCTCTAATCATCCCGACCTTCTCTGCTGCATCTGTGATCATCTCTGGCCCAAGCATAACTCTGTCCCCAACATCATCCCAAAAGAGCGGTGTACGGCATCGTCGTCCATATAGCGCCTTGAAAGGAGACATACCGATACTGGCTTGGTAGTTGTTATTGTATAAAAACTCTACCAAGTGCAGATGGCTCTTCCATGATCCTCCAAAGTCCAGTATGTAGGTCCTCAGCATATCCTCCAGTGTCTGTATCATCCTCTCGGACTGTCCATCTGTCTGCGGATGGTACGCCGTACTGAATTTGAGCCGACTGCCCAACTCCTCCTGCAAGCTCCTCCAGTAGTGGGACATGAATCTGCTGTCTCTGTCGGACACGATGCTCACTGGCACTCCGTGTAGGTGAACTATCTGCTACATGTATAGCTCTGCCAACTTCTCAGTGAAAAGTCCCACCTTGAAGGGTATGAAGTGCGCACACTTCGTCAGCCTGTCCACGATGACCCAAATGGCATCCTTTCTTCCTTGGAAACGAGGAAGCCCTGAGACGAAGTCCATCGTAATGTGTTCCCACTTCCATTCGGGATTGGATAACGGCTGCAACAGACCAGCTGGCCTCTGGCGCTCCGCCTTGACCTGCTGGCAAACTTGGCATCTCGAAATAAAACGTGATACATCTCTCTTCATCCCGTGCCACCAAAGATGTTCGCGCAAGTCACGGTACATCTTGTTAGCACCAGGGTGAATAGAGTATCTCGATCGGTGCACCTCCTGCAAGACTGCCTCTACCAGCTCTCCCTTCGGTACGCACAAACGGCTGCCATGCCTCAAGGATCCATCCTCTGCTACAGTAAAATCGTCTAGCAATCCAGCTAAAGCCTGGGCTCAAAGTCTACAAAGGCTTTCATCTGTAGACTGTGCCTCCCTGATCTGCTCCATCAAACCTGACTGAATGTCAAGTGCCATCATCTGTATCACTGATCCTGGTCGAACTAGCTCGATACCGAGCTTCTCCAGGTCTTCCCGTAAATGTCGATCTATCATCAGATACCATGCCATCGGATGTCTGTTCAGCGTATCTGCCACTACATTGGCCTTTCCGGGGTGATACTATAAATCGATGTCGAAGTCTTTCATCAACTCCAACCATCGTCTTTGCCTCATGTTCAGCTCTTTCTGCGTGAACACATACTTCAAGCTTTTGTGGTCAGTAAAGATTTCCACACGCTCTCCGTATAAGTAATGTTTTCATAACTTGAGTGCAAAAATCACCGCAGCTAACTCTAGGTCATGGGTAAGATAATTCCGTTCATGAGTCCGCAATTACCTAGATACATAAGCAATCACTTTCCCATACTGCTGTAGGACACATCCTAGCCCCTTTCCTAAAGCATCGCTGTATATGGTGAAACCTCCAGAACCTGAAGGTAAATTCAGAACTGGAGCGATCGTTGTAACACCCATATTCTGAATACGTATTTTGTCAAGCTTGCATGTATTTCAGACCTATATTTATTTTCTCGGATTTTGGCATGTACTTGTAATTGGCTTGACTTGCAGATTTTGGTTCTCGTAATTGGGTTTTGACATGGCTTGGTTTTATTTTGTGGAGGAGAATTGGTTTAGTTTGGTTTGGTTTAGTTTGGTTTAATATGCATGGAACACCTTAGCCTATGCTCCACCCTCAACACACCACAACCACCCTCATTTAATCTCCACCAACCTTTCTCTCTCCTTTTTATTCTCTCATTTATTTCTCCATCTTCTTCTTCTTTCTTCCTCTACATAACACTCCACCCATAGGCAAGTGCACCTTGCCACCACATGAGAACCACTTTTTATTTGTCCATTAGCTAGATTAGGTCATGGAGATTAACATTAGTGCTTGACATTTTATGATTTGGAGTCTCCATTGTTCTAGATCTAGGTTTTAACTATTTTTGGATTTACATAGTTTTGATCTATTTTGGTTGGATTTTTGTGGGTTTTGATGCTTCCATGTGGAAGAGAATTCAATTTTACTCAAGTTAGAACTTTAAAAATCTAGATTTGGCTTTGATTTTATAAAGATATGAAAATTTGAATTCTTGGTGTTCTTGGTGTTCTTCTCGACCTGGAGCAGCAGCCTGCAGCCTGCGCTCTTTAGCGCAGTGCTGGACTGCGCAGCCCCTCTCGGCCTGCGCTCTTTAGCGCAGTGCCGACCGCGCAGCTTGCCCTATGGTAAACTGCGCTCAGTCCCATGCGCCAACCATTCCTGCGCACTTCACCCTGCGCAGTTCACTCCTGCGCAGTCTGCTCATGCGTAATCCCGTAGTTCACTCCTACGCAGTCTGCTCATGCGCAATCCACCCCTGCGCAGTTCATTCCTGCGCAGTCTGTTCATGCGCAATCTGACCCATACGCCATCTGCCCCTGCGCCCTATGCCCCTGCGCACTTGGCATCCTGTGCAGCTGACACCTGCACAATCCAACCCCCTGACCCCTTGCGTAATCCATTGGCTCTTGGAGTTTTGGTTTTATTTCTCTAAGCTTGGCTCTTCTATAGCCCTGTATATTGATATTTTATTAGATATTTTACGCCCATTTTATATCCTTACGCCTTTTGTCATGAACTTGATTTTACTTAATATGTTTGGAATGACTATTGTACATGGCATGGTATGACAAGGAACTAGCATAACACGACAGTGACCCGTAGTGGTGCACTCATGACATGACCAACCTGACATGATAGTGGCCCGTCGTGGCGCACTCCTGACAAGTACCCTGACATGATTTATCTTGATGCTGTTGCGACGGCTAACTTGACTCGTATAATCAACTTGACACCGTGGGTGTTCCTACTTGCTTGTTTGTGCAATCTACTTGTCTTGTCTTGTATCATGTCTAGGACGTGACTCCCTGGTTCCCACGGTCAGGGATTCATACTAAATATGGATTAGGCTAATGACTAGATCAAACTATAGTTCATGGAGAATTTCCAGTCACAGGCAATCTCGTTATTTGGGCGCTCTTAATTGGACTTGTAGCTTGCCGACGAGTAGAGCACATTTCCAGCGCACTATCATGTGTTGCACCCTCTAAGTCACCTAAGGGTATATCGTCTCCGGGACGATGTACCCAACCATACTCTCAACCCGCGGAAGGATAACTGGATGGTCTGCAGGGCTTGGGACTGGAAAATTCTCACTTGCATCTTGTTAGTAATTAGGCTTGTGATTACCCTAGTTAGTTAAAGTAGTAAGCCATAGTAATTGCTTGGCCGCTTGTGAATGGATGATGTCTAGCCCTGTCTAAGTCTTGTTTAGTCCCTGTACCCTGGTACTTTTGAACGTGATTGTTTTACTTGATTTAACAATAATTGGGTAGGGACAAGGAGATATTCAGGCGAAGGGTTACAACCCCGGTCCTTGTTTGGTTTAAGGGTTGAAACCTGGCTCCCGGAATGGTCCCACGTCACTAGTCGTTTATTGTCCTATTGCACTCTTTATTTACTTGTACCTTCTTCCATTTCTTTTCTTATGTTCTGATATGCTGGCTTTTGTTCTTATTTCGTGGCCTCCTTTGTGGCACTTGCTCTTTCTGGGGTTTGACCCAGCTGGTTTTGTGTGGCCAGATTTCGGAGCAGCTCCCGAGGATCTTCCGAACCTCCAGTCCGATGGTGGCGACTAGAAGGAACCCGGGCTACGAGTGGGTTTTCTATTTTGTTTCACTCACTCTATTGTAAAATTATTCTTTTGAGGCGTTTAGCCGACGAGCACCTGTTAGCTCGATGCATTTTACTTACTGTCTGTCTACGGGCTGTAAACATGATTAACAAATCCTAGGGTTGATCATGTATGACTTAATTCTTGCTAGTCCTTGCATTTTGTACGACTAGCTTCATGATCAGCTGATATGTAATATTTGGGACGCCTTTTATTGTATATTTGGTGATCAAATATCTTGTAATTGTATTGCTTGCTTGAGATTGAGACAGTAGGCTTGACCTTAAGAGACTGTTGGCTTGTAGTAAACCCTCATATCTAGACAGCCGTGACCGTATAGCGAGATAGACTTCATTTCAATATACGTAGCTGGCTATGTTCGTCCCCGCTCTCCAGTATTCTGGTTCTGGGGCGTGACATGGTTTAAGTGGTGGCCCATACAGGTCTTGTCAATCAAGAAATGTGAGGGTTTATCGAATAGATGTCTCAAGCAGTATTCGCCCTTGATCTCGCCCGTATTTTTAAATCCCTAAAATTCTTGCCCTGATTACATGCTTGTATCGTTGATCTGTCCTGGTCCTTCCTTATTGTTCCCCTGTGTCGTCTTCTTCAGCGGCACTGTACTTGACCCTGCCGATCAGCAAGAAGGAGCACCTTCCGTGGACCAGCAACAACCAGGAGATCAAGTCCAGCATTCCGAAGTCGCCTCCAGAGTGATACCTCCTGGAGGAGAGCCCCCAGTTCAGCCTGCTGAGCCAGATGATGGCACCTTGGTAGGTTTCATCAGGGCCTTGATAGCTTCTCAGGATCGTAGAGGAGACGCCTTACACCAGACTGTGGCAGATGCTTTGAACAGAGGCGGTCATCCAGGGAACAGCGCGGCCAACAGCTTCAAGCGCCTGAACCCTCCCTTCTTCGATGGCAGCGAGGATGCGATTGCCGCAGACGCTTGGCTTCAGGATACCGAGGTGGTTCTGGAAGCAGCTAGGACACCTGAGAATGAGAAGGTGGCGGTGGTATGTCTGTAGTTGTTGGACTTAGCTCGCAGTTGGTGGGCAGCGCAAGCCATGGGATTAGTGGCACCCATTACTTGGGCAGTGTTTAGAGAGAGATTCCAGACGAAGTATTTCACTGCTGTGGCTCGGTACGACCTGCAGACCAGATTTACCAACATGAAGCAAGGAGGCAGAACAGTCGACAGTTATGCATCTGAGTTTTCTAGGTTCAGTAGGTTTGCCCCCACCTTGGTGGCGTCCGAGTTTGATAGGGCACAGCGGTTCCAGCAGGGACTGCATTTGGAGATCTTGTTGGCAGTCGAGCAGTTCGAGCACCAGACGTTCGATGCAGTATTGAGGGCAGCCAGGAGGCATGAGTACACCTCCCAGCGGATCGTGGATAGGACCGGAGGCAGGAAGCGATCCCACAGTCAGATGCACCAATCATCAGCTCCAGCCCCAGCTGTTAGAAATTTGACCATTGGAACTCCGAGGCGGGCGGCCTCAGTAACGTCGGTTCAGCATTCGACCCCGACGTACCCGCAACAGCAGAAGCAGAAGCAGACTTCCGCAATGGGATGTTCACATTGCGGGAAGCCGGGCCATGTGGTGGTAGATTGTCGTAGGGCGCAAGGATTGTGCCTAGCTTGTGGAGCGGCAGATCACAAGATAGGAGCCTGTCCGAATAGGGGTAGTTCTTCCTCTTCCAACCTAACCAGTCCATCGGTTAGGGGACCAGCACCCATGCAGCAGCAGCAGTACCCAAGGCCATTGTTGCCTCAGGCCCAGGCATTCCAGCAGCAGTGTGCCCAGGCTGCAGTACAGAGCAGGCAGAAAGGTTTCCAGCAGAGGGGACCCGCAGCTAGAGGTCAGGTGATGATGATGGCTATGGAAGAAGAAGTTGCACCAGGTGAGGTAGTGGCAGGTACTATTCTCGTCAACTCCTTTCCAGCATCGGCATTATTTGATTCTGGTGCATCGCATTCATTTATGTCTGCACGATTCGCGACACGGATAGGATTGGAGCCCGAGTCATTAGCAGTGAGGCTTAATATACTTACTGGTAATGGTCTTGTGGGAGTAGATCGAGTGTTTTCCTCGTGTCGGATCGTAGTTAGCGGTAGAGAGTTCCCCGCTAGATTTATAGAATTCCCTATGGCAAACTATGATATAGTCTTAGGCATGGATTGGTTAAGGAACCAGTATGCTAGGATAGACTGCCATGTTGGCAGAGTTGTTTTCAGCATTCCAGGAGAGCCAGAGTTCTCATTTTCCAGAGGAGCAGTGGATCCATCCTCCCCAGTATTGCGGATGGCAGTAGCAGCAGTGCAGTTGCCCAGGATAGTTGAAGAGTTCCCAGATGTCTTCCCAGAGGAACTTCCAGGGATGCCGCCGGAGCGGGAGATCGAGTTCACTATAGACTTAATCCCCGGGACAGCACCAGTATCAGTGAGAGTCTACAGAATGGCGCCTTCAGAGTTGGAGATTTTGTACAAGATGATTGAAGAACTTAGGACCAAGGGATTCATTCGTGCAAGTGGATCGCCTTGGGGAGCCCCGATGCTTCTTGTGAAAAAGAAGGATGGTACGTCCAGGTTATGTGTAGATTATCGTACCTTGAACTCAGTAACAATCAAGAACAGATACCCTCTTCCGAGGATAGATGACTTGTTTGATCAACTCAGAGGGGCTTCAGTGTTTTCGAAGATAGACTTACGGTCAGGATACCACCAGATCAGAGTCAGAGAGCAGGACATCCCGAAGACAGCGTTTAGATCGAGATATGGGCATTGGGAGTTCCTTGTTATGCCCTTTGGAGCGACCAATGCGCCAGCAGTATTCATGGACCTCATGAATCGCATTTTTATGCCTTATCTGGATCAGTTCGTGATCGTGTTCCTAGATAATATCTTGGTCTACAGCAAGAGCGAAGCAGAGCATGAGCAGCATCTCAGAATCGTCCTTCAGACGCTTAGAGAGCATCAGTTGTACGCCAAGTTCAGTAAATGCGAGTTCTGGCTCGATCGCATTTCGTACTTGGGTCACATCATTACCCGAGGAGGAGTAGAAGTGGATCCCCAGAAGATTGTGGCTATCGAGACTTGGCCAGTGCCTAGTTCAGTGGCAGAGGTTCGCAGCTTCCTTGGATTGGCCGGCTACTACCGGCGATTCGTTTCAGATTTTGCAAGGATTTCAGCACCGATGATCCAGTTGACTCGTAAGGATGTACCGTTTGTTTGGACAGCAGAGTGTCAGGAATCATTTAAGAAGTTGAAGCGAGGTTTGATAACGGCTCTCATTCTCACACTTCCAGATGGGACCGGAGGATTCACAGTTTATTGCGATGCTTCAGGCAGAGGATTGGGATGTGTCTTGATGCAGCATGGGAAGATAATATCTTATGCATCACGCCAACTTCGTGACCATGAGAAGAGTTATCCGACCCACGACTTGGAGCTGACCGCAGTAGTATTTGCACTTAAATTATGGAGGCACTACTTGTACGGAGATAGAGTGGAGATATTTACTGATCACAAGAGCCTGAAGTATGTTTTCACCCAGAAGGACCTTAATATGCGACAGAGAAGATGGCTTGAGCTATTGGTGGACTACGATGTGGATTTGCAGTATCATCCAGGGAAGGCCAACGTTGTAGCAGATGCGTTGAACCGGAGAGCCGGAGTTTATTTCCTGACGGCGCAACCAGAGTTATTGACAGATCTTCAGAAGATGGGAATTGAAGTGGTTCTTCCTACTAGCATGGCATTGATGGCCAGTCTACAGGTTCAGTCCAGCATAGTTGAGAGGATCCGTACAGCACAGTCTACAGATTCCAAGATTCAGCGGCTTAGAGCAGAGTGTGAGGCAGGAAGAAGGCCAGAGTTATGTATTTATGAGGATGGTATACTTCGGCACGGCACTCGTCTTTGTGTACCCAGTGGAGATATCAGACAGGAAGTCATGGCAGAAGCTCACAGCTCGCAGTATTCGATTCATCCCGGTGGTACGAACATGTACCATGATATCCGTCAGCACTTCTGGTGGAATGGCATGAAGAGGAAGATAGCCCGGTTTGTCTCTCGGTGTTTGGTTTGCCAGCAGGTTAAAGCTGAACATCAGAGGCCCGCTGGACTTCTTCAGCCCTTGCCGATTCCAGAATGGAAGTGGGAGCATGTGACCATGGATTTTGTGACTGGGATTGCCTAGATCTCCAGCTGGTCGAGATGCTATTTGGATTATAGTTGACCGGCTCACGAAGGTAGCTCATTTTCTCCCATTCAGAGTTGGACAGTCAACGGCTCAGCTAGCAGAGATGTACCTCAGGCAGATTGTCAGGCTTCACGGAGTGCCCGTCAGTATCATCTCAGATCGAGATTCAATATTCACATCGCACTTTTGGCATAGCCTGCAAGAGAGTTTGGAAACTCGTCTCCAGTTCAGTTCGACATATCATCCGCAGACAGATGGCCAGTCAGAGCGCACAATCCAGACTCTTGAAGACATGTTGAGGTCTTGCACCCTCGAATTCGGTGGTTCATGGGAAGATCACCTGCATCTTGTAGAATTCTCGTACAATAATAGTTTCCAGGCCAGTATCCAGATGGCTCCGTTCGAGGCTCTGTATGGTAGAAAGTGTAGATCCCCGTTAGCATGGGATGATGTCCGAGAGAGGCAGATGCTTGGTCCAGAGATGATTGCCCAGACAGTTGAAGTGGTTAGAAGGATCAGAGATCATCTTCGAGTTGCCCAAGATCGCTAGCGGCATTGGGCCGATGCTCATCGACGTCCCTTGGAGTTTGCTATTGGCGACCATGTATTCCTTAGGATCTCGCCTAACCGCGGTATCATACGCTTTGGCGTATGGGGAAAGCTTAGTCCTAGGTATATAGGGCCGTTCGATATCCTAGAGCGAGTAGGAGATGTATCCTATCGTCTTGCTCTTCCGCCGTCGCTAAGTGAGGTGCATGATGTATTCTATGTGTCCCAATTGCGATGGTACGTCCCGGACCCGAGCCACATCTTAGACCATTCGGAACCGGTTATTGGTACCAACCTTTCGTTTGAGGAGAGGCCCGTGTCTATATTGGATCGGAGAGAGAAGATACTCAAGAACAAGACTATTGGTTTAGTCCATGTTGCTTGGGGTCATCACTCTCTAGGTGAGTCAACGTGGGAGCGTGAGGATGATATCCGATCGCGATATCCCTACCTGTTTGACTCGTAAGGTATAATGTCTTCCTTATGCCTTATGTTTTCCATCCCTTGCTTGCATGTATGATTATCTGATTGCTTGCCTGGTTATAGCTTTCCTGTGATTAATATAGCTTGTCCTTGTCTCTCTAGCCTCTTAATTAAATTCCGAGGACGAAATTCTTTTAAGGTGGGTAGAGTTGTAACACCTATATTCTGAATACGTATTTTGTCAAGCTTGCATGTATTTCAGACCTGTATTTATTTTCTCGAATTTTGGCATGTACTTGTAATTGGCTTGACTTACAGATTTTGGTTCTCGTAATTGGGTTTTGACATGGCTTGGTTTTATTTTGTGGAGGAGAATTGGTTTAGTTTGGTTTGGTTTAGTTTGGTTTAATATGCATGGAACACCTTAGCCTATGCTCCACCCTCAACACGCCACAACCACCCTCATTTAATCTCTACCAACCTTTCTCTCTCCTCTTTATTCTCTCATTTATTTCTCCATCTTCTTCTTCTTCCTTCCTCTACACAACACTCCACCCATAGGCAAGTGCACCTTGCCACCACATGAGAACCACTTTTTATTTGTCCATTAGCTAGATTAGGCCATGGAGATTAATATTAGTGCTTGACATTTTGTGATTTGGAGTCTCCATTGTTCCAGATCTAGGTTTTAACTATTTTTGGATTTACATGGTTTTGATCTATTTTGGTTGGATTTTTGTGGGTTTTGATGCTTCCATGTGGAAGAGAATTCAATTTTACTCAAGTTAGAACTTTGAAAATCTAGATTTGGCTTTGATTTGACAAAGATATGAAAATTTGAATTCTTGGTGTTCTTGGTGTTCTTCTCGACCTGGAGCAGCAGCCTGCAGCCTGCGCTCTTTAGCGCAGTGCTGGACTGCGCAGCCCCTCTCGGCCTGCGCTCTTTAGCACAGTGCCGACCGTGCAGCTTGCCCTATGGTGAACTGCGCTCAGCCCCATGCGCCAACCATTCCTGCGCACTTCACCCTGCGCAGTTCACTCCTGCGCAGTCTGCTCATGCGTAATCCCGCAGTTCACTCCTGCGCAGTCTGCTCATGCGCAATCCACCCCTGCGCAGTTCACTCCTGCGCAGTCTGTTCATACGCAATCTGACCCATGCGCCATCTGCCCCTGCGCCCTGTGCCCCTGCGCACTTGGCAACCTGCGCAGCTGACACCTGCGCAATCCAACCCCCTGACCCCTTGCACAATCCATTGGCTCTTGGAGTTTTGGTTTTATTTCTCTAAGCTTGGCTCTTCTATAGCCCTGTATATTGATATTTTATTAGATATTTTACGCCCATTTTATATCCTTACGCCTTTTGTCATGAACTTGATTTTACTTAATATGTTTGGAATGACTATTATACATGGCATGGTATGACAAGGAACTAGCATAACACGACAGTGACCCGTAGTGGTACACTCCTGACATGACCAACCTGACATGATAGTGGCCCGTCGTGGCGCACTCCTGACAAGTACCCTGACATGATTTATCTTGATGCTGTTGCGACGGCTAACTTGACTCGTATAATCAACTTGACACCGTGGGTGTTCCTGCTTGCTTGATTGTGCAATCCACTTGTCTTGTCTTGTATCATGTCTAGAATGTGACTCCCTGGCTCCCACGGTCAGGGATTCATACTGAATATGGATTAGGCTAATGACTAGATCAAACTATAGTTCATGGAGAATTTCCAGTCACAGGCAATCTCGTTATCTGGGCGCTCTTAATTGGACTTATAGCTTGCCGACGAGTAGAGCACATTTCCAGCGCACTGTCATGTGTTGCACCCTCTAAGTCACCTAAGGGTATATCGTCTCCGGGACGATGTACCCAACCATACTCTCAACCCGCGGAAGGATAACTGGATGGTCTGCTGGGCTTGGGACTGGAAAATTCTCACTTGCATCTTGTTAGTAATTAGGCTTGTGATAATCCTAGTTAGTTAAAGTAGTAAGCCGTAGTAATTGCTTGGCCGCTTGTGAATGGATGATGTCTAGCCCTGTCTAAGTCTTGTTTAGTCCCTGTACCCTGGTACTCCTGAACGTGATTGTTTTACTTGCTTTAACAATAATTGGGTAGGGACAAGGAGATATTCAGGCGAAGGGTTACAACCCCGGTCCTTGTTTGGTTTAAGGGTTATAACCTGGCTCCCGGAATGGTCCCACGTCACTAGTCGTTTATTATCCTGTTGCACTCTTTATTTACTTGTACCTTCTTCCATTTCTTTTCTTATGTTCTGATATGCTGGCTTTTGTTCTTATTTCGTGGCCTCCTTTGTGGCACTTGCGCTTTCAGGGTCTTGATCCAGCTGGTTTTGTGTGGCCAGATTTCGGAGCAGCTTCCGAGGATCTTTCGAACCTCCAGCCCGATGGTGGCGACTAGAAGGAACCCGGGCTACGAGTGGGTTTTCTATTTTGTTTCGCTCACTCTATTGTAAAATTATTCTTTTGTGACGTTTAGCCGACGAGCACCTGTTAGCTCGATGCACTTTACTTACTGTCTGCCTACGGGCTATAAACATGATTAACAAATCCTAGGGTTGATCATGTATGACTTAATTCTTGCTAGTCCTTGCATTTTGTACGACTAGCTTCATGATCAGCTGATATGTAATATTTGGGACGCCTTTTATTGTATATTTAGTGATCAAATATCTTGTAGTTGTATTGCTTGCTTGAGATTGAGACAGTAGGCTTGACCTTAAGAGACTGTTGGCTTGTAGTAAACCCTCATATCTAGACAGCCGTGACCGTATAGCGAGATGGACTTCATTTCAATATACGTAGCTGGCTATGTTCGCCGCCGCTCTCCAGTATTCTGGTTCTGGGGCGTGACAGTCGTCAGCCTCCTCTTCAGCTCCTCAAATGCTGTCTGGCAGTCCTCTGACCAAATGTACTCTGCGTCCTTCCGCGCCAGCTTCGTCATGGGTTCAGCTATCCTAGCAAAGTCCTGGACGAACTTTCTATAATAGCCTGCTAAATCCAAAAAGCTCCTGATCTCTGAAACTGACGTCAGTGCCTTCCATGTCTCAACTGCAGCAATCTTTCTGGGATCCACCGAGATTCCCTCTCCAGTAACTACATGGCCGAAAAACTCCACTCGATCTAAAAAGAACTCGTACTTCGACAATTTGGCAAACAATCTCTTCTGCCTCAGAATCCCCAAAACTATCTGCAAGTGCTCTGCATGCTCCTCCGGCGTCTTCGAGTATATCAGGATGTCGTCGATAAACACTACGACGAACTTATCTCGATACTGGTGGAATGTCTTATTCATCAAATTCATAAAGACAGCTGGCGCATTTGTGAGACCAAATGGCATCACCAGAAACTCGTACTGCCCGTACTTCATATTGAACGCCGTCTTCTAGATATCTGCTGCCCTGAACTTCACCTGGTGGTACCCGGATCTCAAGTCTATCCTGGAAAACACCTTCGCCCCACTCAACTGGTCGAACAAATCATCTATCATGGACAGAGGATATTTGTTCTTGATGGTGATGACATTCAAGGCCAGGTAGTCAATACACAACCGAACTGTACCATCCTTCTTAGGCACAAAGAGCACTGGCGCTCCCCATGGAGAAGCACTAGATCGAATGAAACCCTTTTTCAACAGGTCATCAATCTGCTCTTTCATCTCTACGGCCTCCTTAGGGTTCACTCTATAGCAAGCCCGGGATACTGGCGATGAACCCGGTACTAAATCTATGGTGAACTCCACATCTCTGTCAGGCGAAAGTCCTGGAAGATCCTCTGGGAATACATCCATAAACTCCCTAATGATAGGGTATGGTGGTGCTACGTCCCCAACTGTCGTACAACAGTTCGGCTCTAGGCTGATCTTCGGCCCTGTCCTCCTGACACTGAATGGTGCTGTGCCTAGAGGACTGAACAAAATACTACCCTCATGACAGTCTATAGATGCATGGGCATAGCTAAGCCACTCCATCCCCAATATGATATCATAACCAGGGATGGCATCACAAAGAATCATCCCCTGAACTCTCTTCCGGCTATAAAAATAGAGCATCTATAGATAGCTCTAATAGGCACTGGTCCGCCTCCCATCATTACTCTACTAATCTCCGCATTAGGTGTAGCTACTAGATGGTGTTTATGCAAAAACTCTAATGACATGAAGCTATGAGATACACCAGAATCAAACAAGCATAGAGCTAGAAAAGTATGCAAATAAACATGACCTGTGATGACGTCAGCCAAATAATCTGGCTACGAAACCTACTCCGGCTCCGGCTCAAGGGCCAGACTACAAGACTTCCCCTGGGGTCCCTTCTGCTGCTGGAGATGTTGCCGAAACCTCTGCTGCTGAGTCGGAAGTGGTCCTCTAGGTATCCTGGCTGCTGGGCTCTCTCGAAGCTGATGGGTGGCAGACCCGCAAGCTAAACATTGCTTCAACCTCTTCCTGCAGATGGCGTAATCATGTCATAGTCTTCCACAGAAAGAACACATAGCTCCCTTCTGCTGCTGCTGCTGATGTCGGGGTCCCGGGACTCTAACTGGCGGGGTCGGGTGATGTGATGTAGGGGGACGATAAGTCTGTTGGTGCGGCGTCGGTGCACTCTGCTGGAAAGCCTGACGCTTGGACGGTCCCTCGGGGTGTGCAGAAGCCGGCAACTTGCAAGACAGAAGACACTCCTCGATGCTCCGGGCCAACTCTAGGCTCTGGTAGTAGTCAGTCGTACTATTCGCCACTATAAGAATGCCAATGTCTGAACTAGACTGTGGCAAAATCTACGGGTCATCTCTTCTGGGTCTGCAATCAGACTAGGAGCGAAATGGCTCAGGCGACTAAACTCTGCCGCATACTCATCAACAGAATGGTTCCCCTGCTGGATGTTCTGGAATCGTAGCCCCATGGCTACTCTAGCGGTGGTCGAGAAGAATTTCTTCTTGAACTGGGTCTTGAACTGATCCAAAGTGGCCCTCTCTCTCGCAAATAACGGCTCATTCCGGAACCAAACTCCTGCCAAGTCTATCAGCACAAATCTCGCTGCCTTGACCTGGAGGTCATCCGGCATCCTAACTCCAAGGAGCTTCCTCTCTATCGAGTCTAGCCAATCATCTGCTACTACTATGCCCTCAGTCCCTGAGAACTCCTTGGGGTTCAAACCCATGAAGTCTTTGATCGTTCTCGCTCTCTGCCGTGGCTCTACAGGTGGTGGGACCACGGTACGTTCCTCAGAATGCTCCATGCTCTGGCGAAGTAGGGTAGTCTGCTCCTGATGGGTTGTTAGGAACCCCTGGATCAGAGTGAGCAGTTGGTTCCTGTCGAGTATGACGGAAGCCTGGGTAGGTATAGTGACAGGGGGTGGTGGAAGTATCGGGTCCTGCTGGGACTTTGATGTGGAAGGTGGTGGAGGCATCTGGGTTTGTGGATTTATGGAGTGGAGGAATGTGGTAGGTGGAGGTGGGGGTGTATCAGTCAACTGGTCAGCTGACTGGATATGGAGTGCATCATTCTCAGGTGTGACGTACTAGGATGAACGAGTAAGCACCATCTAATTACAATAAAAAGGACTTATAAGAACTCTTTTAAAGTAAGCAATCATAGACAAGAAAATCTAATTATAATAGCAAGCATGTGATGTATTTCCTATGTTGCAATCCTAGTATTCCTCTAGGTGTTCTAAGCGTCATTCCTAATGTTGTCTAATTACCTTAAGTTCCTAATTGCAGGCATGGTTGGTACAATAATGTAACCAAATATTTTAGTCTCGACCTGCATGGACCACCATTAAAAACATGTCACGACCCGCTACCCAAATTATTGGGCCGGGCCGAGTCATGTCCAGCCTGTGCTTGAGATAAAGCGCAGTAAGCTATTCTAGAGATAACAAGATAAGACTAAATATGCTAACAGTTCTATAAGTGAATAAAAGTCATAAATGCTCCAAACACAAAAGTCGTCTCATATAGTAATAAGTCCAAGTACAAGTCTGAAATGTAAAACTGGATACATGTCCAGTTACAAAATACGTAGTCTAATACATGACTACACTAAATATTCCAAGCAACTACGCAAACTAGACGAGTTTCCCCGTAGGTACATCCTCGTAAGGCAAAGCTTGGTCCTCGGCAGTAACTCCATAATATGAGTCGCAGAGTAACTCCTCCTCAGTAAGGATACCTACAACGTTATCCTGTCAAGACGGGAGCAAGCACTGATTCTAACAAACTAGCATATGAAATATGGAAATGAACATAAGAGGAATAACTGGAAACATGGTATCACATAATCTATCATGGCAAGGACATATATGTTATAGAGACAGATGTATATGTAATGTTTAAAACTGTAGCAGGTATGTGATCGTCAATAGGTGTACAATGTGCAGGGGCACATAATGAAATGTACTTTCGTACAAGTGATAAGGCGATAGATGTACATATGTACAAATTTGCTTTGAGATAAAGCCTACGACAAGGTATACATATAAAATGTCAACCTTGCTCGGTACATACGTACGGAGAAGGGGGCATGATCACGTACGCTACTAACAGTTTCCCTATAACCCAGATTCTAATCATGTGAGAGATACATAAAGGCTATTCTAAGCATGGTAGTAACTGGAAGTACAACATGTGAATATATAATTTGCTACCCCAAGGATCAGCATTTAACATGGTTGGATTTGCAGTTCATTGATGTAACAGTATTTAAAGTTTATAGAAAGTACTTGCCTCTAGCAAAGCAAGCTGCAATAAAAATACTATAGATGCCTGGTAACTTGTCACTGTAGAAATAAATACATAAACTTAGTTTTTACACTAAGCTAAAATACTAAGACACTAATTGGTGCAACACGACTTGTGACTGGGCACCTAGCCAAAATGATGACTTTAGCATAGAAAACCAATATGGGGTGACACAATACTGTAACTAACATACTAGGGTCTTTACACTAGTGTGGGGTGAGGTCCAATACGGCTATAACTCAAAATAACACAAAAAGTTGCAAGTCGTAATTATTCAATAAATAAATCAACTATACATTGTGTTCCAACAATTTTTGAGATAGGTAAAAAGCTCAATTTTACATAAAATAAAGTACTAAAATGATCCTTGTTAATTACAAAAATTTATTATAATTTTTCTAGAATTTATTAACCAGTACATGTATTTTATAAAACTCACTTTTCATAAGTACACAGAAAGTGAGTTCTGGTTTCATATGCCAAAACAGTGGCAAAACTATAAATTAAATTTTGTAAAAATTATACTAAATTAGCTAAATTAACATAGTATCTAAATACTATTTTTCCAGAATTTTAACAGCAATTAAAGTATTTTTACAAATTCAAAAATAGCATGGTACACAATCTAAAATTAAATAATTAATTATCTGCGTATTTTGTCCATTTACATAATTTGAACCAAAGTTCAAATACAGGACCCAAGGACATGAATCAAGTCTAATATGACTTGTACAGGTCTTGAATGCGTGAAAACACATTTGAGCCCAAAAATCCATACTAGGCTTGGACACCAAATGGATGTAGTAATTAAAATACACAAAAATACAAAGTGGTAAAAGTACAAAATAATTATTAATATTTTAACAAGGTAAAATTATACATAGTATGTTTGCACATTTATTTTGATTATTAACAGCATCTTCGTAGTTTAGTCTTCTGCTCTTCAGATTCAAATATTCTCAGAAGATCTACTACATGGAGTTCTTCCGTTCTAGCGCAATCTCTTTCACTTTGAAGACTGAAGCAGTTATCGGCGTTCCCGGCATAAGACGTCGTCTTCCTGCTTAGAGACTCTGTGTCCGTACAGTCTAGGTATATTTGTAAACACCTAAGGACGGATGACAAGTAAAAAGAACAAGTCAAAAATCAAATACCAACAGAGCGGCATACCGGCGGCATGCTCCGGCATACCGGCGGTATACCATTTTTAGAGCTCAGAAAGTTGCTGTAACGAATTGTCGGCATACCGACGGTATGCTCTGGCATACCGGCGGTATACCGATTTTTGTGTCCAGAAAGTTGCTGTGACAAATTATCGGCATACCGGCGGCATGCTCCGGCATACCGGCGGTATACCGTTTTTAGCGACCCAAAACTTGCTGTGACAAATTATCGGCATACCGGCGGCATGCTCCGGCATACCAACGGTATACCGAGTTTCAAATATTTGGTTTTTGAATTGCCCTGACTAGGGGTGAGCATTATTCGGTTTTGGACCGAAAATCGAATCGAACCGAACCGAATAAGAGGTTCGGTTCGGTTTTAAAAAATTCGGTTCGGTTTCGGTCCAAAACCGAAAACCGAATAAGAAAATTTAATAAATTTATTTATATATATATGCGTGTGTATGTGTGTGTGTGTGTGTACTATATATAAGTATTAATATATATAGGTATATACTAATATATATAGGTATATACTAAATATGTCTATGTATATTTAGTTACTATATATATTAACAAAAAAAAGCTCAAAAAAATTAAAAATATATGAATAAACCGAATAAACCGAAACTGAACCGATTTAATTCGGTTCGGTTTGATTCGGTTTGGGGCCAATTCGGTTCGGTTTCGGTTTTGCTTATTCGGTTTCGGTCCAATTCGGTTTGGGTTATTCGGTTCGGTTTAAACCGAATAAACCGAATGCTCACCCCTAGCCCTGACTAGCATTAATGGCAGCATTTAATGCTCTCAAACGGTCATTAATATGACTGTTACTATTTGACCGGTATACCGACGGTATGCCGCTGCATACCGACGGCATGCCGGTCTGTCTGTATTCAGAGCAGTAAATGCCACCAACTCTTGGTTCTTCTATAAAAGAAAGCTCTCTCTCTTGAGCTTTCTCACCAACTCTTACCATAAATTTTCCAATAACCAAGAGCTCCACCATTAATACTCTTCTAAGCTTTTCATTGTCATCCTCTCCCAAAGTGTTAGTATTAAAGAGTTGTACATTTCGATCTTCACGTGTTAGAAGATCAACAAGTTCTCTTCTCTTTTGTTTGAAGTTCGCGAGCCTTCGTAAGAAAACTCGTGTGTAGAAGTTGGCGAGTCTTCGGATCCAAACTCGTATTGAAGTTGGCGAGTTCTTCGGATCCAAACTCGTGTGTACTATTTGGTTAAATAGTGGATTAAAGCCGGAGAGAGTTCCGGGACTAGATTGCCTCAAAAGAGGATACCAGCATACATCCTTGCGTTTGATCTTTCTACTCTTTACTTTCAATTGTTTTTATTGCATCAATTGTTGTAGTTAATTTTTAATTTCCCTATTCACCCCCCTCTAGGGTTCTACAATTGGTATCAGAGCTTCGTTCTCTTGATTTGAATTTACACACTTGAGTGATCCATGGCCTCTAACCCTAGTATCAACACGTTTCACAATGAGGGGCACTCCACAAATAGGCCTCCCCTATTTGATGGTACCAACTATAACTACTGGAAGATTAGGATGAGCATTTATCTAAAGTCCATAGATTTCGACTTATGGGATTGCGTGATAAATGGTCTTCCTACTCCTTCCAGAGCTATTGAGGATATTGCTTCTGACACCCTTCGGGACACTCTCTCTGAAAATATCAAGAAGCTTGCAAGTCGAGATGCCAAGGCAATGAATGCTCTTTATTGTGCTCTCGACAGTAATGAATTCAACCGAATCTCTACTTGCAAGACTTCTAATGAGATTTGGAAATTACTTGAAGTCACACACGAGGGAACTTCACAAGTGAAGGAGTCTAAGATTAGTAGACTCACGCAAGAATATGAGTCTTTTAAAATGAAGCATGATGAATCTATTACTTGCATGTTTACTCGATTTGGTGATTATTAATCCTCTCTCCTCTCTTGGTAAGGAATGTCTGGCTCATGAAAAGATCAGAAAAATCCTTAGAGGATTGACGAAAGTTTGGAGTCCTAAAGCTACCACAATTATTGAGGGGAACGATCTAACAGTCATGAATCTTGAGACCCTCATGGGTAAGCTTATGACTCACGAGCTCGATATGAAGGATCAAGAGGAATCCTCCACACAAGAGAAGGAGAAGGAGAAGACCAAAGAGAAGGAGAAGACTCTTGCTCTCAAAGCTACAAAGTCTTACTCCAAGGAGAGCTCCGACGACAATGAGTCGGGATGATGATAAGAAATAGCTCTCACAGCTAAGCACTTCGGAAATTCCTCAAATTCAACAAAGCCAATCGCTCCAGACGGGAAAATGAGGAAGATCCGGCATGCTATCAATGTAGAAGACCCGGACATATCAAGAGGGACTGTCCGATGATAAGAAGAGATTCAAGCAAGTACGAGAAGCCAAGCAAAGGAAGCTCGTCCTCTAGAAAATTTGCCAACACTAGCAATTGGTGTGAGAGTGATGCTAGTGACTCCGACAATGACAAGGAGTGCAAACACAATGCAAATGTTTGCCTCATGGCAACTGATGAGGTACTTGATGATCTTTCCTTAAACACTCTTACTTATGATGATTTGGAAAAAGCTATCCTTGAATTACACGAAGAACACAAAGGTGTTAGGAATAAATACAAGAAGTCTCTAAAAGATATTGATGCCCTTCAACTTGAAGTAGAGAGACTCTCTAATATCATTATTGATATAAAAGGGAAATCTTCCGCATCTGACACGGATGAGATAGAGTCCTTAAGACTCAAATATCTAGAATCTTTTAACACCATCAAGAAAAGGGATGATGAGATTCTATCCATGAGAAGTTCTTATGAATTTGCTATGCGCAATGTCAAGATGCTAATAGAAGAGAATATGACACTTCTATTAAGTATAATGATCTTTTTACACGGAGTAAGAATTTAGGTAATAAGAATACCACTCATATGCATGCTCCAAGATACCCCACACTCATCACAATGCTAGGCATACCCCTTTCATGAACACTACACAATTCCTTTTCTAACACAAGAAAAGGTCCTTTTGTTAAGAAGAACACCTCACATCATGCATTTTACTATTATCCTCATAACACTCATGGTAGAACTTCTTACACTAGAAACTCACATATGCACAACACTCACACTTCTTCTTCTAAATCTTCTTTGATGTGCAATTATTGTGGTTTGATCGGACATACTTCTAATTTTTGTTATACAAGGAAACAAGTTGACATGAAAGTTCTTAAATGGGTTCCTAGAACTAACAATCAAGGACCCAAACAATCATGGGTACCAAATCGTTCATCTTCAACTTATGTTGTAGGTGACGAATCCTTCTCATGCTAGAAGCAAGTGGATTCTCGATAGCGGTTGTTCACGGCACATGACCGGTGATGCTTCACTTTTTACAACGCTATCGATGAAGAAGGAAGGACACGTCTCCTTCGGTAACAATCTTAAAGGTATATTATTGGAAATGGTAATATCGGTTCTCCTCCTTATCCTTGTATTAATAATGTATGTCTTGTTACTAATCTCAAGCATAACCTCTTAGTATTAGCCATCTTACCGATAATGGTTATGATATCAAGTTTGTTAAACTCAAATGCTACATTACCGATAGTTCTAATGGAACTATTGTTTATGAAGGCATTAGAGAAAACAACATTTATGTTCTTTATCTTGTTGAAGGTACTAACAATGACAGATGCCTAGTTGCAAAGAACGATGAGAGTTGGCTTTGGCACATGAGGCTTGGACACGCAAACATGGATACCATCTCTCGTCTCGCCTCCAAGAAGCTTGTACGAGGACTCCCAAGTATCCATTCAAAAAGGATATGGTATGTGAAGAATGCGAGAAAAGTAAGTTGACCAAGTCATCCTTCAAATCAATCAACTCTGTGAGTACTTCTAGACCCCTTCAACTTATCCATATGGATCTTTTTGGGCCTAGTAGAGTTGCTAGCCTCGGATGCAAGCTTTATGCTTTTGTTTTAGTTGATGATTTTTCGAGATTTACTTGGGTTATTTTTCTTGCTTGCAAAAGTGATACTTTTCGTGAATTTATTGTTTTTGTAAACGTGTTCAAAATGAGAAAGGTTTTTTATCAACAAAATTAGGAGTGATCATGGAGGGGAATTTGATAATACCGATTTCAAAAGATTTTGTGAAAAGAATGGTTTTGGACATGATTTTGCTTGCCCACGTACTCCTCAACAAAATGGTGTTGTGGAGAGAAAGAATAGAACCTTGGCGATATGGCCCGGGTTATGTTAAACCAATATAAGCTCCCCAATATTTTTGGGCGGAAGCCGTTAATACGGCATGTCATGTTATAAATAGAGTCTTAATTAGACCTATTTCTAAGAAGACTCCTTATGAGCTTTGGTTTGACAAAATTCCCTCTATTGAATATTTCAAAGTTTTGGTTGTAATATTTATTTTGAATACCAAGGATAACCTAGGCAAGTTTGAAGAAAAGCCTATGAAGGAATATTCCTTGGATACTCTACTCATAGTAAAGGTTTTCGTGTTTTTAACAAAAGAAGTCTTGTTGTCGAAGAGTCAATCAATGTCTCTTTTAATGAGCTCAACTCTTCTACATTCTCCTCTTCCGAGGATATTGATGACATCTCGTTTGGGTTGGAGAACTCCTCTATTGAGGATCGTCCTTCTTCATCCAACAATGAAGTTGTGACCCCATCAAAAGAGTCTCCTCCTCTCGAGCCTCCTCAAAAGGATCTCCCAAAAGAATGGAGATTTGTCACCAATCATCCTAAGGAGCTTATCATTGGAGATCCTTCCTCCAGTATTAGCACAAGATTCGCCACTCGCGATCTTTGTGCAAATATGGCTTTTATCTCTCAAATAGAGCCTAAAAATATTAATGATGCTTTCCTTGATGAGTTTTGGATGATAGCTATGCAATAGGAGCTTAATCAATTTGAGCGAAGCAAGGTTTGGGAACTTGTCCCAAAACCTAGCAATCATCCCATTATTGGAACAAAATGGGTGTTTCGTAACAAACTTAATGAAGATGGGTTAGTGACTCGTAACAAAGCCCGATTGGTTGCTCAAGGCTATAACCAAGAGGAAGACATTGACTATGATGAAACCTATGCTCCGGTTGCATGTCTTGAATCCATTCGTATGCTTTGTACTTTTGCTTGTTTTAATGACTTTAAGCTATTTCAAATGGATGTTAATAGTGCTTTTCTAAATGGTATTATTAAAGAGAAGTTTATGTTAAACAACCTCCCGGCTTTGAAGATTTTCAATTTCCTAATCACGTGTTCAAACTCTATAAAGCCCTTTATGGCCTCAAACAAGCTCCCCGTGCTTGGTATGAGCGTCTTAGTTCTTTTCTTGTGTCACTCCCCAATCCTGGAATACGTATTTTAATACGTAAACCGATAAATTATATTTACCTTGTATTTATACGATATTTATTATACAGTATTTCTTCATGCATTTCCCAAAAATATTCGATAAATATTATTTCCTAATTTATTTTCTGCATTTGGGCCTACAGTTTTGGCTCAATTGGATAACCTTCTTGGTCCACCAATGGTTCATCATGAACCCTTTGGTTCATCATGAACCCATGGGTTCAAGATTCTATATAATAACTCAACTCATTCTCTCGCCTCTCATTATTTCCTCTCATTTATTTCCTCCACCAACCAAGGCAAGTACCAACTTGCTCAAGAGATGGATCCATATTTTGTCATTGATTTCTTACAAAACTATTTGCCAAACATGTTTTCTCCTCAATCTATACTAGTTTAGAACTGGAAATTTCCATTTTGAAGCTTTGATTTTGTAGATCTAAGTTTTAATCATTTTTGGATTTTGCTTGGTTTGATCTACTTTAGTTGGATTTTATGGGTTTTGATGCTTCCATGTGGAAGAGCATTCCATTTCACCAAAGATGGAACTTTGGAAATCCGGATTTGGAGTTCGGATGGCCAAGTGTTGTGTTTTGAAGCTTTGAGGTTCAACCATGGTGTTGCTGTTTGGAGAAGACAGTGAGCAGTGTGCCGAGCTGCTTAGCTTACGCACTGAACGCAGCCTTGAGTACGCTTCCTGTTGGAAGCGTGTCTCCTTGAGCTTGCGTGACTTTTCACGCAGCTCTCTCCTTGAGCTTGCGTGACTTTTCACGCAGCTCTCTTCTTGAGCTTGCGTGACTTTTCACGCAGCTCTCTTTGAGCTGCGTGACTTTTCACGCAGCTCTCCTTGAGCTTGCGTGACTTTCATGCAGCTCTCCTTGAGCTGCGGGACTTTTCACGCAGCTCTCCCTTGAGCCTGCGTGACTTTTCACGCAGCTCCCTT